>JACEFZ010009813.1:0-148023 GCA_014155875.1 Cepaea nemoralis | reverse complement strand
CCCTTCAAAAGGAAACAAAAATGAAAATCCGTAAAAAAAATAAAAATTAAGTAAGACAAATTTTAAAAAACGGTTGACAGTCAAAATATTTTGGGGAAATTTTATGAGAATAATGAATGGAGACTTGTTGACAACTGGCAAGATCGAAGTAAAGAGGCCAAGGGGTAGCCCAAGTAAATACCTGGATGGCTTCGCCACGTGGCAGGGTCGAGACAGAAACACGGAGCTGATCCCGGCTGGGGTGTCAATTGAGATGGCAAAACATGACCGCCCACGCTTATGGGCATGGCACATGATGGATGGATGGATGGAGGTGTCCACTGTCTCTGTGGCTTTCATGTGTCAATCATCTATCACATCAGCCAGATGTCCACTCTCTCTATTGCTGGCATGTGTCAATAATCTATCACATTAGCCAGGTGCCCTCCTCTCTGTGTTTTTCTGGCATGTGTGAGTCATCTTTAACACCGTCAAGCTGATATATTGTGACTTATTCTCTTCCCCGTCTCACTGGCACACTGATATATTGTGACCATTCTCTTCCCCGTCTCACTGGCACACTGATATATTGTGACTATTCTCTTCCCCGTCTTACTGGCACACTGATATATTGTGACCATTCTCTTCCCCGTCTCACTGATATATTGTGACCATTCTCTTCCCCGTCTCACTGGCACACTGATATATTGTGACCATTTCTTCCCCGTCTCACTGGCACACTGATATATTGTGACTATTCTCTTCCCCGTCTCACTGGCACACTGATATATTGGGATTATTCTCTTCCCCGTCTCACTGGCACACTGATATATTGTGACTATTCTCTCCCCCGTCTCACTGGCACACTTATAGCCAGACTGGAGGGCAGACTCAGGGGACTGAATGGTAATTAAAACCAACCAGGCATGACGCAAGCAAACCTGGTTTACCAACAGAGTTGTAAACTGGCAGCTGACCATGAGAACCTAATTGCTCCTTTGACATGACACATGATAAACAGGGCTAGGAAAATCGCTCAACCGTTAAGGTTGACTGCCTTCTGAAACAAGACTAGAGGTGCAAGGTGTGAACTCACTGATAAGACATCCCTGGCTAACCATTGTCAGATCCACAGGTGTGAAGGCTAGTGTGCATGCAGAAAGAATTTGTATGACTGGACAGACTTGGAGATAATGTGTCTGCCCTGTAGGAATGTGTGAAACAGATCTGATAAAGCAATTAGAACAGTACTGAAGGAATGTTAATTGCTTTGGGATACTAGTTAAATAGGCTGTTAGCTCTGGTCATGTTAGAAATGAAAAAAATCTCTGAACAGGTAGGTACCCAGCTCGTTTTGTAGTCATATGTATGATTCTGATGTTGCGAGATTTCACTAGGAAAGTTATTTCTTAGAAACTATCTAAGTCTTGTAGATGTATGTACTGATTTTCAGTCTATATCTGACATAGGTTATTTCAATAAATATCATTGTCTAAGTATACTTTTAGTGTGTCTTGGTAGATGCTTGTCATTTCTTTGTACACTATTCTAGTTGCCTTTTGGTGTGTGCATTTGTTGTACAGATATAGTCAACTGACTATTCTTTAATTCTTACCACAGCAGTAACTAAGTGGTGACTAAAACCGGACAGATCAGCAATATGGCTGGTCTGTGTGGTCACTGCAATTAGACTTGTTGTATATCTCATTTTGTAGGTATACAATATTATAACTCATTAATAATGCCTTATGCTATTATGTTGAGTGTCATTATATGTCTATCTTGAAGTAATATAATGTATGTATATCGGAGGTTGATATAGTTGAATTGTCATCTGCATAATTTGTGTATATGTTCGGTAACGTATATGGAAACTATGTTTCCCAGTTGGTTGTAGATAAGGATATTACTTACTTTTTTTGCATTATACAATGTAAGAAAGAATAGCCCTATATGCCATTTTGTATTCGTATACCTTAGATTTATTTGATGTGATTTGTTATGTGGTAACTCCACTAAGATAAATTGGTGTTGTGCTATTGTGTTCGCATGGACACACTGGCCATCGATTGTGTTGGAAGCGGAGGTGTAATGGTCCAATACATTACCCACAATTGTTATAGGGTATATGGTGCTTAACCTTTTCATTGTATGATGGACGGTAATTCACGGGAGTCTGGCACAGATACTGGTCACGGCCTTGTAAGCCTAGATGATCAGGCATTATTATAATACCATTACCGACCCTGTGAGCTGCTAAACCAACTTTGGACTGAGCGGCTGTACGACACAGAATTCCTGTATTAGCAACAAGGACATGGAGCGGCAGAAATGTAATCATTACAGGCGTGTGAGACAATGGAAAAGCCCGTCCCAGACTAAGACCGTCTGTCAAGACGGCAAGGTGCCAATGAATGAATGAAATTATAGATATGTTACTGGTATAGATTATAGATATGTTAGTGGTATAGATTATAGATTTATTACTGGTATGGATTATAGATTTATTACTGGTATGGATTATAGATCTATTATTGATATTGATTATGGATATGTTACTGGTATAGATTATAAATCTCTTATGGTCTAGATTATAGATTATCACTGGTATAGATTATAGATTACTTATATCGATTATAGATTTGTAGCTTTTATAGATTGTAGTATGTTATTGGTATAGATTATAGATCTGTTGTTGGCATAGTTTGTAGATATATTATTGGTATAGATTATAGATCTATTAATGGAATTTTGGTGCATATTCTTTTTACAGGACATCGCTGTCAACACTAGCATTTTACTGCTGTTGTTGATGTCTTGGCAAATGTACGTTCAGTAGGTTACCATTGCTTTCTGAACGATCGGCTCCCATACCAATTCGATAAAACCCAGCGCAACGCAGTCTGCTGTCAAATCGTGCGCAGCTGTGTTTGGAACGAGGGTAAGCGGGATTACAAACCGCGTCCACAACTCCTTTGCCACGGAGACCGGCAATTAATTGTATACATTATAGATATAGTATTGATATCGATTTTATATATATATAATATATATATATATATATATATATATATATATATATATCTATATATATATGTGTGTGTGTGTGTGTGTGTGTGTGTGTGTGTGTGTGTGTGTGATTGGTATATAATGTAGCTTTGTTAGTGGTATAGATTATATATCTATTATTGGTATAGAGTAAAGATCTATTATAAGTATAGATTATACATCTATTATTGGCCCGGAAAGGCCTTAGTGCGGCCCTGGGTGCGTCTACCAAGAGACATAGACAGTCTGTTGCCAGGCTCACGAGATAAGACAAGGTAGAGCGCAGGCAGTTTGCACACACCTACAGAGAACCTATTTATAGCAACACAACACTGAGCGGGCGCCAGCGAGTTTCTGGCCTCGGGTGAGCACATAATGACTTTCAGCTGACATCAAAGTCAAGCAAAACTGCGTTTCATCAAGAAAGCTTCTTGAAACCAGATCATTTCTCTTATTCACCTCCACCTCCGTCGCCGTTTCCTCCTCCCAAATAATCACACGTATTTCATAAATCTTAACATAGAAAAACAAAGATAATGCATACAGATTAAATTAATATGGAGAAAGAAATATATGTTAATGAAGAGAAACTGGAGGTGGTGGAAAATGTTGAATATATTAGGTCATTGATTACCAACAATGGTGACACGATGAAAGAAATTAAAAGACGAATATCTATTGCTCTTCAAAAACTAAAACAACTGAATAAATTGTGGAATGGGACAGATAGAACTACGCAAATTAGATTTTTAAGATCATGCATCTTTACCCAGTGCAACATACGCCTAGTTAGACCTCGGCATTTACTAAACAAGCTGAACAGCGCATAAATGCCTTTGAATATAAATGTTATAGACAAGGTTCTAAGAATATCTTGGATAAAGAAAAGAACAGATGCATCCATACGACAAGATCTTAATATTGAAGAAGGTTGGCTACTATAGATGATAACACAAAGAAAATTGAAATATTTGGTCACTTGAAACTTCACGAAAGTTGGGAGAGAACAATAATGCAGGGGTATATGCCTGGGAAGAGAGGAAGAGGAAGGCCAAAGAGAAGATGGGTGCAGGATGTGGCGGATGATCTTCAGATGGGTGTATCAGACGCGGGACATCTTGCTTATGATACGAGAGGTTTTCCAGGAAGGTTGTTATGGGAGAGAGGATCTACAAAGGTCATGAATGAATGAATGAATGAATGAAATGACTGAATGAATGAATGAATGAATGAATGAATGAATTAATTAATTAATTAATTAATGAACCAAGCTTCTGTTTCAACGCCGATCGCCTGGTGATCACGGGTTCGTACCCGATGTAAGAAGCATTGTTGAAATGGTTTGGGTTCCCAGGTGGACAGCCTAACATGGCTACCAGAATGTATTTTGGGAATCAGAGGCGGCCGTCGCGACACTCACCACACAAACGCCCGAGTGCTGAATGCTCCTGAACCACACAACGCCCGAGTGCTGAATGCTCCTGAACCACACAAACGCCCGAGTGCTGAATGCTCCTGAACCACACAAACGCCCGAGTGCTGAATGCTCCTGAACCACACAAACGCCCGAGTGCTGAATGCTCCTGAACCACACAAACACCCGAGTGCTGAATGCTCCTGAACTGATTCGTGCCAACATAAAAAGTAGGTTTGGACCAAACAAAAATGGATGGCGGAAATTGGGAAGTAGGGATGTGTCACAGTTAATACTTAAATGTTGTTAATATGGTAACAGACACGTATTATAAAGCAATGACAACATTTCTGCGATATATAACCCCCATAGCATATACGGGAAGTCTCTTAAGACTCTCATGGCACTTAAGAATCTCATGGCACTTAATCAGTTAAAAATATGATCTAGTGCTGTCAGCTCAGGGAAATGTATCGTGGAGAGGGTTCGTTTCTCCCAATTCCAGGTAGCCTCGGTGGCGCAGTGGCTTGACTCTCTTGTGCCGCCACCCGTTTCTCATGGGTTCCATCCCCTGCTGGACGAATTCGAATTTAAAAACAAAAATTGAGCTGTCGTGATAGGCCGACCCAGAAATGTGTATCAAGAAATGTATTGATAAGTAAAGGCGGCACACGACTGTTGATTGGTCTATATACATATGGGTTTAGCACCATATACTCAATGCCAGGAAGGCGTGTACGAGTAAACTTTACTTTCTGCCAGGGCAACGGGTTAAAATATAACCCATGATTTAAACGGAGATTATAGCCAACAACTTTACTTTCTGTCAGGGCAACGGGTTAAAATATAACCCGTCGTGTGAACGGAGATTACAACCAAAAAACTTTACTTTCTGCCAGGACAACGGGTTAAAATATAACCCATGATTTAAACGGAGATTATAGCCAACAACTTTACTTTCTGTCAGGGCAACGGGTTAAAATATAACCCGTCGTGTGAACGGAGATTACAACCAAAAACTTTACTTTCTGCCAGGACAACGGGTAGAAATATCCATCCATCCATCGTGTGCCATGCTGGTAAGCGTGGGCGGTCATGTTCTGCCATCTCACTCGATCACCATAGTCGTGGATCAGCTGATCAGTTGAAATATAGCCATAGTTTTACACGGAGATTACAGCCAACAACTTTACTTTCTATCTGAACAACGGGTTAAAACATAACCCGTCGTTTGAACGGAGATTACAACCAAAAACTTTACTTTCTGCCAGGGCAACGATTTAAAATATAACCCATCGATTGAACGGAGATGATCACCAACAACTTTATTCAGTCTATACCAATAATAGATTTATAACCTATATCAATAATAGATCTAGAATCTATACCAATAACACATCTATAATCTATAACAATAATAGATGTATAATCTATGCCTGTAATAGCTTTATAATCTATATCAATAATACGTCTATAATCTATATCAATAATAGATCTATAATCAATGCCTGTAATAGATTAATAATGCTTTAGCAATAATATATTCATAATCTATAACATAAATGTGGAAAATTAAATATGTTGAACATGTAAAAAGATACGAAAGTATAGAAATAACCACTATGGGGGATGTGTACCAGGGAAGCGGATAAGAGGCAGGCTACAATGTAGCTGGATTCACGATGTGATAGATGATTGTCACATGACAGGCACAGAAACAGGACATTTGGTAGAGGGACAGTCGGCAGACTACCTGGGGCCATGTTCTGCACATGGCACATGACATCGGATTATACCAAGGATCTTTTAGCGGAATCCCATGTGTGTCAAATGTACTCCCACTTGACAGACTCCATCCACAGTAACAGGCTCTCTCTACCCATGAACAGATTTGTCAACATAATAGTCTTGTCCATGACCTTGACCTTACTGCCTTCTATAATTTCCTAAACCGTTTATGGTATTTTCAACATCGGAGCAGCGAGACATCTGTAACTTACAGCTTCCTTGTACCTTCTAGTAGCATAAGAAATATGTGACATCCTGTACAGCCAGGTCTTAACCAGATATGACTGAGCTACCGTTATAACAGTAGACGGTACTACCTGCTTTCTGTTAGCGCTGAATATTGGGCGGTGCTCACCAAACCCGACACCCCACAAGGTGACAACGGCTTCGGGCGAGGAGCACAATTGGGAGGGTACAAACCGTCAGCAGTAACAGTAAATACAAGAAATAAGTTAAATTACCCGGACAAAACGTAAGCAGTTACAGTAAATACGTTAAATAAGTTAAATTACCCGGATAAAATGCAAGCAGTAATAGTAATACATGAAAGACGTAACTCACGTTCAGAATGTGCTCACGAACAGCGCCGCCCTGTATGCACCACGTCTAGATATGTAAACCACACGAAGGTCCCAAACAGCGGCCAGAGACGTTCCTCCTGCCTCCCCAAGCAATGAGCGCATTCTTGTCTCCCACAGCCCGTCTGTGTATCTTTCTCTGCATGTTGTGTTCTACAGCCCTGACTCGCCCCAGCTCTGCAGGATTCTTTCGGTAATTCCAAGGCCCTTGTTTACCTGTACACACATACCAAGTTGTTTGGAGGTCTTCGGGGGGAAACAAGATGTAAACTTAACTTGTCCGACCGCTACTGGATGGTAAGATTGAAGGCAAGCGAACGAAAGAAAAAAAAAAGGAACGAACGATATAACTGTATTTTCGAAGGGTTAAGAATTGGGCACGCAGGCCCGTCTGGCATTCTGCCGTTTTTATCTCTCTGCTCTCATATATTATTTCATGTTCTAGAGCATGGATTAGAAAATTAGAACGTGAAGGAGAACACTATAACATGGATTAGAACATTAGAACATTGTGGAGAACACTAGAATGTGAAGGAGAACACTAGTACATGGAGGAGAACACTAGAACGTGAAGAAGAAGCACTAGTACATGGAGGAGAACACTAGAACGTGAATGAGAACATTTGAACAGGAATGATAACACAAGAACACGTAGGAGAACACTAGAATGTAGATGATAGCGCCTATAACATGGAGGAGACCACTAGAACGTGGAGAAGAACACTAGAACATGGATTAGAACATTAAAACATGAAGGAGAACAATAGAACATGGATTAGAATATTAGAACATGAAGGAGAACACTAAAACATGGAGGAGAACACTAGAACACGAAGGAGAACATTTGAACAGGGAGGAGAATACTGGAACATGGAGAAGGATAACACTAGAACATAGACGAGAACACTAGAACACGTCGGAGAACATTAGAACATGGGGGAAAACACTAAAACATGGAGGAGACAGTAGAACGTGGATTAGAACAGTAGAACATGGATTAGAACAGTAGAACATGGAGGGGAACACTAGAACATGGATTAGAATAGACATAGATAGAACATGGATTAGAACAGTAGAACATGTATTAGAATAGTAGAACATGGATTAGAACAGTAGAACATGGATTAGAACAGTAGAACATGGATTAGAACAGTAGAACGTGGATTAGAACAGTAGAACATGGAGGGGAACACTAGAACATGGATTAGAACAAGTAGAACATAGATTAGAACAGTAGAACATGGATTAGAACAGTAGATCACGGAGGGGAACACTAGAACATGGATTAGAACAGTAGAACATGGATTAGAATATTAGAACATGGAGGGGAACACTAGAACACGGAAGAGACACAAGATCATTGATAAGAACATTACAACATAGAGGAGAACATTACGAACATGGAGGAGAACATTAGAACATGGAGGAGAACATTACAACATAGAGGAGAACATTAGAACATGGAGGAGGACATTAGAACATGGAGGAGAACATTAGAACATTTATTAGAACATTGGAACATGGAGGTGTACACTAGAACAAGGAGAACACCAGAAACATAGAGGAGAACATTAGAACATAGAGGTGTACACTAGAACAAGGAGAACACCAGAACATAGAGGATAACATTAGAACATGAGGTAGAACACTAGAACATGAAGGAGAACACTAGAACATGAAGGAGAACACACCAATTTAAGGCTGAGTAGACATGGAGGCCTGGGTCAATGTTTTAAATAATATGCCTACTTGGGGTAGGGGTGTATAGGTCTACCGGTGCAAGCAAACGTGGAATGAAAGAGAATGCAACTAGGCAGATACACATGAAATCAAATGATGAGGAAGATGGAGAGAGAGAGAGAGAGTGAGGGTGAGATTGAGAGAGAGAGAGAGAGAGAGAGAGAGAGAGAGAGAGAGTGGGAGTGAAAGAGTGACAGTGAAAGTGAGAGTATGAGAATGAGAGAGAGAGGGGATGTGAGGGAGTAATAGAGAGTGAGAATGAGAGAGTGCGAATGCATGAGAAAGAGGGAGAGAGAGAGAGTGTGTGTGAGAGAGTGAGAGAGAGTGCGTGAATGCCTGAGAGAGAGGAGAGAGAGAGAGGTGAGAGCGTGTGTGGGTGTGAGAGAGAGAGAGGGAGGGAGAGTGTGAGAGAAAGGTGAGAGAGAGAGGGAAAGAGAAGGGGAGGGAGAGTGAGAGAGAGAGAGGGAAAGAGAGGGGGAGGGAGAGTGTGAGAGAAGGGAGAGAGAGAGGGAAAGAGAAGGGGAGGGAGAGTGAGAGAGAGAGAGGGAAGAGAGGGGGAGGGAGAGAGAGAGAGAGAGAGAGAGAGAGAGAGAGAGAGAGAGAGAGAGAGAGTATTCCCCAGACACAAACAACACAAGCAACTACAACCTGTGGTTTATTAAATCAGTCACGCCTTGATGTGTTCTACTTGAACACTCCCGGTCACGTGCGCCCTGGCCATATTTCAAATTAGTCCTCTCGAATATTGCTAGGGGAATCTCTGAACATGTCACTGCTTTGTGTGACCCCGACTACCTTGTGACCCTGACTACCTTGTGTGACCCCGACTACCTTGTGACCCCGACTATCTTGTGTGACCTGACTATCTTGTGTAACCCCGACTACATTGTGTGATCGCGACTACCTTGAGTGACCGAGACTACCTTGTGTGACCCGGTCACAAACGGTTTCCTCAGAAGATCAATACAGCAATCGGGACAGCGGTGATAGTCTCACCAGTGTCTGCCAGCCGAGTTCGTACTGCACTGATTATATCGGACCTGCCCATGCTTCTTCCCCTATTGTATTGGTGCATTGTTTCCCAGCCGGTTTGCTCGGTCACTACCTTTTATTCCGGTAAGTTGGTAGCTTTCTCATACCTTCCACATTCTCGTGGTTTAGGAACGCCCGGGGAGACGTTCGGGGTTCACCGTAACATAACATACGTAACATAATCTCACGGACTGTTTGTGACCACCGGCCTGTGACAGCATTCTCAAGCTGTCTGGGCAAGCCAGTGCCTTGCTCCGTTCAGGATGCATATGTAGCCATGTATTATAATGGTAACACAGTCCATCTTAGATACATTTGCCAGATTCGTGTATATGCTTCTATTCCTAATTCCCGTACACATACAGTATCAGAATCATCACGTGCCCTGCCACCTGGCGTAGGCATTCATGCCTCTCCACAGATCTCGGTCCGTGGTCTTCTGGATAAATTCTACCGATGATGCGCCTCCTTGCTAACGTCTCAGTCCATCCAGTGTAATTTCTCTTGGTCTGAAAATCCTCCTTCAGCGTGCTCCAAGCTAACCTTTGGCCATTGGTTAAATATAAGGCAAGATATAGCGAACGACTAAACATACTTCATGTCCATAAACCTAGTATAGACTTATACAAAACAAGCGTACTCCGCAGGCTCAACTGTGGAACAATCTTCCACAACAATTCAGCGACACATACCTATACATATAGTTGCAACCTATGTGAACACTATTTCAATACAGACTATATCATAATCACAATCGTCATCAAGTGCCATGCCCGCTGGCGTAGGTTATATGCCTATACAGACTATATGCCGCCTTAAATGCTGCTGCTACTACTACTACTACTACTACTACTACTACTACTACTACTACTACTACTGCTACTACTACTAGCTGCTGCTGCTACTACTACTACTACTACTACTACTACTACTAATATAATAATAATAATAATAATGATAATAATACTTAAGGCAACTTGGCGTCTTGACAGACGATAGTTTGTAACATTGCTCTTCAATAACGGTACAATAACTACAACCCATGACGTGGACTAGGGATGGAGTTATACCTCTTCCATAAGCACAAAAACTGGGCTGAATTGTAGAGACCATGAGTTGTCCATGCAGCATGATCCATCTCTAAGTCTGCCCAGTTTACTCCAGAGGAAAGCTAACGTCAATACGTCTGGAACAAGATCAGCTGCAGAAGCTGCCAGATCAGCAAAGCAATGCTCTCACTGTCCGTCTGTCGGAACTTCGATCCTAGATCAGTTGCCATGTCATTTAGTCTTTAGGTTGCATTTCTTCGCACTAGGATAAGGATAATAATAAGGATAATAATAATAACAATATCAATGGACAACTAGTATAATAAACATTCCCCTAACTTAAATATTGAGCACAACCCACTACTGGCAAAGCTGATCGTATTCTAGTATGAACCTAAGGCCTATCCACGTCAATAAATCTTGTCAACGTGGATAGGCCTTAGGTTCATACCAGAATACGATCAGCGTTGCCAGTAGTGGGTTGTGCTCAATTCAAATCCCGAAACAACCAAATAATCAATTCCCCTAACTGTGAAATGTTATATCTGCCTTAGCTAATTATAATTGCCATGTAAAAATTTAGTGTTAGTGTGTCGTGTATTATTGATTATTGCACACTTCTCACGCCTTTATAATGCTTATATTGTTGCTGTCGTAGTTGTCTAAAAGAAGCTTCATAAGTAATGTTTGAATGAGATAATGCAGGAAAATAGAGAGATAACGGGGCAGAATATCAGACGGGACTGTGTGCCCAATTCTTAACCCTTTAAAACTAAAGTTAGTTCGTTCGTTCTTTCCCAACGGATCTTGCCAGCCGTCATTATTTTCTTCCAGTGCATTTAAAAGCATTTAAAGTGAGTGTAATAATGTTTTGTGTCGGGGTGAAAGGATGTCAAAATGTGGACACACATATACAGTAGGTTATAGAAAATGTAACCAGAGAGCAAATTTACTTTTGGCAACAGGCATGCCCCTGGCACTTATCAACAAACACGGCCTTCTGTGTGTGACTGGATGTTTGGTGATTATAATTTGTATAACATAGGTGGCGCTGACATCATATATGATGTGGGTAATTTGGGTTCTCAGTATTACACCCTTTATAGTGAGTATATCATGTCATTCTCCCTGCCTCCTGTGAATGTGTGAGTGAGTTTGTGATGTGCGTGTAGGTGTGTGTGTGTGTGTGTGTGTGTGTGTGTGTGTATGTGTGTGTGAGAGAGAGAGAGAGAGAGAGAGGGGAGAGAGAGGGGTAGGGAGACTGACATCACCAGCCTTGCACTGCGGCAAATACGTGAACACACAAACGCAACAGACATTTGTTAAGAAGTATTTAAATAATTTATTCATCCCGTAGCATGTGCTTTGCAGAACCTGGCTCCCATAACAACCTAC
The DNA here is from genome assembly GCA_014155875.1 of Cepaea nemoralis. NCBI lineage: Eukaryota > Metazoa > Mollusca > Gastropoda > Stylommatophora > Helicidae > Cepaea > Cepaea nemoralis. The sequence goes on along the minus strand of JACEFZ010009813.1, from coordinate 136,000 downwards.
CGGAAAACCTTTCGGTCATAAACAAGATGTCCTGCGCCCGATAGGCCCAACTGGTAATCATCTGCCACATCCTGCACCCATCTTCTTTTTGGCTTTCCTCTTCCTCTCTTCACGGTCATATACCCCTCTATGATTGTTCTATCCAAACTTTCATGACGTTTCAAGTGACCAAAATATTAAAATTATTTTTATTGTATCGTCTTTAATAGCCAACCTTCTTCAATATTCCGATCTTGTCCTATGGATCCATTTAGTCATTTATGTATGGGCATTTATGCGCTGTTCAGCTTGTTTATAAGTGTCCAAGTCTCACACTTGTTGCAATAGGAAAGACGCATGCTCTTAAAAATGTAACTTTTGTAGTTGTCTTTGTTTTTGAAGTGCAATAGATATTCGTATTTTAATTTCTTTCTTACCATTGTTGGTAACTAATGACCCAAGATATGCGACATTTTCTACCACCATAAAAAGAATACACAAGAGGTTCCATAGCTTTGGGAAATGTCTGGAAGTCGAAGGAAGTTAAACTTAGCACCAAAGTTAGAATGTGTAATTCCAGTGTTAAATCGGTACTGTATAGACTAGACACGCGGAGAACAACTGAAAGAGCAACTCAATTAATCAAGCAACCAGGTGCCGTCTCCACAATGATGGTTGGCTGCAATAGATCTCCAAAACTGTCTGTCACTCGCCCTGACTGGACATTCTGTCAAATCGCTGTTCGTCCATATTTTCATACTATCTTTCCACGTGTAACGTTGTCTACCTCTCGATCGCTTGCCTTTAACATTACCCTCCAGCATTTCATTCCCAGTTTTCTAGAACCTTTGTAATTTGTTTTTGTTTCCATGAAATACAACATATTCTTCTACATATCCACATCTCCAGGACCTCTATTCGACTTTCTAATTGCTTGTTTAATGTCTAGGCTTCCGCGTCCAATAGTAGTGTTGAATATTCATAACATTTAACAAAATTGCCTGGAAAGCATCACGGCCTGCAGAGAATGGTGCAGCAGGGAATGACTAGAAGATCTGGCCGACACTCAGGAGGAAAGGCCAGACAGACACATAATCAGACTACGACTGGTACCACTAGTATTGGGACTCTTTGCTGGTTGTTGAAAATGAAGATGGAGCACTTTTGGGAGTGTCCCGAGGGCTATAATATCGGTTTTGGACTCATCTCCATATTTGTACAGACCAGTCGGTACTGACTCAACTCATCTCCATATTTGTATAAACCAGTCGGTACAGACTCAACTCATCTCCATATTTGTACAGACCAGTCGGTACTGACTCAACTCATCTCCATATTTGTACAGACCCGTCGGTACTGACTCAACTCATCTCCATATTTGTACAGACCCGTCGGTACTGACTCAACTCATCTCCATATTTGTACAGACCAGTCGGTACTGACTCAACTTCATCTCCATATTTGTACAGACCAGTCGGTACTGACTCAACTCATCTCCATATTTGTATAAACCAGTCGGTACTGACTCAACTGTAGGGTGGTAAATATAATAAATTAGAATAAGGACAGGTTTCGCTAGGGGTTATTCAGTATGAATGGGGTCTAAAACCCAAACACCGCCCTCTATAGGAATGAATATATTGGCTCGTAACCCCCAAGTATTGAACAAGGCAGAAAAGGGTGCAAGTTCAACACTAACATAGAAGAAATGTTTCCCATAGAAGGCTGGGAGATCCGGGAAGTTCTACCACAGACACCCGAGTACTAATCACTCTACCCAGAGGGTTGTGTCCATGTGTAAGTGCCCCCGCCCCACATTTAATCTCCCACATATATATATATAAACAATGACAAGTATCCACTGTCATGCACATCCACAGTATTATACAACAGAGGGACAACCACCAATGTTAGATGCAACCACTGGATTACATGACAGAGGAAAACAGCCACTGTTAGACAAAAACAGTACAATGACTCACTGTATCACATAACAGTAACAATAACTCACTGTATCACATAACAGTAACAATAACTGGACTATAAAACATCAATTTTGGAACAACAGGTTAACAATGAAGTAACTGCAAGGCTTGGTTAAACCAAACAAACAAACAATTGTATTGTGGAAAACATTTGGGTTCTGGAAAACCCTGTTGGCTACAATATGAAATATACATGAAAGAAATTATTCATATTCAGGCAATGCACACAAAAGTATACACCCAAAACAGAAGTCCCCAAAAAGATTTCCCCAAAAAAGGTTCACAATCAAATACATGTGTCAAACACAAAACGAAGTAAATAATCCATACAAAGAAATAGATAAAGAATATATATCTAATCTGTCTCTAGAACTATCCTATGGGCTGATGATGACTCCCTCTCCTTCAATATCCACTAGAAAAAGTCTGGCCATAATCACACTCTCTATAATCCAGGAAAACAGCTGCTTTGCATATATCCACTATTTTAGAAAAATTTGGGGATTGCACACACCCACACACAGAGCTTCCACTTCTGGATCATATATCCATCGCGAAAACATGTAGGAGTAATCCATATGAATCCATTGTGGATATACTGTAATCTCTCAAGTCACAGTTGCTAAGTCACTGGGCTAGGAGCGTTCCAGGGTGATATAACAGACAAATATAAATAAGTCTGAAGCGTTCTGGCGTGGCGTGACACACAGGAGTCCATGTGATTGATTCGATCAGATCAGGCACAAACACTTTCAGTATCTCTTTGGATGAGGAGTGACATCACATAATCCATTAGAATTTCCTGACAGAACTAACTTGAATGGGGCATGAATATTCCAGCCCCTTTCTCTGGGTTAAGATGTAGGTTATTCTTTCTTCAGCTGAATATACGACTTGATTGACGGGAGTTGGTAATGTGCTTGATTATCCATGTCTGGCATATGATGGATGAGAAGATTCAAAGGAAGCTGGGAGTTCACACAATCAGTTGGTAAATCCATACTGGTAAATGATGGTGAATTCCAGACTATCCATGAGCCTCTGGAATATGACAGTTGAATGTGGAATTAGGCGGTGGCTTGTAGAAGAGGTTATACTCTGTATCCATCTAGGCCAGGCATGCCTCATGTCTTTGCAGACATTGAAAAGCTTAACACCGTCTTTAAGTTCCCAGAGGTAGGGAATCCACTTCAGCATATTTAAAATCCGTTAAGTATCCAGCATTGACATTCAGGTTCAGGGTGAGTAGCAGTAACCAGCACTCTTTGTAGAATATTAGAGGAGGCTGATATCCCAGTTTCCTGCCTCTAAATCCAAACAAGTTGACTATAAATCCAGTGCGAAGCATGGTGACTAGTGTCAATACTCCACCGCCATCTCTAGCGCCTAAACGCAGAGAATAAGGTGGGCTTTTAATTAACCCATTAACAATGGGTCACCCGCTAACGTTGGAGAAACATGGCGATTGACCAGACCGCTTTGTCTACCAAGCCTTTGTCTAGATTAAGCCTGTGTTTCCGGGGCGCGGCCAATCAATTGCCTTCAAACAAAACGAAATTTCGTTTCGTTAATTCTCCCGTCGGGCTTTTTAATAAGCCTCTACTCTTCAGATAGCGTGTCCTAGCAACGTCTGCTGGAAAAGACTGCGAGATGATGACATATATGTCACAAGTCTCCCACCTAAGACAGGTCTATCCCATAGGAAGAGCTGCTACATTCATCCACATTCTTCCACCTTCTTAATCTGATGCATTTGGTCTTCCAGGTCCTCCAATTATGCTTTACATTTAATCACTATTGTAGAATAATCTCTCCGTGCCACATTCATGTTTCTACTTGCCAAGACAACTGGACATAACATTGAAGATTCATCTAGCTTCGCTTGAAGAAGTGTAACTCCTCTCCACTGTTGTCAGCATTCCATTGAAATATGATGTGGACGTTGAGATCTCTATATGAGGTATTGGTTCCACTGCAGTCGAACCAATTTCTCGACGTTTGAACGAAGATATAAAGCTTCGACAACCGTTTCATTAGCAATAAGAATATCATCCTTAAAATATGCTAACAGCAGGATCTCCTCCTTCAAATCAGTCATAGTGGCATACTGAACTGGGTAAGTATAACTAGCACAGGTGTAGGTTCATTTGCTTTGAGGCCAAATCTACGAAAAGTCCTGGCTCGTTTATAAGTCCATCCGCACTTTATACTGACTAGAATGAGTTACCGGCATTTATTCTCTCCCCTCCAACACGTATACGTTGCTTTCCTGGTGAAAATAGCGAGCACTTCTGCGTCGATTGTCGTAGATTGATCGTCATCTGTCTCCAAATATGTTGTAGACAATTTCCACCCAAGCACCGTTAAGTAGATGTAATAACATTGCACATAGCTGTATCACCATCCACATTATATTCAGTTCATAGATAACTTTAAAGCCGTAGGTGGTCCCTGTAATAGTCATCCGAACAACCGAGTTGTCGGTACACTCCCAGTTTACTGATGGGTTACCTTACTTGTAAGCAATGAAAGCCACAGGTATAAATATATCCCTCTTTTCTGGTGTTTCCTGAGTTAACTTCCTCAAGATAAAAAAATCAGGGCACCTTTAAGTTTCTCTCCAGGTCTGTTCGTAACCGATCAATACGGAGAACAATGAATCTGTTGAAACTGGAAGAGTTTGAAAGCTTTTCATTCTGAACTGAAATATATTACTAGTTAGACCTCCCTAGAAGTAATACTAAACTAGTAAAAAGTCAAGCAACTCTCAGCCAATGGCTTCCAAGTGCTTGAAAAGTATAGTCCTTGCTATAGCCCAATCTAGCATGGTCTATGAATAAAATTAAGAATAAGGCATCCTACTCTTCATCTGTCGAGAGGTACGTCAACAACAACCATAATTTAATAGTTGTATAAATAGGGCTATCTCCTAGAGCACCAAAATAGTTTGATGTTTTGGAGAAAAATCCTGACTTTAAGAACATAATGTGACAACTAGCAAGCTGTCCCTAGTCTATCAAGTCAGTACAAGCAACATGCCAAAATGGGAGCTAAGGCTGCCCGAGCCTGTTACTAATTCTCTGATGAGAATAAAATTGGGAATGTCGCAGATGAGGACCAATATTTCCTGTTTTCTGACATCCAAAATTTTCCGAGATACTGGCAGGTTTTTTTCGGTAGCTCTTAAATTTTCCTATGACATCCCAATAAACAACAGGGTAAATTTATGGTCGAGACCATACCCTTCGTTCGCCAGTCACACAACGACGTATGCTTCTCTGTCACTGGTAATGCCAGAGGGACTAGCTTGTAAAAGGGGCCCTGTAATTCAATTGCTTTCACTCACATAGTAAATGGATCCTTGTTCACTACAGAGTTACAACAACCGAATAATAAAATTGACCAGTGCCATTTCTGACACATGGACAATAACAGATCTGTTACGAATACCAGACCCTTAAACTGAAAGCGTTGAATAGGCGTCTTTATGTCCTTATATGAATCATTAGTGTCAATCTATCTACTTTCAGTGTTTCCGAACATGTTATGCATATGGGGTGGAATATAAAAATCCACTGTTTCCCGCTTGGCGGCTACGAATACTGCAATTTAAAACAATATTCATACTCCTTCCATTATACATGTCGGATAAAATTGCAGGTGGAGTATTGGCGCTAACATTAAGTCAACTTAATTGGTTATTGTTATTTCCCCTGATGTTCTAAAATCTCATTTACGCATGTAGTGTCCCACTTAAATAAAGATATCTTTACTGAATTCTTTAAAAAAAAATTTTGGGGTGCTATATCCTATCTGTCTCAGCCATTAAAAATTTTTTTTTGGATTTCTCTGTTGCTTTGGGTAAGTTTCAATAGTACATGACCCCAACAAACAGAGCATGCACAAAATAAAATGGCAATATATGACAACATAGTTAAACAGCCCAGGATTCATATGTGGGTCTATGCAAAAATGAGGACATATAGTACAGTAATATATTTATCATACTACCAAAATATACTAATCAAGAACATCCCAGAGTAACAATAACATCTAACATCAACATCACACAAAATCAATCAAGAATTCCTGACATCCTACCAGAAATAATCCTATATGGGTTAACAATCCCAGAGACCTTATTTTATGAGGTCATATACAAGGAACATGTCTCCCACCAAAAGGATACAAAATACATGAGTTAACCATTCTCATATACAAACATTAACACAGGTTTCTATTTCTAGAATAAAGACATCACCTGTGAACATTAGTTGAAACACAACAAACAATACTTGTGATTAAGACACCATAGGTTCATAACACTTGTGTCTAAGCCCATACTTGTGAACACCAGCCACCAATTAGTTGTAAAGGCTCAACTTGAGAGGTAGACATGGGTACAAATTTTCTGGGCAACGCCCACACTCATGGCATGGGGTAAGGGTTCAAAATTCCGCGACGAGCGATCCCCACTTGTAGGGTGGTAAATATAATAAATTAGAATAAGGACAGGTTTCGCTAGGGGTATTCAGTATGAATGGGGTCTAAAACCCAAACACGCCCTCTATAGGAATGAATATATTGGCTCGTAACCCCCAAGTATTGAACAAGGCAGAAAAGGGTGCAAGTTCAACACTAACATAGAAGAAATGTTTCCCATAGAAGGCTGGGAGATCCGGGAAGTTCTACCACAGACACCCGAGTACTAATCACTCTACCCAGAGGGTGTGTCCATGTGTAAGTGCCCCGCCCCACATTTAATCTCCCACATATATATATATAAACAATGACAAGTATCCACTGTCATGCACATCCACAGTATTATACAACAGAGGGACAACCACCAATGTTAGATGCAACCCACTGGATTACATGACAGAGGAAAACAGCCACTGTTAGACAAAAACAGTACAATGACTCACTGTATCACATAACAGTAACAATAACTGGACTATAAACATCAATTTTGGAACAACAGGTTAACAATGAAGTAACTGCAAGGCTTGGTTAAACCAAACAAACAAACAATTGTATTGTGGAAAACATTTGGGTTCTGGAAAACCCTGTTGGCTACAATATGACATATACATGAAAGAAATTATTCCATATTCAGGCAATGCACACAAAGTATACACCCAAAACAGAAGTCCCCAAAAAGATTTCCCCAAAAAGGTTCACATCAAATACATGTGTCAAACACAAAACGAAGTAAATAATCCATACAAAGAAATAGATAATGAAAATATATCTAATCTGTCTCTAGAACTATCCTATGGGCTGATGATGACTCCCTCTCCTTCAATATCCACTAGAAAAAGTCTGGCCATAATCACACTCTCTATAATCCAGGAAAACAGCTGCTTTGCATATATCCACTATTTAGAAAATTGGGGATTGCACACACCCACACACAGAGCTTCCACTTCTGGATCATATATCCATCGCGAAAACATGTAGGAGTAATCCATATGAATCCATTGTGGATATACTGTAATCTCTCAAGTCACAGTTGCTAAGTCACTGGGCTAGGAGCGTTCCAGGGTGATATAACAGACAAATATAAATAAGTCTGAAGCGTTCTGGCGTGGCGTGACACACAGGAGTCCATGTGATTGATTCGATCAGGATCAGGCACAAACACTTTCAGTATCTCTTTGGATGAGGAGTGACATCACATAATCCATTAGAATTTCCTGACAGAACTAACTTGAATGGGGCATGAATATTCCAGCCCCTTTCTCTGGGTTAAGATGTAGGTTATTCTTTCTTCAGCTGAATATACGACTTGATTGACGGGAGTTTGTAATGTGCTTGATTATCCATGTCTGGGATAAGATGGATGAGAAGATTCAAAGGAAGCTGGGAGTTCACACAATCAGTTGGTAAATCCATACTGGTAAATGATGGTGAATTCCAGACTATCCATGAGCCTCTGGAATATGACAGTTGAATGTGGAATTAGGCGGTGGCTTGTAGAAGAGGTTATACTCTGTATCCATCTAGGCCAGGCATGCCTCATGTCTTTGCAGACATTGAAAAGCTTAACACCGTCTTTAAGTTCCCAGAGGTAGGGAATCCACTTCAGCATATTTAAAATCCGTTAAGTATCCAGGCATTGACATTCAGGTTCAGGGTGAGTAGCAGTAACCAGCACTCTTGTAGAATATTAGAGGAGGCTGATATCCCAGTTTTCCTGCCTCTAAATCCAAACAAGTTGACTATAAATCCAATGCGAAGCATGGTGACTAGTGTCAATACTCCACCGCCATCTCTAGCGCCTAAAACGCAGAGAATAAGTGGGCTTTTAATTAACCCATTAACAATGGGTCACCCGCTAACGTTGGAGAAACATGGCGATTGACCAGACCGCTTTGTCTACCAAGCCTTTGTCTAGATTAAGCCTGTGTTTCCGGGGCGCGGCCAATCAATTGCCTTCAAACAAAACGAAATTTCGTTTCGTTAATTCTCCCGTCGGGCTTTTTAATAGCCTCTACTCTTCAGATAGCGTGTCCTAGCAACGTCTGCTGGAAAAGACTGCGAGATGATGACATATATGTCACATCAACTCATCTTCATATTTGTATAAACCAGTCGGTACTGACTCAACTCATCTCCATATTTGTACAGACCAGTCGGTACTGACTCAACTCATCTTCATATTTGTATACACCAGTCGGTACTGACTCAACTCATCTCCATATTTGTACAGACCAGTCGGTACTGACTCAATTCATCTCCATATGTGTACAGACCAGTTGGTACTCACTCAACTCATCTCCATATTTGTATAAACCAGTCGGTACTGACTCAACTCATCTCCATATTTGTACAGACCCGTCGGTACTGATTCAACTCATCTCCATATTTGTACAGACCAGTCGGTACTGACTCAACTCATCTCCATATTTGTATAAACCAGTCGGTAACTGACTCAACTCATCTCCATATTTGTACAGACCCGTCGGTACTGACTCAACTCATCTCCATATTTGTACAGACCCGTCGGTACTGACTCAACTCATCTCCATATTTGTACAGACCAGTAGGTACTGACTCAATTCATCTCCATATTTGTACAGACCAGTTGGTACTCACTCAACTCATCTCCATATTTGTACAGACCAGTCGGTACTGACTCAACTCATCTCCATATTTGTATAAACCAGTCGGTACTGACTCAACTCATCTCCATATTTGTACAAACCAGTCGGTACTGACTCAACTCATCTCCATATTTGTACAGACCAGTCGGTACTGACTCAACTCATCTCCATATTTGTATAAACCAGTCGGCACTGACTCAACTCATCTCTACATTTGTACAGACCCGTCGGTACTGACTCAACTCATCTCCATATTTGCACAGACCCGTCGGTACTCCAGCAGTCAATAATACATGGATGGCCTCTACTTCCCATGGCAAAACCTGGTACTCATTTGAGACTGGTTACACCTAGAAGCCAAATTATAAAGTCCGTTTCAGTGGGATTCGAATACACGACCACCGTACCAGCAGGCAGCGGGCTAGCCACTGCGATTCCGGGGCTTCCTGGGGGAGAGTGTACCAGCAGTTCAGACGACCACAAACCCTCCATTAGCTCAAGTTTTATCCCTTCCTTCCGCCATCTTTGTGTCCCTGTTAGCATTTATTCTCTAGATTTGTTTCGTTTCTTTTTCTTGAATCCTGACCTATTTCTTTATATGCTCAGATTTATATAGACTCTATGATAATAATTGAGTAAATACAAAACTTGCATTAAGGAATGAATGCATTGCCAAACGGTGTCTTGAAAACATTTCTCCGGCATGTTCGTCCCAAGCAACGGTCTTTTATATCTATTTTACCGGGCTATTCCTTTAGGCATTGGTCTTCAGTCTGTCTCATTTGATCTCACCTCACCTTATCTCATCTCATCGATTCTCATCTCATCTCATCTCATCTCCTCTAATCTTGTTTCTCTTGTACATTGCGGTGTCGAGATAAGCATGAACAGCGGGAGTGCCCGTTTATGGGATTCATGTATCGTGATTCAGATGGACTTTGGTTTTCCCTCTGTTACATAGTCGGCCTCTTCTTCTCCTTCCATTTGGTCTGTACATCAATGCTTGTTGCGCTATACTGCTAGCTGGTAGCCTAGTTAAATGGCCAAACTATTTAACGTGTTGTTTTCTAATGAAATCTATCACTGCTATTGCCCCTACTTTAGTCCTGATTTCTTCATTTCTGATTTTCTCTCAGTTGTCAAGGAAAGACCTCAAATTCGCGGAAGCAACATGACATACCCAGACTTAGCCCTAGCCTGTATGAAAGTGTTGTGCTGAACCTTGACATGATTACATTCTTTAAAAATGGTCCTTAAAGGCCAGAAGATACACTTTAATGCACCGGGTATTATCCCATATGGCTCGGTCTCTTTCCGCAGGCCAGCCGAAAGTGTTGCACAAAGCACGAACTCTGTAGCTTCAACAACGCTCCCCGGGAGTCTTCGAAAAAATTGCTTCCGTGAACCGAACGAAGCTTGTGTGAATCTTGGAATGTGGATGATCAAATTAGGAAGAGATTGGAAGCAACAGAGTTAATGTGACGAATGTTGCGAATTACTTGGACTGCTAAAGTAACTAACAGCGAATGCATGGAAGAGGCTAATGATACTAGAACATTATATTCAACAATAAGAAAGAGACAAACAGCTTTTTTGAGGAGTCATGTGATGAGAAGAGAGGCATTAGAGAACAACGTGACAACTGAAAATATCGAGGGGAAGAGAGGCAGAGGCAGACCAAGAGAAATGATGCTGGATGGAATGCGACGATGGCATGGAAGAATATCAACAGCGGAGTTGATCAAGAAAACCAAAGACCGAGATCTGCGGAGAGTCATGAACGCCTACGCCACGCCAGCTGACATGTCACTTGATGATGATGATGAACCTAACGACGTAGGCCGTAATCGAAGCAGAAGTGACCACTTCGCCACGGAGACTCGTTGGTTACATGATCATAATAGCCTCTCTCTTCGGGTGAGTATATTTAGTATCAGTCTTCCAAACCCTACTAATTTCTAAGTTTAGAGTGAACAAGAAGAGCACAGTTCCTGTAGAGAAAATACTTTAACACCGGTTGGGAAGACAAGTATCCACATCAGCCTCTGTCCGGTAGACACAAGTCTTTTGGAGGACCCAGATGACCTGAATCTCAATGTAACAGACTTAAGAGTCAGAACTGATTGAGTCTACACGTTGTGTGGCACTGAGACCAACGCCAGGATGTATGGATTAATGGAAAAGAAGAGGAGGTAGTGGTAGTAGTAGTAGTAGTAGTAGTAGTAGTAGTAGTAGTAGTAGTAGTAGTAGTAGTAGTAGTAGTAGTAGTAGTAATAGTAGTAGTAGTAGTAATAGTAGTAGTAGTAGTAGTAGTGGTAGTAGTAGTAGTAGTAGTAGTAGTAGTAGTAGTAGTAGTAGTAGTAGTAGTAGTAGTAGTAGTAATAGTAGTAGTAGTAGTAATAGTAGTAGTAGTAGTAGTAGTAGTAGTAGTAGTAGTAGTAGTAGTAGTAGTAGTAGTAGTAGTAGTAGTAGTAGTAGTAGTAGTAGTAGTAGTAGTAGTAGTAGTATAGTAGTCGTTGCAGCTGCAGCAGCAGAAGCAGCAGTAGTAGTAGTTGTTGCTGTAATTATGCCTCTAGTGGTTGCAGTTGCAGCTACGGGTATAATGGAAAATGAGGAGGAGGCATTATAATAAAGTAGGAAACATAAGGAAGGGAATAAAGAAGGGAGTAGGGAGTCAGGACAAGTGAGGCAAGGTACAGGAAGGGGGAAAGATGGTGGGACGGAAGCGAGAAGGAAATGGGAAAGGGGGGGGGGAGAAAATTAGGAAGGAAACTATGTGGGAAAATAGAAAGAATTAAAGAATAAAAGGGGATGGAGTGGAAAATGAACATGTAGGAGAACGGAGTTAGAAGAGCGAAGGAAGGAAGAAAGAGGAAAGAAAGAAGGACGGATGAAGGGAATGAAAAAAAGGGTAAGAGGACACTGGAGCAGCAATCGCGGAGGAAGCTGGAGAAGAAAGAGACGTTGGAAGGAAGGAAGTGAAGAGAAAGGGAACGAAAGAAGGAGGAATGGGGAAGGAAGAAGATGGAGTAGGAGGAAGAAGAGATGGGTAGAATAGGAAGGGCATGATAGGAAAAGGAAAAAAGGAACAGAAAACGAAGCGGGTGAATAGAAAGCAGAAGAAGGAGAAGGAATAAGATTGAATGGGTAAAGGAAGAGGAGAAGAAATAAAGTTGAGAGAGAAAGAAAAAGAGAAAGACGAGGAAAAAAATCTGAAGCGAGGAAGGGGGGGGGGGGGGGGGTGGGAGAGAGAGAGAGAGAGAGGAGGGATAATAAAGATAGAAGGAAGAAATAAAAAAACAAACAGAAATGCTCTTTTTTCTGCAGTTATCACACACACACATACACATACACACACACACGCACACACACACTTACGCACGCATGCACACACACCATCTGCATCTTGAAACATGAGTGTCACACCCATATCCAGTTCTCGACCCATTTCATCACAAGCAACATGTAAGTAGGTTCACACACCGTCTCCAGGTCGACCATCCAGCAATGATAGCTAATCTTCTACTGTGATGCCCTAAGTAAACATCCCTTTAATTTCTACAACGAATCTCCATTGAGCCCTAACCACCAAATCTTATGGTGCAAATACGCCCTGTGCCCAGAAAGCAAATACGGAATTCAGAAAAGTGGCACGGCGTAACCGAATTACAGAAAATAAATAAGGCTCTAAAATATACATTAAACCAGGAACCTAAGTGAATAAATGGTAGTTTGAAAAGAAGTTTTGACACAAGGGGGAAGAATGGATATAAAGTTTATCTTGTCGGCGAGTTTTTTTGCCACTGTATATGTTGAAGACATTCTCACATCTGATCCAGTATTTCACAGATGCTTGAGAACGTGGTAAGAAGTTTGCTGCTATTTTACAATATAGACGTAGGTCATATGTAATTAAACCATGTCTATGTTGTTACTAACACCATTTCACATAGTCTGTCAATCCATTGTTTGTTGTTGCACTCACTATCATTAAATGTCAGAAAGTGAGTACTGAAATGTTATAATAGAACCTGTTTTCCTGTATGGCAGTAAATCATGGAACATTAATGAACAAATTAGGAAGAACTTGAAAGCAACAGAGATATGGTTCCTGAGACGAATGTTGCGAATTCCTTGGACTGTCAGTAACTAACAACGACTGCCTGAAAGAGCTTAATGAACTATTATTGGCATCTCAACGTCTTGACAGACGATAGTGTGTTACATTGTGTTATAAAAAGGCTTAATAACTACAACCCATGGCGGTAGCGAATGTGACTGATCAGACCAATTCGTGCTGTAAATGTTCGTCAACAATGGATGCATGTGAATACATGGTCATTTCCACCATAACGCACCATCTTACGTCTCACACACTCAGTGTGTCTCCTTTGTGATTATGCTGTTTCTGATCTTTGTTCTCCATGCAACACGTTCAGCGGCGACTTGCTCCCAAAGTGCAGTATAAATACCCGTATCGATCATGTACCGCTTACACACATCTTTATACTGTTGTAGAGGCAGACCCCGAGATCTCTTACTCATCTAGAATTCACACCCCAAAAAATGTCCTTAAGTATTCTACCATCATCTATCCTCCTAATGTGTCCTATCCATCTAAGTCTACGAAGACAGCTAATGACAGTAAAACGTTATATACAACAATTAGAAAGAGACAAACAGCTTTATTTAGTCATGTAATGAGACGAGAGGCATTGGAGACCATCGTGACAACTGGAAAGATCAAGGGGAAAAGAGGCAGGTGTAGACAGAAAGGAATGATGCTGGATGGACTGAGACGTTGGCATGGAGGAATATCAGCACCAGAGTTGATCCAGAACACCAAAGACTGATATATGTGGAGAGACATGAATGCCTACGCCAGCTTATATGGCACATGATGATGATTTAACCCACACTTAATTCACGATGTGCATATACTTTACAATTCACTTTAAACTGATAATCATTTATCTATATTAATTTGCGCGTCAAAATCATCAAATGAATACTGAATGTAAGACGGGCCTGTATACCCAATTTGTAACTCTTTGAAAATAAAGTTCATTCGTTCATTCGTTCGTTCGTTCGTTCGTTCTTTCTTATACTTCATCTGCCTTGTTCATCTTCCGACGTCAGTATGAATTCATCAAAAGCCAGCAGCAGTCAACTTGTTCATCTCCATAGACCATGTCCTCAGATTTACTAGTCTCATTTTACCCTCTACACCGTTCTGCTGGGATAAAATGTTGACTTCTCGCCCTTGACTTGAGGACGTAAATTGCAAGTACCCCAGAAGCCGAAGTGGGTTCTCCTGATGGCGAGGGACACTGGTAATAGAGAAAGCAAACCCACACGCAAAAATCAGCCCAGTGCACTAGAGGTAATAGCGAGTTGAGTTCACAGCGAATGAAAGCACACACAAAAACGCAAACAATCAAGAAACATATTTGTTTTTTCACCAGGCAGAGAACTCAACAAGAGCCACCATCAAGGTAAATTGACTGAAAAAAAAAAAAAATAAGCTGTAAATCAACATCGAGGATTCCCAGTAGGCACCACTGACCAGAAACTCCACAAGACCTAACCGACGCTGCGAGAGACACCACTGGTCATCATGGATTTGCCTGTCCGAGTGCTCATCTTGACTATGCTGTTGACAGAAGCCTTCCCTGCCGCCATCAACACATACACGGGGCCTGATGGTAGGTCGTACTACAATACCGCCGTGGCATGCACCAAGTAAGAATGTGATTTTTTGGTAATGCCTTTATGTGTGTGTATTGTTGCAAAATATCTATATGGCTGGTCCAAATGGCGTGAAGGTTTTTTTTGTTTTATTTTTAATTTTTTAAATTTTTTTAATGCTCACTTGCTTTGAACTCAAGCGTAGTCCTTGCTAGGTTGATTTGTGCGTGTGGATTAGCTTACCCCAATGCCACGTCTCTCGCCATCGGGAGAACCCACTCCGACTTCAGACGTACTTGTAATTTAAGTCCCCAAGTCAAGGACGAGAAATCAACATTTCAGCCCAGCTGTCTGGTGTAGGGATTGAACCTGCTATCTCGCCATCAGCAAACCGGAAGTTTAAAAAGAGGTGCTCTTATCCATTCGGCCATGCTGCCCTTCTGGCATAAAATTAAAATTAATTGCATTTCCTTTACAGGACGTCACAATACACCCCTGCATCTATTGTCTGAAATAGAAAGGTTACGAGGCAGGAAACTTGGGGGAAGGGGTGGAGTTTCCCAGAAAAGTAGGAAATCAGTATGGTACTCATGTTATGAGCTTGGCCCGACCCCCAAATCCCTGCTGGCGGGAAACTATAATTGTGGATTCCCGACAAAGTCCTTTCTAGTGATATTATTTTCAGGTTTCCCCCAAGCTCAGATTGCCATGCCTAGAATCAGTGACAGCCTAACATGCCACACCCCTACTGCAGTATTTTCCATAGGACTATCTTTACCTTTTCTAGTAGCTCACTCCAGCCCATACACATCCCTATATCTCGTTTGGGCAAACTTTGATCTCAGCCCATCAACATCTCAATATCTGGTGTATGTGAGTAAGCCTTGACCCCAGCCCATCAACATCTCAATATCTGGTGTATGTGAGTAAGCCTTGACCCCAGCCCATCAACATCTCAACATCTTGTGTAGGTGAGTAAATGGTGAATGGCGAACCCTTAAGGGCAGACGTAATTAAACATTAGATGCTGTCTCGAAGAACTGACTGAACAAACAGACACGCAGACAGACCCCCCCCCCCCTTAAAAAAATAATAAAAATAAATAAATAAATAAATAAATAAAAAGAATAGAGATAAAAACAGACAGTCATGCAGTCGTCTATATTAAATAATTAAATGGACGCAGAGGTGTTTCCAAGGCACCAGGGCCGGGTTATATACTGGCCAAGACCTATTGACGCGTCCTCGTCGAGCGTCCTGGGCAACAGGTCCTTTCGGGGTCCTGGCTAAAGTCAGTAGGATCGCCGATTCCTCCGAAGTCGGAGAGTGTCTGCCTGTGCGGCGAGGAACCACCAGTCTGCACACCAATAAGCCAGACATGGGACAACGGATACTCACGCAAAACTCAGGTCCTGTATGACATCACACTGATGTTGGACAACAGGATGCCTTCATCCGACATACAGGACTTCGCGTTGGAGCTCAAGCCAACGAACACAAGCAAGCAAGCAAATAATTAAATGAACAGATAGACAGGCAGGACGTTTGGGCAGGCATATTGAACAGACAGGCACATGTCTAGACATACTGACTGATTGAAAAGACAGAAGGATGTCTAGATAGACAAAAAGACAGACAAATTAAAGAGACAGACAAACGTTTAGACAAATTGACTGAAGAGACAGACAGTCATGTAGACAGAGAGACTGAAGAGGCAGACAGAAGTGTAGACAGACATATTGACTGAAGAGACAGACACACGCGTAGACAACAGACAGATTGAAGAAACAGACAGACGAGCAGACAGACAGATTGACTGAAGAAACAGACAGACAGACATGTAGACACACAGACTGACTGAAGCGACTGACAGGCGCGTAGAGAGACAAACTGATTGGGCAGACAGACAGGTGTATATTTAATGTGACAATATTCTCCTCCGCCTACAGCGTGTACCCGAACAACCCGTACGGCCAGAAGATGAAAACCTACACCAACAGAACCGACACCCAGTGCTGCTACTACACGGAGACCCGCAACTACTGCTGCCTGGAATGTAAGGAGGAATAAGTTAAGAGGATTTATCATCACATGGCACTTAATCGGTTAAATTTGTTTCTCAGCTTTTCTCCTCTGTTAGTTTTAGGTCTTTCTCTATTCCTTTTGCTTGTGAATTCCAGGGCAAAGACATTTTTTAGTTTTACTGTTCAATGTTTTCTCAATGTATGTCCTAGCGTCTTTTCTTGGTTCACTGGCATGTGTCTAGTTCTCTCCATGAGCTCCACACTGGTGGTTCTGTTGCACTATTTCAGTCCTTCTATTCAGTGCAGGCACCAACTAGTGAATGTACAAACCAAGTAATATCACTAAACATAAACATATTTATGACATATGAAATCAAGAATTAGTACTATTGCACTCCGGACATTCCTACTCCTGATCCGTCCTTTTCTTCAATAGTCAGAGTAGAGATCCTAAGGAGATTATAATAGAGGAAGCCGGACCGAACTTCCGTCTGCATAAACAGCAAACTGAACAAGCAATGATCACCATGCAAACCTCAACATTACATATAGTCTGTACAAACAATGTCTCGATTTGCGAATGTCCTGAGATTTCAAAATAGGTTATATTACTATTATAGACATGGGGAAGGATGTCTTGACTATTAGAGAATGGAGACGGGTGATTTGTTTGGTTGTTACATAAGGGAAACGGGTGATTTTATTTTTATTATTAGCGAGAAGTGTGATTTGATTATTATATAAGGGAGACGGGGGTCACTTGACTATTATAAATGGGAGACGGGGGTAACTTGGCTATTATAAATGGGAGCCTCGGGTAACTTGCCTATTATAGATTGGAGACGGTGGTAACTTGACTATTATATAAGGGAGAAGGGTGATTTGGATGTTTTATCTGGGGGCGGGTGGTTTGGTTGTTATATAAAGGAGACTGGTGATTTGGTTGTTAGATAAGGAAGACGGGTGATTTGGTTTTTAGATAAGGGAAATGGGTGATTTGGTTGTTATATCAAGGAGACGGGTGATTGTGTTGTAGTATAAGGGAGAAGAAGGTAACTTGGCTGTTATAAATGGTAGACGGGGGTAACTTGGCTATTGTAAAAGGGAGACAAATGTATCTTGGTTATTCTAGAGGGGTAGATGTGGCAGGTAACATGGCTATTATTAAGGAGGTCACAGGTAACCTGGGTTTGATACATATTGTGACAGGTAAGTTGGCTTTGATAAATGGGCCACAGGTAACTTGACTTTTATAAAAGGAGGACTGGTGACTGGATTTTTATAGAATGGAGTTACGGGAGACTGGACTTTTATAGAAATGAGTCACAGAAGACTGGATGTTTATAGAAAGGAGTCATGGGAAACTAGACTTTTACAGAATGGAGTCGTGGGAGGCTGGACTTTTATGGAAATGAGTCACGGACGACTGGACTTTTATAGAAATGAGTCACAGAAGACTGGATGTTTATAGAAAGGAGTCACGGGAAACTAGACTTTTACAGAATGGAGTCGTGGGAGGCTGGACTTTTATAGAAATGAGTCACGGACGACTGGACTTTTATAGAAATGAGTCACAGAAGACTGGATGTTTATAGAAAGGAGTCACGGAAACTAGACTTTTACAGAATGGAGTCGTGGGAGGCTGGACTTTTATAGAATGGAGTCACTGGAGACGGGACTTTTATAGAAAGCAGTCACGAGAGACTTGACTTTTATAGATGGGTGTCGGAACTAGGGACACGTTTGAAATTAGTGAATTAAAGATCACGTTGGTGTAATGTTTAGGACATCACACCAACTATGTGATGGTCACGATCAGATGAGGGTTAGATGTCAGCTCTTGGTGTTCTCTACGAGACGGAAAGACTGACCACCTAATCCTCCATTTACTCACGTCCACAACACTTCACATAGCCACAACAGACTGCTGCAGGAGGCGTTCTCTTCATTATAATTTTCTTCCGGTCCTCAGCCAAAACAAACCAGTGCAAGTGTGATCCTAAAATTGAGTGCAGCGCGGCGACAACAACGACAAAATTTGAACCAACAACTACCACAGATGAACCAACAACTACCACAGATGAACCAACAACTACCACAGATGAACCAACAACTACCACAGATGAACCAACAACTACCACAGGTGAACCAACAACTACCACAGATGAACCAACAACTACCACAGGTGAACCAATAACTACCACAAATGAACCAACAACTACAACAGATGAAGCCACGACTTTAGCAGATGATGTCACAACTGCAACAGATGAACCCACAACTACAACAGATGAAGCAACTACTACAACAGAAGATGTAATCACCACAACAGAAGATGTAACAACAACAGAAGATGTAACCACAACAGAAGATGTAATCACTACAACAGAAGATGTAACCACAACAAAAGATGTAACCACAACAGAAGATGTAACCACAACAGAAGATGTAATCACTACAACAGAAGATGTAACCACAACAGAAGATGTAACCACAGCAGAAGATACAACCACAACAGAAGATGTAACCACAACAGAAGATGTAATCACCACAGCAGAAGATGTAACCACCACAACAGAAGATACAACCACAACAGAAGATGTAACCACAACAGAAGATGTAACCACAACAGAAGATGTAACCACCACAACAGAAGATGTAACCACCACAACAGAAGATGTAACCACAACAGAAGATGTAACCACAACAGAAGATGTAATCACCACAACAGAAGATGTAACAACAACAGAAGATGTAACCACAACAGAAGATGTAACCACAACAGAAGATGTAATCACTACAACAGAAGATGTAACAACAACAGAAGATGCAACCACAACAGAAGATGTAACCACAACAGAAGATGTTACCACCACAACAGAAGATGTAACCACAACAGAAGATGTAACCACAACAGAAGATGTAACCACCACAACAGAAGATGTAACCACCACAACAGAAGATATAACCACACCAGAAGATGTAACCACTACACCAGAAGATGTAACCACAACAGAAGATGTAACCACAACAGAAGATGTAACCACCACAACAGAAGATGTAACCACAACAGAAGATGTAACCACCACAACAGAAGATGTAACCACAACAGAAGATGTAACCACCACAACAGAAGATGTAACCACAACAGAAGGTGT
Source organism: Cepaea nemoralis (assembly GCA_014155875.1). Taxonomy (NCBI): domain Eukaryota; kingdom Metazoa; phylum Mollusca; class Gastropoda; order Stylommatophora; family Helicidae; genus Cepaea; species Cepaea nemoralis. The sequence continues at coordinate 116,060 of JACEFZ010009813.1, read as the reverse complement.
AACTACAACAGACGACTTAACTACAACAGAAGATGTAACTACAACAGAAGATGTAACCACAACAGAAGATGTAACCACCACAACAGAATATGAAACCACCACAACAGAATATGAAACCACAACAACAGAAGATGAAACCACCACAACAGAATATGAAACCACCACAACAGAAGATGAAACCACCACAACAGCAGCTAAACCAAGTAAGTTCTTTCACGTCCATCTCCTGTCATTGCTAATATTACCGTTAAATCATGACAGTACATCCACGATCATCTACTGTCATTGCTAACATTACCACTACATCATGACAGTACAGTCACGACCATCACCTGTCATTGCTAACATTGCCGTAAACTATGATATTACAGTCACGACCATCTGATGTCATTGCTAACAATACCGTTAACTCATGACAGTACATTCACGACCATCTCCTGTCATTGCTAACATTACCGTTAACTCATGACAATACAGTCATGACCATCTCCTGTCATTTCTAACATTGCCGTAAACTATGATATTACAGCCACGAGCATCTGATGGTATTGCTAACATTACCGTTAAATCATGACAGCATTGTCACGACCATCTCCTGTCATTGCTAACATTACCGTTACATCATGACAGTACACTCACGATTATCTCCTGTCATTGCTAACATTAGATTAAATCATGACAGTACAGTGACTACCATCTTCTGTCATTGCTAACATTACCATAAATCATAATAGTACATTCAAGACCATCTCCTGTCATTGCTAACATTACCGTTAAATCATGACAGTACATTCACGACCATCTCCTTTGGTTACAAACATTACCGTTAACATTTAAGTAATTAGCTGGTGGTTATGATGGTAGAGGTTTCAGACTAAGAGGTTGCGTGTCCTGTCTGCCACAATTAAGTATTAAAGTTGAATCTTAACTGATCAAGTGCCACAGGATGATTAATCGTCTTAAGTGACTCCTCGTATCTGCCATCGTATCTCGTATCTGGGCTTATATATCTCAGAAATGTTGTCATTGCGTTATAATACAACACATCTGCTACAATATTAACAACTTTTAAGCCATAAATGTGACACACAACCACTTCACATTTTCCGTCAGACATTTTTTTTTTGGGAGGGGGGGGGGGGGGGGGGGGGGGGGGGGGGGGGGGGGGGGGGGGTGTCAAATATAATTTTTCTTTGACACTGAATTTGTTAATCTTAATATCCTTCCTGGCAATTGGGTAGGAGCATGTTGAGAATGAAAGATCTAAATTCCGCGGAAGACACGTGACCAACCTTGACCTAACTCCCGCCTGCCTGTACGTGCTATACTGCATCCTGACCTGGCGACATCCTGATATGCCTCTTGGAGTCTTGGCGAATGGGAAGTTTCAGTATCGGATTTATTTATAACCTTGGCGAGGAGAAGGAGAGTTTGTCAACACAGACCAGTAAAGGTGGTACTTTTCTACCGAGTTAGGAAAATAGATCTGGCACCGGGCACACTCCAATAGATGTAAGTCACTTTCAGGGATCAGTCGGTCGATCGTCATTGTGTCGATACAACTCGGCGATTCAGGTGTTTGCCCAGTCAACCAACCAATCATACAATCAAACATTCATTCAGTAGCATGTCCTTTGCAGAACCTCGCTCCCATAACAACCTTCCGGAAAACCTCTCTATCATAAGCAAGATGTCCCGCGTCCTATACACCCATCTGGAGATGATCCGCCACATCCTGCACCCATCTTCTCTTTGGTCTTACTCTTCCTATTTTCCCAGGCATATGCTCCTCCATTTTTATTCCCTCCAAACTTTTCGTGACGTTTCAAGTGACCAAAATAGTTCAATTTTCTTTGTTTGTCGTCTTTAATAGCCAACCTTCTTCAATATTCAGCTCTTGAAGTATGGATGCATTTGTTCTTTTCTTAATCCAAGATATTCTTAGAACTCGTCTATAACATTTATATTTAAAGGCATGTATGCGCTGTTCAGCTTGTTTAGTAAGCGTCCAGGTCTCACAGGCGTATGTTGCAATGGAAAAATGCATGCTCTTAAAAATCTAATTTTTATAGTCCTGTCTGTCCCTCTCCACAATTTATTCCGTTGTTTTAGTCTTTAAAGAGCAACAGATATTCGTCTTTTAACTTCTTTCATTGTGTAACCATTGTTGGTAATCAATGACCCAAGATATTCAAAATTTTCCACCACCTCAAATTTTTCCTCATTAACATATATTTCTTTCTCCATTGTAGTTTTATCTGTATGCATTATCTTTCTTTATGCTATGTTAAGAAATATGTTGTGATTTTCAGTATTCAATTTGGTTGAGGTTATTAGGTTTTCTATATCATTCTTTAGAATAATGAGTCACATCACGAAGATTTTGCTACGAATTATCATGCAAAGAGTGAGAAAGAAAATACAACCTGAAATAGGAGAAGAACAATGTGGGTTTGTAGAAGGAAAGGGTACAGTAAATGCTGTGTATATGCTGCGATCAGTAATTGAACGTTCTATAGAAGTAAACAAAGATGTACATTTTTGCTTTATTGACTATACAAAGGTTTTCCATAGAGTAAGACATGTCAACATGGGAGAGATGCTTGCAGATCCAAAAATTAATGGGAAAGACATTAGACTTATTTTTTATTTAAAAACATATATTGGAAAAAACAAGCTGCCATAAAGATTGATAATGAAGTGGGACAATATCAGCCTATTAAGAGGGGCGTGAGACAGGGATGTATAATGTCTCCAGATCATTTTTCCCTATACAGTGAAAATAATGTCAGAAATGTAGAAGATATAAATGGAATCATCAACGAAGGACAAAACATCAATAACATTAGATATGCACATGATACAGTATTGATTGCAGATAATTAGCAGAATCTGCAATAATTAGTAAATGCGGTTGTTGCAATTATAAAAAGACACAGATTATGGTCGTTACTAGAAAGAACGATATACCACAAAGAAATATACAAGTAAATGGGAATATTCTTCAACGAGTGAATAGATAGGTACAATTATCTCGGAACAGTAATGTTGTTTGTCCATCAAGAATGATGATGACCATTCATTTCATCCAGTGGGGTGGAAAGTATGGAGCCGTGAGTTCTAAGATGGCTGATAAGGCCTATTTTGGCTCGAAATGTTCTTTGACAATGTGGACAAAGAATGCTTGACGTTTCTGGAGGAGGATTTCCTGCAGTGGTTTTTCTGTCCTGCCTTTTCTTCACAGCTCTTGCAGTCCTGGTTGCCTCACACGTGACTGCACCCTTGCGTAATGATGCACGCCACGAATTTCGGTCTCTGGCTGCAGTCTCCCAGGTGTCATGATGAATTCCAAAAGCATTCAGTGAGATTTTCAGAGTGTCTTTAAAGCGTTTCCTCTGGCCACCTTGGGAGCGTTTACCACAACGCAACTCGCCGTAAAAAATTCGTTTAGGGAGCCTGTGATCTGGCATGCGAGTTAAGTGACCAGCCCAGCGAATCTGATTCTTCATTAGTAGAGTGTGGATACTGGGCATGGACGCTCTTTCTAGGACTTCAGTGTCTGGGATCTTGTCTTGCCATTTAATCTTCAGTAGCTTCCTACGGCAGACTGTGTGGAAGTGGTTTAATTTCCTAGCGTGTCGCTGATAAACAGTCCAGGTTTCACAAGCATATAGCAGTGTGGATAATACAACTGCTTTGTAGACTTTCAGCTTTGTTTGCAGGCTTATTCCATTTCTATCCCATACATTCTTGTACAAGTCTGCCAAAGACCGCGCTGGCCTTGGAGATTCTTGCATTCACTTCGTCATCAATTGTGGCAGCTTGTGACACAGTGCTGTCAAGATAGGTGAATTTGTCCACAACACTTAGTCTATGACCTTTCACTTTGATATTCGGCACTGTGTGATTATTCCCTGGAGCTGGCTGGTACATAACTACAGTCTTCTCCAAGTTGATATTGAGCCCAAAGTTGGCACAGGCATGTGAGAAAGCTGAAACATTGTGTTGTATGTCTGCCTCTGAGTTGACGTATAGAGCGCAATCATCAGCAAACAGGAGCTCTCTGACAGGTATCGCTGTTAATTTCGTTTTAGCTTTCAGCCTTCTCGAGATTGAATAATTTTCCATCCATACGGTAGTTGATGTGTATTCCAATGTCGTCGTTCTCGAAGGCATTCATCAACATGGCTGAAAACATGAGGCTGAACAGTGTTGGTGCCAGGACACATCCTTGCTTCACTCTATTGGTGACAGGAAAGGGCTCAGACAGTTCACCATTTTCCTGTACTCTTGCCTGCATGCCATCATGAAATAGCCGCACTATTTGGACAAACTTTCGTGGACAGCCATATTTTGCCATAATCTTCCACTGTCCTTCTCTGCTGACTGTATCAAAAGCCATGGTAAGGTCAATCAAAGTGGAGAACATTTAGCAGTTCTGTTCCTGACATTTCTCTTGCAGCTGCCTTGAGGCGAAAATCGTGTCAACAGTTCCTCGTTCTTTTCTGAAGCCACGTTGACTCTCAAACAGTTGGAGAGAACAATAATAAAATCTGATGGGAGATGCCTTGAAGGCATTAGAACAAGAATCGCCATGGCGAAAGTAGCCTTTAGCAAGATGAAAAAAACACTGACCAGTAAAGAGATGTCAACTGAAATGAGAAAAAGAGTGTTGACGTGCCACATAGAGCCTGTACTTTTGTATTGATGTGAAGCTTGGATAATGAGCAGTCAAGCTGAAAAACATCTGATCGCTGTGGAAATGTGGTTTCTGAGAAGAATGCAAAGAATACCATGGGCAGACGGAAAAACCAATGACCAAGTACTACAAGAAACAACTAAAAATCGTAAATTGATTAGAGAAATTAGACGTAGACAGTCACAATATTTTGGACATGTTATGAGAAGAAATAAATTGTAGAACTTGGTGACAACTGGCAAGATCGAGGGGAGGAGAACAAGGGGAAGACAGCGAAGCAAATACTTGGATGGCTTGACCACATGACATGGTCGAGACAAGAACACTGAGCTGATCCACGACTATGGTGATCGAGTGAAATGGCGAGTCAGGACCGCCCGCGCTTACCGGCAGGGCACATGATGGATGAATGGATACCATTCTGTTTTGTGGATAGCAATACTGTATCATCAGTGTATCGAATCTCAGGTATGTCAAGACCACCGATATTTAGGGCATCATATAGCTCTCTGTTTATATCATCTCTGACATTTCTCATTATATTTTAGGCATACAGGTTAAACAAATAAGGTGACAGCACTCAGCCATGATGTACTCCTTGTTTGATGTCAAACCAATCTGATGTCTCGCCATCTATTCTAACCGCTGCTAGTCGATTTAAACAGAGCATTTTTATGAGTTGTATTACACGTGATCCATCCATCCATCATGTGCCATGCCGGTAAGCGTGGGCGGTCATGTTCTGCCATCTCACTCGATCACCAGAGTCGTGGATCAGCTCCGTATTTCTGTCTCGACCATGCCACAAGGCCAAGCCATCCAGGTACTTGCTTCTAGGTCTTCCCCTTGGTCTGTTCCCCTCGATCTTACCAGTTGTCACCAAGTTCTCCAAATCATTTCTTCTCATAACATGCCCAAAAAATTTTGACTGTCAACGTCTAATGTCTCTAATCAGTTTACGATCTTCATTTGTTTCTTGGAGGACTTTTTCATTGGTCTTTTTGACTGTCCATGGTATTCTTTGCATTTTCCTCAGAAACCACATTTCTACAGCCATCAGATGTTTTTCAGCCTGACTGCTCATTGTCCAAGCTTCACATCCATATAAAAGTACAGGTTCTATGTAGCATCTCAACACTCTTTTTCTCGTTTCAATTGACATCTTTTTATTGGTCAGTATGTTGTTCATCTTGCTAAAGACTACTTTTGCCATGGCGATTCTTGTTCTAATCTCTTCAAGGCATCTCCCATCAGATGTTATGACTGTTCCGAGATAATTGTATCTATTCACTTGTTGAAGAATGTTCCCATTTGCTTGTACATTACATTGTGGTACTTCGTTCTTCATAGTGATGGAAAGCCCATATTCCTCATGATTTCCCAAAGCTTCTGATGTTGATCACAGTCAAATGCCTTTGCGTAATCCACAAAACATGAGATTAGGTTTACATTAAATCTTTACATATTGAGTATGTGATCTTTTGTTCCCCTTCCTTGTCTAAATCCAGCTTGAATCACGTTAATTTCTTCTTCCATTTTCTTACGAAGTCTTCCCATTATGATTTTAAGTAGAGTTTTACTTGCATGACTGATCAGGGTAACAGCCAATCGGTCAATCACCAAATCCGTCAGCCAAATTATCAAAAAACCAAAAAAACCCGTTCTCAACACACAAACTACTCAACAACCAGTCAACCATCCAGCCAACCAATCAACCAACCAAACAATCAACCTATCCACCCAAAAACCATCCAATCAACCAACCTAAACAACCAACCCATCAACCAACCAAGCAAGCAACTACTGAACTGGCCAACTCATTAACCGACTGCGGGTCGGCATGGCCGAATGGGTAAGAACGCGTGTTCTTAAAAATACGATGTGCTGATGCCGATGTTAGCGGTTAAACCCATACACCGGACAGCTGGACTAAAATGTTGACCTGTCGTCCTTAGCTTGGGGGCGTAAACTACAAGTACCTCTGACGTCGGAGTGGATTCGCCTGATGCAATGACACTGTTAATAGGGAAAGCTAATCCACACGCAAAATTCAGTCCATCACTACTATGAATTGTGGGTATGGACTATGCTTGTGGTCAAAGCGAGCGAGCGCCAAAAAAAAAACAACGACCATCCAACCCACCAACTAACCAGCCAACCAATAAACAGAAACACCAACCAATCATGCAATCAGCAACTTCATTAAAAATTAAATATTTCTATTTGCATAAAACTGTATCTAGCGAACAAAAACTGTTTGCTCAAATACATCCGGGCATTAACATTTTGCGGTTCCAGCCAGTTTTCTGCAAACAGAAATATTTCATTTTAAATTCGCGATTACCGCGGGAATAACTTATGCTCCACAATCGAATAATATCAGTGGCCAGGCATTTTACCAGATTCATTGCCAAACAAAATGTAGGTTAGGATCAAACAAAAATGGATGACGGAAAATGGGAAGGAGTTTTGTGTTACAGTTATGACTTTAATATGGTAAACATGTTGTATTATACATCAAATTAAAGGGGGTTGTATGAGGAAAACTACTGTATATGGACCCATGGCAGTTACTGGAATACGTTTAAGACAATTAATCATCCCATGACACTTAATATAATTGATTTATTCACTCATATTATAAGAGGAACGCATGAGATGGTGTTTGAACCATTTGCTGCGTTACAGAGTGGACGATGATGCATTTCTCTTCCGCATAGTGGCAGGTGATGAATCATGGTACCACCACTCTGAGCCGAGCATCAAAAGAGAGAGCATGCAATGGAAGCATGCACCAAAACCCCCAAAAAATCAAGTTACAGGTTTCCGCTGGTACGGTTATGCTGAGCGCAGTTTTTGACCATGAAGGGCTATTGTTGGCCGACTTTAAAGAACCTGGTGTCAACATTAACTCTACCCACTACTTGCAAACACTAGACAAGCTGCAAAAATCCATCAAGAATAAACGACCCGGCATGCTTTCTTGCGGTGTGATTTTGTTGCACGATAATGCTCGTCCGCATGTCGCAAAGATTGTGCAGGAAACATTAGCAAGGAAGACGTGGGAAATTCTGCAACCAGCAGCCTATAGTCCTGATTTGTCACCATGTGATATTCATTTGTTCGGACCTCTAAACAAACGCTCTCAAGGGGCAACGATTTCATACAGATGCAGACGTAATGAACGCAGTAAACACTTGGTTCAGTGAGCAACCACAATCCGTTTTTGCGGACGGCATTCGCCGTCTACCTAAGCAATGGGATGCTTGCCTGAATGCCTACGGCGACTTCTTCTGACCAACCCATGGTGCATAATTCATTCAAAATGAAAGCCTTGTTTAATTCTGCCACACCTGTTAATGGTTCTTTCGTGCTTTTGTAAAAAAAAAAAAAGCCATAGGAACGGGTTTCAAATGAACGCCCCTAATATATACATGTATAACTTTGCAGTATGCTCATGAAGAGATGCAGCTAAACATGCCAGGCAATAAATCGTGCAACATATTGTTTATGGCTTCTGTGTTTACATGTATGGAGAGAATACATTGTTTTCAATTATCTTTCTCACCGAAGTAGTTTTAATACTAATTATCATCATCATCATCATAATTATCATCGTCATTATCATCCTACTTACATTATCATCAATGCTATGAGTTATGAGATTAGAACGGACATCACTGCACTCACGACATTCCCACACGCGCTCCGTCCCCTCGTTCAACAGCCAACGAAGAGCCGTACTACTAATCGTTGCCATCGACATCTGATTGAAAATTCTCGTGGTCTTCCCTCAGTTTTGATATTCGTTCAGAACCCCTGCCGATCACCCGCCACATCAGCCTCTCCACATACGGGCTCTCCATCCTGGTCCCACAGGCGCCCGACCACCTCTCCCTTGTCCATAGTTAATCTACCAGGTAAATGTGCATCCCTACGAGCCTGTTCATTCCCATCAATGCTATCTCTATCATACGCCGGCACTGTGGCGAATTGCTTGCAAACGCATTTCATAATCTCCACATGCCACGTTCGAAACACAGCTGTAGACTATTTGCAAGCAGACTAGCCTTTCGCTGGTTTTCATACAATGGAATGAGCGTCGGTCATTCCGAAAGCAATGGCAATCTACTGAACGTATACTTGCCTAGTAAATCACAAACAGCCCAAACATCCTAGCGTTGTCTGCGACGCCCTGTAAAAGATATGCAACTATTTCCATCTTGGTCTGTAATCTTGTGTATCTTGATTCCAGTCTGCCCTACACTACAGTTTCGAATTCTCAACGGGCAGAAACTAGCAGACGACTGCCCTTACTCGGGAATCTCCAATATCACATTCAAAGACGAGACGATAGTCGACGATGAGGGGTCTTCGGCATGTAACGCGGTCTATACCGTCGCCACAGTGGACGGTAACAGCAAGCCGACATTTCTGACAGCTGGCATCTGCAAAGACATTGTTGAACAAGGCATTCAAGATGGCTACACGTGAGTATAACAAGCACGTAGTTTCCGGTTCTTCATTCCACACGTCTCCCTGTTTACAGATTCTGCATGTGGTTTCTGACAGCTGTGTTCTACACGTCGCCCGCTTGATTACATCTGAATTTACAATGCGTCATTCTACACACGTCGTTCCATTAATTGACACGAAATCTGGACTCTAGTCTCTGATACTACGTATATACGAGAGGGCTTCAAATGTGGTACACACTGAAAGTGGAGGTTTTCGATGGTTTCAGACGTTGCACGGGCAGTATGGGTTCGAGCATTGTCAAGCTGCAAAACATGAACTATTAGGCTACCAATTAACAGTATATGACAACAAGAAATGATGTTCAAACCACATGGAACAAGAAGAAGAGGTCAACTATGTAAACGATGGATAGAGGCAATAGGAGAGTCCATGGCAATCTCCATATGTGAAGCCCAGAAACGGGCACTCTCCCGCTGTTTATTCTTCACTTCAACACCGCAAGGTACAAGAGGAACAAGATGGTATGAGACAAGATGAGATTAAACAAGATGAGATGAAACCAGATGGGATGAAACCAGATTAGATGAGACAAGATGAGATGAAGAGATGAAACTCGAAGAGATGAAACAAGATCAGATGAGACAAGATGAGATGAAACGAGATAAAATGAGACAAGATGAAATGGGGTTTTTAATCAACTAGTACTAAATTTTAATAATTTTATTCTACCTATGATTCATCCGCAACAGATCTACAATAATTGTTGGACATTTTAGTAACAGAGAGTGCAAAGAAAGGACTCTCCTTGAATATCAAGAAAACAGTAACAATGGTGATGTCAAAGAAACAGGTGACACCCAAATGTGAAATAGAGATAGAAGAGAATATTCTTCAATAAGTGGATAGTTTTAAATATCTAGGGACATTTATAACATCGGATGGAAGAAGCACAACAGAGATTAAGAGCAGAATAGGACAAGCAAATGCTGCATTTCAGAAAATGAAGAATATCTTATGCAATAAGTCGCTATCATTGAATGTAAGGAAGAGAGTGCTGAAGTGCTATATAGAACCTGTTTTGCTGTATGGCTGTGAATCTTGGAATGTAAATGAACAAATTCAGAAGAGACTGGAAACAACAGAGATGTGGTTCTTTCGACGAATCTTGCGAATTTCTTGGAATGCCAAATTAACTAACAACAAATGCCTGAAAGAGGCTAATGAAACTAGAACATTATATACAACAATAAGAAAGAGACAAATAGCTTTTTTTGATCCTGTGATGAGAAGAGAGGCGTTGAAGAACATCGTGACAACTGGAAATATCGAGGGGAAAAGAGGCAGAGGCAGACCACGAGAAATGTTGCTGGATGCATTGCGACGGTGGCATGGAGGAATATCAAAGGCAGAGTTGATCCAGAAAACCAAAGACCGAGATCTGTGGAGAGTCATGAACGCCTGCGTCAGTCGGCATGGCACTTGATGATGACGATGATGCTGATGATGATGATGATGATGATGATGATGATGATGATGATGATGATGATGATGATGATGATGATGATGATGATGATGATGATGATGATGATGATGATGATGATGATGACGATGATGATTTATCCACAGAAGCAAAGACATCTTGTCCGCATTTGTCACAAGTGAAAACCAGGGTATCAGTTGTAGTTTTATATCCTTACTGACATTAGTTATCTGGGCTCCGTTGAGTTTGTGTTTGTGCAGTACACCGTCGATAAATTTATTGCGAGTAGTATACTTTTCAGAGAATACATCCAAATGATTTCCACCGTTACTCTAGCTGTACCACTTGCCCCTCTTGGACTGTAACCTCAAAGAGGCAGCTGACTGGGATTTACTCTCACAAGATATCAGGACCACATTAATTGTTGTCCATAGACATTCAATGCAGGAAAAGGGGCCACTGACACTAATGCCGTCACTTCTAATTATGCCTCTTCTAATTGATAATCTTGTAATTGTTTTCAATGATTTCTTCTTTAGACATTAAGTTGGAGTCGTTTGACGTTGAAATGTCTAAAGCCGTACAGGAAACATGACCAACAGACGGGAGCCAAGTGAGCTCGTGCCAAGGCGTGCAGCATGGATTAATCGTACTGCATGATTCGATGTGCGCATTAGTTGAACAGACTCACGAAAAGTGTTTTTCAGGGTGGAAGGACCGTGAAAGAAACGTCACGGATCGAACGCCAGAGCTGGCGATTACACGTTGCAATGCCGCTAGAAGTATTAGAGAGGTTATTGTGTCATCATCATCATCCAGTGTCTTCCCGGCTGGCGTGGGCGATCATGCCTCTCCACAAATTATGATTTCCGACGTCATGGATCAATTCGTGTGTTGACTCCCTTCCGTGCCATGACATAAGACTGTCAAGAATCTGCTCACTCTGTCTTCTTCTATCTCTCTTTCCGGTTGTCGCAGTATGTTTCAGCTTTTTTTTTTTTTTTTTTTTTTTTGGTTGTCTTCTCATAACATAGCCACACACACACACACACACACACACACACACACACACACACACACACACACACACACACACACACACACACACACACACACACACACACAAAACGATTACTGCCTCTTTCCTATGTTTGTGATAAGTTTTCTTTGCCGCACAGCTTCCCATAAAACGTCCCGGTGCTCTATTTGGCTGTCCAATTAATTTTCAGCATTCTTCTATAAAACCACATCTCCAAGGCCTCCGTGGATTGTTTTCGCCTGTTTACTAATTGTCCAGGATTTGCAACTGTATGTTAAGGCTAGTTCTGTGTAACATACAGAACTCTTTTTCTAACTTTCAAGGACAATGACTTATTGCACAACATGTTCTTCATTTGAAAGAAGGCAGGTTTTGCTTGTCCTAGCCTGCTCTTTATCTCAGTGATGCATCTTCCATCTGATCCATCTAGTTTCTTTAACCAGTTTACGGTTTTCATTTGCTGCTTGTAAAACTTGCTCATTGGTTTTTCTGTACGTCTATGGTATTCTTTACATTTTCCCTAGAAACTACATTTCCATTGTCATTAGGTGTTTGCTTTTTCAGCTTGTCTGCTCATGCTCCGCGTTTCGCATCCTTACAGAAACACATGTGCTATAGTTAATTAGTTAATTAGTCGCAGTTCCAACTTCACAGCAACGGGTCATCCCCATTATGCTCCGTTCCTGTGCCAGTGAATATCACACAAAACGCTCCCCACTGCCCAATGTGAAAAGTGGAAAAGACAGGAGTCTCGACAAACAACAGCCCGCACAGATACACTGTGCATAATGCCGCCGCCAGAATGTCAACACAATAGTCCCCCACAAACATACCCAGTTCATTTCTGATGGAATCGGCAGTCATTTTCCCATCTGGATGTTTCCTAGATGTTCACCCACACAGTACACGAAATACAGTTCATCGTCGATGGTAGTGGCAGTCAACCAGAAGCCCAGCAGCCACGCATTTCTGCATAAGGCAAAAACCGGTCAATTCTGGGACATAGCCATCTGCCATCGCTCCGAACATGCAGTCACGTTCCAAAAAACCTCGGGCAGATTCAAAAGCATTTCACACGAAACTCACAGCTCACAGTGTCGCGCCACGCACTCACTCAGTAGCAGGGCGACGGAACCATCAAGCCTCCTTAGTCGCCTCTTACGACATGCAGTGGTAGGCTACAGTGTTGCTATTCTTTGCTTCCCTTATGGGCCCCAGCAACACATGTGCTATATAACACTTCATCTTCGACACTCTTTTTCTCGTTGCATTTGACATCTTTTTATTGGTCAGCATGTTTTCCATCTTGCAAAATTCTACTTTGCCATAGCGATTCTTATTCCAACCTCTTCAAGGCATCTTCCATCAGATGTTACGACTGTTGGGAAATGTGTGTACCGATTCACTTGTTTAAAAATGTTCCCATTTAACATTGTGGTGTTTCTATCTTCTAGTGACAATGCTAATCTCTGTCGTCTTACAATTTAAGTCTAACCAAAGTCGTACACTGCGTGTAACAACAGCATCTACTAAAATGTTGCAGATCCTTCTCATTGTCTGCAGACATCTGCATCATCTGCATATCTAATGTTATTTATGTTATATTCTCCCAGTGATGATTCCTCTCATATCTTCTAGATTTCGAAAAATATTTTCACTGTATAGGGAAAACAGATCTTGAGACATTAAACAGCCCTGTCGCACACTTCTCTTAATAGGTTTATGTTGACCTACTTCATTATCAATAGTTATAACAGTTTGTTGTATCCAATATATGTGTTTTACAAGTCTAAGCTCTTAGACCATAATCTCTGTTAGTAAACAAATAATGCAAGTGTCAGGTTCTCACATTTAAGGATGAATCTGGCTCGCTTGACCTAACATATGCGAGACATACACAGTCACAGAATGATTTGACTGGACACACGGTAACACGAAGTTCAATAGTTTATTTACACTTCACATGTACCCCAATCTACTTCGGCATGTTGCCGGCATGATATGAATATAATAATACATACAGTCGATGAATCAATCCACTCACAGACTCAAACCACAGCCGCACAGTCTTCCATCTTCTCACAAGAGATACTAGCAATCGACATTCGGGCACAGCAACAATACAAGCCTCTCTCATACAGCGTCTGTCCGGTCCGAATACCCAAGCCTCGTCTGCCGTTTCTCGCTCTGAGCACTTGCCCTGTGGGATCGAGTCCAGCGGGAACTGCGTGCATCACACTTGCACTTGAACCTGTGGATGGGTAACTGTGGTTTGCCTGGCGCGCGTAACGACGCCGCGGCACAACAATGGGGGATTATGACATGCTCCCCACCCCACTTTCATAAAAGGTATCACCTTTTATGTAAGCACTTTGTAAACTTAGGGTTAATATTTTAACCCCGTCAGAATCTTCCCATTAGTTGTCGTTGATGCATTGGCATAGATTTAATTGAAATACATAGGTAATGCATGATATATGTATTTTAACTCACGTGGTGTCAAAAAGTAACACCTCCCAAGTACCATCCTCTCGATGGATGATGACGTCTGTTGCAATTTTGACACAGTTAGACCGGTAGCACCAGCATTACATGCAACTACCTCGCAACCAAAATAAAAAAAATTCAAATACGTCCGGAGACGTCAGGTTAAACTGTAAATCGTCCCAAAATGAGACGATTTCAACCTTAGAGTCCTACCCAACTTTGGTCGGGACATCTCATGTTGGTCTACAACTTTAGCCATCTTCTCCATGCCCAGCTGATGTCATCTTGGAGTGTTGACAACCTGGCAACACAAAGGCTATTTTTATACCTTACACATTACAACGCTATTTCGATTTACTGCCCTTTGGAGTAATATTTGACAACAATTAAATAAAAGGGAAATAATTTAAACATGTATTACATACAATAAATTTCATTTATCTATATATTTCTCAGCGTCATAGCTTGATGCTTCTTTACAATAGCGAAATAAATGTCGCTACTGTGAACAAGTTGATCAAGATATGATTCTCAGATTACAATACTACAAAAATCGTAATACACAATTCGCGTATTTTGAATTCGTGTTTCACAAATATTTTACATGCGTCATTGCTTTTTCGGGTTTTTGTTTATAGTCTGCTACAATTTTGTATAAATTTCTAACTTTCCGGAAGTACACACGCAAAGCTGATGTAAACGAAAGTTCTTCACACACCTGTTCCGTAAGGATGTAATAATACTCGGAATGTCAGGTTGATCTAACTAGTTGGTGTGTTTGATGACTCGTTGGTAATACACTTGTTCCGCATGGATATAATAATAATCGGAATGTCAAGTAGTTCTAGCAAGCCGGTGTGTTCGATGTTTCGTTGAAAACTTCTGGATTACACTGTTCTAAGGTGGTTTAACTGTCACAGTTTGTTTCAATCACTCGTTCGATTTATTCGGATTAAAATGTCACTGGATAAGTCCTGTTTACAGGTACCACGGATAACTTAAATTGTTCACTTGAGGTAAGTAATGAACACATGTGGCACTGTTCTTTGTTCGTAATATTTACAATTAATACTGTTCACTTTCTACCACATACTACGCACTTATACAACACAATTATCACATTATAAAATATAGCATTATTTACACTGGGATCTGGTCCCTATCACATAATTCACAGCTTCCCTGAAAAAACTTCATTACTGGCTGTGATGGTCTGAGTGTTTTGACACACTGCACTCAGACAATAAGTGGCTACTGGGTATCATCGGGACAACGTGACAAAAGATCAGCTAATGTATTAAGTTTGCCTGGGATGTGCCTCACTTCAAAACTGTAGTCTTGGAGCAAAAGAGACCATCGAGCTATCATGTGGTTAGTCGGCGCACCTGATGTAATGATCGTCAAAGGACTATTATCTGTTTCCACAATAAAATGCCTCCCAAGGAGGAATCTGGACAATTTTGTGATGGCAAATACAAGAGCGAGGGCCTCCTTCTGAGGTGTGGACCAACTTCGTTCCCTCGTTTTGAGTTTACGGCTTAGGTAATATACAAGATGCAAAATGCCGTCACTTTCCTGTAATAGTACAGCCGCAATCGCCACGGAGCTCGCATCTGTGCGCAATCTGAAAGGAATATGCAAATTTGGCAATTTGAGAATGGGATTCTTTGAACTATTCTCGGAAAAATAGGATAATACTTTATCGAATGCAAGTTTCAGGCATTCGCTGCTTACAATCTTATTTGGGTGTTCTTTTTTTAGTATGTTAGTAAAACTTTCAGTCAGTTCCACGATATCTGGAATGAACTGTCTATAGTAATTTAGCAGTTCTAACACACTTCTGACTTGTTTCTTTGTAGTCGGAAGTGATAGTTTTAGAATCTTTGACACGATGTTGTCGTCAGGTGTGACAAAGCCATTAGAGATCTTATAACCCAAAAAGGAGATTTCTTGGTAGGCTATGTCAACTTTGGCAGGTTTAACTGTCAGTCCGTGTTGTCTAATACGGTCAAACGTCTGCTGTAATGTCTTTATATGGTCTGTCATTGTCTTTGTGTGTACACAAATGTCGTCCATGTACGAGATGATGTTCGTTATGTCTGTCAGTAATAGTCTGGTCATGCGTACGAATGTTGCGGGTGCGTTTACAAGCCCAAATGGTAATTTGCACCATTCGTACAGTCCCCAAGGTGTGGCAAATGCTGTCAGGTGTCTGCTCTGTTCGTCTACCGGTATTTGCCAGTAACCTTTTGTCATGTCCAGTTTCGTAAAGTATCTAGAGTCTGTCAGTTCCGTCAGTAGTTCTTCACAGTTGGTCATCGGTTCTAAATCCAACTGTGTGATCTTATTTAACCTTCTGTAATCTACACAGAGTCTTATTGTGTTGTCCTTTTTGCGCACTATGACTATTGGAGAACAAAAATGTGACTGTGATCGTCTGATAATGTGGTTCTTTTCTAAGTCTATAATTTCTTGATGTAGTTGTTCTTTGTAATGTATGGGAATGGAGTATGGTCTGCATTTTATTGGTGTGTTGGATGTCAAGGTAATGTGGTGGTGTACTAAGTCTGTCTGTCCTGGTTGGTTAGAAAAGATGGTATTGTAGTCTTGTATTAATTGTCTGCAACTGTCAGTCTCTGCTTGTGTTAGCTGAGGGTTGATTTTAATGTCTTGTAAACAATTTGTCGTGTCTAGTGCTGGTGTTGGTATTTCGTCGGTCTCCTCGTCGTCTTCATGGTCAATTATGGTGGTGCTGGCTGCTGTCTCGTCTTGGTCTTCGTCTCTGTTGTAGTATGGTTTTAGCATGTTGACGTGGAATATTTTATGTTTGTCTTTGACTGCAATTTCATAGTCAACTGTCGAAATCTGTCTTAGTACTTTGAATGGCCCCTGCCATGAGTCTGTCAGTAAATGTCGGTCGCTCGGTAGAAGAAGTAGAACGTCCTGTCCAGGTGTCAGCGTTATCGTCCTGTTTCCTCTGTTTGCGTATTGTCTGTAGATCGCACCAGATTTCTTAAGTGCTTCCTTGGCTATGATACAAGATCTCATTATTCTTTCACGCAATGATGTTACAGGCTCGTATGATGATATGGGTTTATGTACAGGTGTAGTTTCAGTTAACATGGAGTTGTATATACATAATGGGCCGCGTGGTTTGGCACCATACACAAGCTCAAATGGTGAAAAACCAGTGCTGGCATGCGGAACTTCGCGGTAAGCAAATAATATGGCAGGCAAATAGGTATCCCAGTCTTCGGGATGTTCTTCTGTGACTTTAGACAGCATATGCTTTAAGTCCCCATTAATCTTCTCTATAATCCCAGTGGAGTGGGGATGATATGGGCTGTTAAAGCATTGCTTAACACCTAACATTTTGGTGAAAGCTTGCGTTGCTGCCGCTATAAATTGACTTCCACGGTCAGATAGGATAGTGTCAGGGAACCCTACTCTTGAGAATATATGGAAGAAAACTTCCATCACTTCCTTGGCAGTTATGTTCTTTAGGGGAATCGCTTCTGGCCATCGACTACAAAGATCAATTGTCGTAATTATGTATCTATTTCCTCTAGATGTAACGTGATTTAGAGGACCTACAATGTCAACCGAGATCTTCTCAAAGGGTCTACTGGCTAAATCTGTAACCTGTAATTCAGCCTGTGGGTGTTTACCCTTTTTCACTAGTTTTTGGCAGATGTCACAGGATCTGCAATATTGTTTTGTGTCATTGCAGAATTTTGGCCAATAAAACTGTGTTAACAATCTAGATCTGGTCTTCGAATATGCCATATGCCCTGCAAAAAGGTATATCATGTGCAATATGTAAGGCCTGTTTACGGTATTCAACTGGCAGTACCGTTTGCTCTGTGGTATGGTTGCCTCTGGTATAGTACCTTGTGAGGATGCAATCTTTCAGAGCAAAATGCCATCTTGCATTTTTGGTTAACCTTGGCTTTTGGCCTATCAGATTAAAATATTTAACCAATGATGGATCAGCCTTTTGGGCTTCTATTAAGTTCTCCTTCATGGTTTTTGAAGGAAGTAACACTGGGCTTAGCATTTGTAGTGCCTCAGTTTGATCAATTTGATCTTGCACTCTAGCAGCAGATCTAGTTACTGCGTTAACATTATCGGTAACATGACATGGTGGTGAATGAATTACATCAATGGATTCATGTGATGATATTACAGAATTGGCTACAATGCATTCATTCAATGATATCACACTCTCACTAATGCAGTTAGATGGAGATGATAGTACATCATCATTAACACACTTGGCACTAGATGTTATGGTGTTATGAGGCATATCATTTACCTCAGGAAGGTTCCCTACAATAACATCACAACATGGGTTGGATAATGCTGCACATTTGACCTTTCCTGTGATGAATGGGGTGTCAATATATGCCCATGCAAGTGGATACTTCTCGATGTTCCCAGAGAAGGTTCTGCATGTTATGTGTTTGCCTGTATAGTCTGTAGGCAATATGAACCGTCTTTTTACACCGATAAGAGTGCTGCCGCTGTCCCGTAAGACTGTAGCAGATTTGCCATTAACATATCCCTGGTGGATGTTAATCTTGCCTTTGGAGTCTATCACCAAGTTAGCTTCTTCGTTGGTGATAGGTATTGAGTGGCCACATGTCAAAATGCCATCTTCATGAAATTGATTACAGGTGGTACATTTTTCTAATTTAAACGTATCAATAGTCTGTGCTGAGTTCACAGGGTGATCTTCAACCTCTTCATCTTCTGGGGAAGAGCTATCGAACATGGCTGCATTAGCCTTTTTGGTCATCTGTTTGCCTAAACAGGAATGGCGCCAGTGACCATACGCCTTACAGAGGAAGCATTTGGATAGGCGTTTGTAGCTTCTTCGCTCTTTGTCTTGCTTATTCACGTAGTTTTGCAAGTATTTTAGATATTCTGGGTTCTTATCACACATCTCTGTTTGATTGTGTGCTATTTGGCAAAATCTACATTGCTGGTATTTCTCAGTATTAGGCTTGAATGATCTTTGCCTATTGTAGGGCTCTGATCTTGGTTTGTCATGTGTAGCAGCTGCTACAAAAGTTAAGTCAGTCAACCCACTGGAAAAACAATGCTTATTGGCTGTAAAATAGCCAGAACCTCGCTTTTCTATCTGTTCTACACTTTCACACTGACACTCTAGCAGAAACTTGGAAAATGGAGGTGGAAGAGATGAGATGATTTTATCTCTGAGGATGAGATCTTTCAATTTATTAAAGTTATCAATATCAGACAGCCATTTGCTGAAAATATCCTGTACTACCGAAATGTAGTCAGAGAACGTTTGTGTAGGTTTTGGAGATAGCTTACTAAATTGTTCTCTGTAGCCTGCTTCATCTAACAGGAAATGTGACATTATTTTTGACTTTATGTACTGATAATCTTTTCTGAGATCTTTAGGGATGGTCTCTATGACTTTCAGAGGCTCCCCTGATAAACTTTTCATGTATATTATGTTCCATTCCGTTTCTGGAATCTGGTAATGGTCCATTAATGTTTCAAAGTTCTGGGTAAAGGCTGCTATGCAGTCTCCCGAGGTATAGTTTCTGACGATCCCTTGGTACTTTTTGTACTGGTTTTCTTTTTCCAGTCTTTCTGATTTACGAGACTCTTTTTCTACAGCTGTTTCGGCTTCAAGCTGTTTGATTTTCAGCTGGAGTTCAAGCTCTTCTCGTTTACTTTGAGCTGAGATGTCTGCTTTCTTTATTTTGGCATCTATTTCTGCCTGCTTAGTTTTTGCAGCCAACTCCAATTCTGCCTGCTTAGTTTTTGAAGCCATCTCCAATTCCGCCTGTTTGGCAGCTCTTTCAGCCGCTCTTTCATCGCGGTCCCTAGCTTTTTCCTGTGCTAGGAGATGTTCTGAATATTTTGTTTCACTCCATTTTGTTAACTCATCACCAGTTAACTTTAACTTTAAACCCATCTCAATGAAATCATTTAAAGTCGACATGATGGAATGTTTCAATGAAAATGAATTCCTCACACACGCAATTTTGTTATAAAGTGTTAGTAATTTGAACAATTTATACAATATTCTTAAATTTACAGCGCGTGCCTAAACTTGCATACAAAAGTATATGAAAAAGGTAATACTTAAGTGCTCTGGAGACACTGGAGAATGGTGAAAACAGGGCCAGAGACTGTAGGGTCGTTACCGTTCGTACAAATGACCTCTACGGGTAACAGTATCAGGTGACACACGAAAACCTGTTTACTTTTGGAGGAAAAATTTTTAGAATCTCTGTTTTTGTGAGGTGTATGTTTGTCACTAAGTTTTAATTTAGGTTTGTATGCCGTCGAGTGTTATTGTTGGTCGTAATGTTGTCTGTTCAACAATTTCCACAAGTATCTTACTTTCCTGAACTTTCTGCTTCCACACGCTACACAACTACTTTCACGAAGACAAGTTAGCCATGTTTAAACGTTCAGTAACTATTATGATACATCGCTTATACACAAATTAAATGATCAACTTTAGTAAGGACGTCAACATCATATTTATCATTTCACGTGGACAAGTTACATACGATCACAATTTTAAGTTTAACTGATCCAACACGGACGAACAACCTATGCTCACTTATGATTTACTAAGGCTAGACAAAAGCTATCACGTTTATACGTTTTGCTCAAATAAATCAACACGAACGAGCTACTCACGTCTACACATTCATTTCCTAATGTGACAAGTTATTAATGTTCACATATATGGTTCAAATCCGACAAGGACGAGCTACCCACGTTCACACATGTCAGGTTCTCACATTTAAGGATGAATCTGGCTCGCTTGACCTAACATATGCGAGACATACACAGTCACAGAATGATTTGACTGGACACACGGTAACACTAAGTTCAATAGTTTATTTACACTTCACATGTACCACAATCTACTTCGGCATGTTGCCGGCATGATGTGAATACAATAATACATACAGTCGATGAATCAATCCACTCACAGACTCAAACCACAGCCGCACAGTCTTCCATCTTCTCACAAGAGATACTAGCAATCGACATTCGGGCACAGCAACAATACAAGCCTCTCTCATACAGCGTCTGTCCGGTCCGAATACCCAAGCCTCGTCTGCCGTTTCTCGCTCTGAGCACTTGCCCTGTGGGATCGAGTCCAGCGGGAACTGTGTGCATCACACTTGCACTTGCTTGACCGCTGTCGGTTACTCTAACTCACCAGCGAACCTGTGGATGGGTAACTGTGGTTTGCCTGGCGCGCGTAACGACGCCGCGGCACAACAATGGGGGATTATGACAGCAAGCTCTGTGTACCGTTATCAATAATTGCCCTTAACTGAAATGTCTAATTTATTTACCCTCTCAGGTTTGACATCCAGATTGGCAATCAGAAATACCCGATCATGAAGCCGCTGTTTACACTCTATCAAGGTAAGGAGTCTCGGTTTGTGCTTACACCGTGTCTTAGGAATATACAACATGAGAATAAGTGCCGAAGACAAGAAGAGTAGCAACTTGTGTATCCACTCAAGTACTACAGCTTAAATCAGAAAACAAGAAGATTAGCTGCTTGTAGATCCACTCATTTCAGCATCATCAAGTGCCATGCCGGCTGCTAGCGTAGGCGTTGATTACTCTCCACAGATCTCGGTCTTTGGGTTTCTGGATAAACTCTGCTGATGATATTCCTTCCATGCCACCAGTCCCAATCCATCCACCATCATTTCTCTTGGTCTGCCTCTGCCTCTCTTCCTCTCAATCTGTCCAGATGTCACGACGTTCTCCAATGCCTCTCTTCTCATCACACGACCAAAGAAAGTTGTTTGTCTCTTTCTTATTGTTGTATATAATGTTCTAGTTTCATTGGTCTTTTTCAGGCAGTCTTTGTTAGTTACTTTGGCAGTCCAAGAAATTCGCAATATTCGTCTCAGGAGCCACATCTCTGTTGCTTCCTAATTTGTTCATTTACATTTCAAGATTCACAGTCAAACAGCAAAATAGGTTCTATGTAGCACTTCATCACACTCTTTCTTACACTTGTGCTAATTTTCATGTTATGTTCCCTACACATTTCGTTTAGACTATTCATATGGTCTTGTAATTCAGCTTCTGATTTTGCTATTAGTGCTTGGTCGTCCGCAAACAGGTGTTCTCTAATGGTTAGATTTGCAGATGGTTCTTCTTCTATGTTCTCGTCATGCGGTGTTCTTGCGGTCTCTGTTTGGCTGGTTTATGTACATATGTTGTCTATATAGGTTATGAACAATAGAGGAGGACAGGACACAACCTTGTCGTACTCCGGATCTTATGGTGAAGGTGTCCTCCAGTTGCTCTCACTATGCATTCATTGTTGTTGTATAAGCTTCTACATAGGTTTGTTAGATGTGTACTCAAGTATAGTGTTTTATTGAATTCAAGTGATTTTTGTATAAGTTTTCTAAGAGCATAAATTGCATCTGTGCATCCTTTGTTTTTTGTTCCTAAATCGAAGTTGCGTTTCGCTTAGCTGGGGTTCTATAGTAGTTCGTAATCTTTTCTCAAGAATTTTGCAAAATATTTTCCCAGTATGAATCAACAGTGAAATGCTTCTGTATTGTGTGCAGTCTCTTTTGCTGCCTTTGTTTTTCCAAACTGGGATAATTATGGCGTTTCCCCAGTCTCGTGGTGTCTGTTGTTCTACCTAACATGATTGAATTGTCTATGTAGCCATGCTATTCCTACTTGCTGCTTTAATTAGTTCATTTGGTATTTCATCTTGTCTCGGTGATTTGTTCAATGGGGCTAATCTGACGGCTTCTATAAGTTCTTCTTTAGTTATGTGTGGCTCTAGTTCTTCGGTAGCATCTGTGTTAGTTTCTTGAATTCCTGTGACATCTGATGGAATGTTTAGAAGTTGTTTGAAGTACTACTTCCATCTTATTAGGATTTGTTTTTGTTCACTTATTGATTCTCCATTGTCCTGTTAACTATTTCAGTTGGGTCAAAGGGTTCTCCTCTGGTTCTCGTTGCACTTATCTTTTTGTAGAAGTTTCTAGTTGCCTCCTTGTAGTTTCTATTTCTCCATACTCCTCCCAGTCTTTTTTGTTTTTCTCTCTTTACTATTCTATTCACGTGTCTTCTCGCTATTCTATATTCTGTATAATCACGTTCCTGTTTGCTTGTCAACCACATTTTTATATGTTTCCTTTTTGTCTTTTACAGTTTTCATTACCTCTGAGTCAAACCAACTTATTTTCTTTATCCCTGTTTTGCGTGTTTGTTTGTTTTTTTCGTGGTTCCACATGTTATTTTTGCAATATATAAAATACTTGATTTGAAAGAGTTTCAAGTACCTAGGAAGTATAATATCATCAAATGGCAAATCAGAAGACGAGATCGAAAATAGATGCAATAAGGCAAAACCAACTCATTGGACAAATGGCACCAATACCCGAAGAACAAATACGTATCAATAGTTACTAAGAAAGCACTTTACAACACAATCTTCCTACCACGACCGTGTGTTGCCGGGGCCCATACGGGGGAGCAAAGAATAGTAACACTGTTGCCTACCATGCATGTCGTAGGAGGCGACTGAGGAGGATATGGTTCCGTCGCCCTGCTACTGATTGAGTGCGTGGCGCGACACTGTGAGCTGTGAGTTTCGTGTGGAATGCTTTTACATCTGTCCGCGGTTGTGTGTAGCGTGAACTGCATGTTCGGAACGATGGCGACAGCCTGTTGCTGGATTGACTGGTTTGCCTTTTCGGTTCACGAGTGCATTTTTCAGGAGACTCCTGGGAGTCGCCGCTGGAGGTACGGAGTTCGTGCTTTGTGCGGCGCTTTCGGCAGGTCGTCCTGTGGAAAGAGACCGAGTCATATCGGATAAAACCTGGGTCAATGAAGTCTTTCTGGTGACTGTCATTTCCATCGACGATGAACTTATTTTTCATGGAGGACTTTTGTGTTGGCATTCTGGCGGTGGCATTATGCACAGTGTACCTGTGCGGGCTGTTGTCTTGCCTATACTCCTGTCTGTTCGATTGTTCACTTTTGGCAGTGAGGAGCATTTTGTGTGATATTCACTGGCACAGGAATGGAGCAATATGGGGACAACCCGTTGCCGTGAAGTTGGAACCACGACTAACTAACTAACTAACTTCCTACCAACTCTATACTATTAAGCCAAACCTGGACAATGACAGAAAAAGAGAAAAGAAAAATCACAGAAACAGAAATGAGATTCCTGAGAAGAATACTCAATGTATCAAGATGAGATAAGGTCAGAAATGAAGAAATCAGGACTAAAGTGAGAGTTGTAGCTGCACTAGATTTTATTAGAAGGCAGCAAGTCAAATGGTTTGGCCATTCAAGTAGATTACCAACTAACAGTATACCACAACAAGCAATGATGTACAGACCAAATGGAAACAGAGGAAGAGGCCGACCACTTAAACGATGGACGGAGGGAATAGCAGAGTCCATGGGAATATCGATACATGAAGCCGATAAGCAGGCACTCTCCCACTGTTTATACTTCACCTCGACACCGCAAGGTACAAGAGGAACCTTATGAGATGAGATGAGATGAGATGAGATGAGATGAGATGTCGTGTGGGACAGATGAACACAAAAATATTAACGAAAACAAAAATGAAAAGTAGGCCTTATCTCTACCTTGAAAATTGTTGCAAGCACCACTGTTCATTGATCAGAATGGTCCTGTGTCTATTTGGGCGTCAAATAAGTTTGTGTGCGGTCTCTTTGAACTCAGGTCTCGTCCTTACACGTGCTACTCCTTCTAATTCGCAGGACTGATTTTTGCTTATAGTTTAACTTTTACTGTTACCAGTGTCCCTCGCCATCAGACGAACCCACTCCGACGTCAGAAGTACTTGTAATTTACGTCCCCAAGTCAAAGACGAGAAGTCAACATTTTAGTCCAACTGTCCGATCTTGGGGTTGAACCCGCTACCTCGGCATCAATACACCGGACGTTTAACAACTAGCGCTCTAATCCATTCTGCCCTGCTGATTCCCCAAAGAAGATGTGATAGAAGTGCCCGCTATTTAATCAGTTACGCTTATATTATTTTGCAGTAGAAATCATCCCGGCTTTCGATTTCGATTCTACCATTACTCCTACCCCGTTCAACCTCAGCAGAGAAGTTACATCAGGGTTTATCTCTGGTTCAGAATAATAATCATGTGACCGAGTCAGCCACAAATCGGATATTAATTTGAAGGTGATTGTTGTCCACAGAGGGTAATGGCTATAACCAGTTTTACATGTCTGTTTCTGCTTTATGTTTGACTTCCCCAGGCCCTGGCGGGACCGCCTTTTTAGATGTCAATAAAGATTACCGGAGAATGCTGGACTCTCTGGGCGGGTGTCAGAAGGCTGCGTGTGCCTACAATCCTGCTACCATGGATGGTCTTGTGGACTTGACCAAGTGCAAGATCCTCAGCTGGGGAGTCTCAAACTCCGGTAAATCCTTTATTTTGTTCTGTACCCACCAACTCACCACGCGGTTGTGGTTACTTTATATGTTTTATTTCTAGCTTTCTGCCCCTGCCAATTGTTACGTTGACCTCCTGTGTCCTAATCAATAGATAGTTTAATTATCCCAGTCCCAATTAAATTTACTTTAATTCTTCAAGTAATAATCAACTGTTACTTTAATTCTCCCTGTCTCAATAAACTGTTACTGTAATTCTTCCTGTCCAAATCAACTGTACTTTAATTGTTCCTATCTCAATTAACGGTACTTTAATTGTTCTTTTCCCAACAAACTGTTGCTTAAATTGTTCTCGTCCCAATCAAATGTTACTTAAATTGTTCTTATCCCAGTCAACTGTTACTTAAATTGTTCTTGCCTCAACCAGCTATTACTTAAATGTTCGTATCCCAGTTAACTGTTACTGAAATTGTTCTTGCCTCAATCAACTGTTACTTTATTGTTCTTATCCCAATCAACTGATACTTAAATTGTTCTCGTCCCACTCAACTGTTACTTAAATTGTTCTTGTCACAGTCAACTATTACTTAAATTGTTCTTGCCCCAACCAACTGTTATTTAAATTGTTCTTGTCCCAGTCGACTGTTACTTAAATTGTTCTTGTCTTAGTCAACTGTAAACAAACAATGCCCAAACGTAATTAGCCGATGATGTATATTTTCTAACAGACGATTTTACTCAAGATGGTCTCTATGTGGCAGACGTGAAATTGAACGACGGCGGGTGTACAAGTATACCAGACCAACCTGGCGCCACAAACTCATTGTGTTTCCGCGCTGTTAGCGACAAGAATCTGATATGCGCTGTAAGTAGTCAATGTAAACATACATTATAACATACATAGACAGGCATGTTTCAAGCAGGGTGACAGGCTTCCATTCAACAATAAAAAAAAGCGAGCATCTGTTGGATTTTCTCCCAAGACATGCTGGTGTGGTGGGAAACGAGCAGCCAGACAATTTGGCTGGGTCTGCACTTCTATTGGGGTATTGGTGCTTGATCAGGCAGACGTGGTCGGGGCCCTTTGGGATCGTGTATATTGTTCAGAAGAACAGATAGATTATCACTGCTTGAAGAAAATGGTGCTGCAGGGAGTGACAGAGGATCTGGCCGACAATCAGGACTCCGAGAAAGCCAGGCGGATACATAATCAGACTGCTACTGGCACCATTAGTACTGCGATTCTTTACTGGCTGTTGTAGATGAGGACGGGGCACATATGGGAATGTCTGTCCCGAGTGCTGTGATGTGGGTTCTTGACTCAACTCAAAGTAGTTTTTTTTTTTTTTTTAAATAATAATAAAAACGCATAATACATTGCACAATTTATGTCCTGGCATTTGCCTTGTGTCTCGTCAGATGTATGTTACAGAAGAAAAGTTCAATTTATAATGAAGTAGAGTCATGAATCCTTTCAATCGAAATAAAAACAAACGATGTCTTATGTTTCAACATCACCACAGTAGTTTTAAAGAGATCACCATGTCTTTGTGTTTGCATAGTCATGATTGATAAGCGTGAATAGTTGATACGTAGCATATTTTATAAACATTTTGGTTACTTAAAGTGAAGACCACAATGAAATGTCTTCAATATGTCCAGATTCAATTAAATTTCATGTTATTTTGTTTGTAGAATACACCCGGCGAGATACGGAGAGAATGCCAAACAATAAATTGTGCAATATATCGTTTGTGTCCTCTTTATTTAAATCTCCAACGGGAAAACATTGTGTCGAATGGATAGTTTTGTCATGTGACGTAGCATGACAGTCAATATGGGAGTTTGTACACATAGACATAAGACTTGGGTGACTTCATTGCAAGATATAGCTTACCGCCAGAGTTTATATAGAATGATATATGACGGTAGTATCTTTATGGGATATAACGTGACATGAGAGTTTATATAGAATGATATGTGACGGTAGTATCATTACGTGATGTAACGTGACACGAGAGTTTATACAGTTTGACATGTTTGTGGGGGGGGGGGGCGACTGGCTGAGTGGATAAGAAGGCGGGTTCTCATTCGGGAAACCCGGGTTCGAATCCTCAGTAGGGTGTGCATTTTTTTCTGTCGGGGGAAAACAGAACATCCTAACCTGCACAGTTCACGGCGACTGCACTAGCCAGGCAGCCCAAATTCCCCAGGCTGAAGATTCCCCCGCCTTAAACTGCAAGTTACTATAGGCAGTAGATCACAGTGACAGATATATATGTGTAGTGTCGTCAAGTGGTAGGCTATAACGTGACACGGGAGTCTACAAACATTGACGTTCATTGGTAGTTCCATCACATGATCTAACGTGACAGACAAAACAATAGTTTATACAGACTCGCTGTTGCAGATGATGACGGAGCAAGTAGGGCAACGTCCCGAATGCTGTGATGTCTGTTATTGACACAACTCAACTCAACTGAGCCTTATAACATACATAGGTAGCTTTTGAATAATAAAGACACATACAAGTACATCTTAATTTCATCACGTACTCCAGTGTGACATGGATGTTGATATACGAGACTCGTAGAATCAATATTCCATGCGCGAAAGAATTTCCCCTTGTCACATCCGGCTCATAGCTCGGCTCTGAAACATGGACTCAAACAAAAAAGATTAAATGAATGTGTTCGTATATGAAATAGGGTTTTATCGAGGAGTGCAAAAAAAAAACAAAAAAACTGCGTGGAAAAATGAAAATTAAATGAACGAGCTTTTAACGACGCACCGAAAAATAGGTGACTATTGATAATTTTAGAGACATGCAGTTTACCTTGACCTAGTTAGAATTCGAGGCATGAAGGTCACTTACTGAAACAAATTTATGATCAAAATCCAGTAGACAAGAGAAATTAGGACGTTCAAGAAACAAATACATGTCACATGCAGGCAAACACCAACTACATCACACCGGCAAACAAGAAACAACTGAGGTTGGCGCTGCAGGTTTTTGTAAATAATCATTACATGGCATCTCTCATCCCCAGGCGGACAGCGGGGCCCCAGTTTACTGCAGCTCAAAGACCACAGACGAGTGGGTGCTAATGGGTGTCTCAGGCCTTCAGACGTCCTGCGATGATTCGCCTGAGGTCAAGGTGTTACCGTATCCTGGTTAATAAGCGCCACCTTCTTCATCAACATTATTCCTTGTGGTGAATAAACTAATAATTGAAATATAGTCTGGGAATGTCTTTGTATTGTGGGTAGCACTCATTTTTTTAAAAATATCCTTACCTTTTTACTAGACATCGGAGTCAACACCAGCATTTCTGTCGCTCTGATCTCTTGGCAATTTTACGTTCAGTAGTTTGCCATTGCCGGTCTCCGTGACTAAAAAAGGCCTTACGGACGCGATTCGTAAGCCCGTTTACCCGCGTTCGAAACACAGCTGCAACCGATTTGGCAGCAGACCGCGTTGCGCTGGGTTTTAACCAGTTGGTATGAGAGCCGGTCGTTCAGAAAGCAATGCCACAAATAAAAAAAATAAAAAGTTTGCAATTGCTTTCTGAACTATCGGTGCCGATACTAACTCAAAACCAACTCAACGCGGTCTGCTGCCAAATCGTTAGCAACTGTGTTTTAAACGCGGGTATACTGTATTACGAACCGCGTGCGTAGTCCCTCGGAGTAGCACTAACTATATGGTGTATTTTTAATGACTGAGGTTTCTTTAAAATATTACCGTTCCAAGCTTTGTATTTACCTTTTATAGTTCACATGGCGAAAGTAGCCTTGAGCAAGATGAAAAACATACTGACCAATAAAAAGATGTTAGTTGAAACGAAAAAAAAGCGTACTGAGATGCTACATAGAGCCTGTACTTTTGTATGGAGGTGAAGCTTGGACAATGAGCAGTCAAGCTGAAAAACATCTTATTCCTGTGGAAATGTGGTTTCTTGTGAAAATGCGAAGAATACCATAGGCAGACAGAAAATCCAATGGCAAAGTACTACCCCCCCCCCCCAAACACACACACACACACACACACACACACACGCACACACACACGCACACACGCACACACACACACACGCGCACGCACGCACACACGCACGCACGCGCGCACGCACACACACGCACGCACGCACGCACGCACACACACACACACACACACAAATGAAAATCGTAAACTGATTAGAGAAATTAGACGTAGACAGTCAAAATTGTGTGGACATGTAATGAGAAGAAATAGGAGAACTTAGTGACAACTGGCAAGAACGAGGGGAAGAGACCAAAGGGAAGACATGGAAGTAAATACCTGGATGACTTGACCACGTGGCATGGTCGAGACAAGAAAACTGAGCTGATCTACGATTCTGGTCATCGAGTGAAATGGCGAAACATGACCTCCCACATTTACCGGCATGGCACATGATGGATGGATGGAGTTCACAGAGGGTAAATACAAAACTTGGAACGGCAATATTTTCAAAAATCCCACTGTCATTAAACATACACCCTATTTAAGCATACTATTAATTGTTATCATTTGTCCGTGTGGAATTCTATAGATGAAAGTCAGGGTTTAGTCAGATATGACAGTAAACGGTACTGCCTGCTTTCAGCAGTTTGCCGAATGTTGGGCGGCGCTCACCAAACCCGACACCCTTACATTATGCCAACGGCTTAAGGCCGAAGGCCGCAATAGGGCGGGTACAAGCCTTACTCTAGTGCGAGAAAATGAAACCTACAGACTAAGTATTAAGCCAGACCAGACCCAAAGAATTGGTCGGAAACTGGTCTAGGATGGAAGCTCCGACAAGCGGACAGTTAAAGCATTGCTTTGCTGATCCGACGGCAGCTTGTTTTGCTAAAGATTAATTGGTGTTTTCCTCTGGAGTAAACTAGGCAGGCCAAGAAAGAGATCATGCTGAATAGGCAAAACATTGTCTCTAAATTTAGCCCAGACTTTGTGCTATGGGGATCTGGTCGACAGTCGTCACTCAGAGGTTAAGCAAGCCGGACATATAATCATATTGCAACGGGCACCATTAGTATTGAAACTCTTCGCTGGCTGTTGAAGGTGAGGACTGATCGCTATTGGGAATGTCCCAAGTTCAATGATGTCGGTTCTTGGCTCAAATCTACCAGCGGAGTTCAAGAAAACAAAAACCGACTAATAATGGCATTGATACGTTTTGATTTACACATCTAGTTTCCACCCGTGTTTGTTTATTGGAGTTATGTGCTCAAATGACATCCACTCGACCCGCCATCAACACAATATTGGAGACAATCAGTGAGCATTTCAACACAATAACATTCGTGGCTTATCGATCTTTGGAGGCAGCCAGTCAGAAGCCTCCCCACTGTGATAAATGTGATATCCGGCGCGTGTTTTTTTGTAACACAAACAGCTGGGATGATCTGATCTATTGTTGATGAAGATGTCGCATTCAGATTAAGTTATTTATTTGTCCTTTCACGGGATCTGGCAAGTCCCCAGCATTTATTGGCTGCGTGTGATTTACTAGGCAATTTTAAGTTCAGCAGTTTGCCGTTTCTTTCTGAACGGTCGACGCTCATACCATCTAAATCAACGCCAAACGATTTGCTCCAAGATTTCCTGCAGCAGATACATTATCATCATCATGTGCCGTGTCGATAAGCGTGGACAATCATGTTTTGCCATCTCACACGATAACCAAAATCTTAGACCAGCTCTGTGTTCTTGTCTCGACCATAACAAGTGGCTAACCATCCAGGTAATTACGTCTCTGCCTTCCCCTTGTTTGTTTTTTTCACCTCAATCTTGCCAGTTGTCACCAAGTTCTTCAATTTATTTCTTTTCATAATGTGTGCAAAATCTTGTGACTCTCTGCGTCTTATTTCTCTAATCAGATTACGGTTTTCATTTGTTTAGCGGATACATAAGATACAAGTAAAATGTTTACATTATATATCCTTTGCAGGACGTAGCGATCAACCCATGGTTGATGTATAAATAATGTGTATAGTGTTGAAGAATGGATACACAATCATTGCCTCGAGAGTATGGTGAGGACCGACACTCAGTGTCTGAGGACATGTCAGATGACCACGTAATCAGATTGCAACCGGTACCACGAGTAGATGGACTCTTTGTTGATAGTGTAAGATTAAGACGGAGAGCCTATGGGAATGTACCGAGTGATGTGATGTCTGTTCCTTGTGCTGGAATATACCGAGTGATGTGATGTCTGTTCTTGGTGTTGGAATATACCGAGTGTTGGTGATGTCTGTTCTTGGTGTTGGAATATACCGAGTGATGTGATGTCTGTTCTTGGTGTTGGAATATACCGAGTGATGTGATGTCTGTTCTTGGTGTTGGAATATACCGAGTGATGTGATGTCTGTTCTTGGTGTTAGAATATACCGAGTGTTGGTGATGTCTGTTCTTGGTGTTGGAATATACCGAGTGATGTGATGTCTGTTCTTGGTGTTGGAATATACCGAGTGATGTGATGTCGATTCTAGACTCAAACCAACCCAACTCGAAAACGTGTTTAT
Source organism: Cepaea nemoralis (assembly GCA_014155875.1). Taxonomy (NCBI): domain Eukaryota; kingdom Metazoa; phylum Mollusca; class Gastropoda; order Stylommatophora; family Helicidae; genus Cepaea; species Cepaea nemoralis. The sequence continues at coordinate 83,883 of JACEFZ010009813.1, read as the reverse complement.
GTACCAAAGAAGACTAGTGCACCATCACAGAACTGGTGACGTCAGCCGCCACACAGCGAGGGCGATACCGTGGAAAGAATCTGAGCACTTGTGGACTGAATAGTCCGATGTGTGCCGTGACAATAATCTGAGGAGTAACTAAATAACTACCTAACTAACCAAACAACTAATCAACTATCAAACTATCTAACTAGCTAACCTACTATCTATCTAACTACCTATCTAACTAACTAGCTAACCAACCAACTAACTATCAAACCAACTAATTATCCAGATTTGTAACTAACTAACCAACCAACCAACCAATCAACCAACCAACCAATTAACTAACGAACTAACTAACTAACTAACCACCCAGCAAATTAACTATCTAAATGTGGAACTTACCAACTACCTAGCTAGCTACCCAATCAACGAACTAACTATCTTACTATTCACTAGCTAACTATCTAACTATGTAACTAGCTAATTATCTAACTATGTAACTAACTAATTATCTAACTATGTAATTAACTAATTATCTACCTTTGTAACTAACTAATTATCGAACTATGTAACTAACTATCTAACTATGTAACTAACTAACTAACTAATTAACTAACTAACTAATTAACTATCTAACTAACTAACTATCTAACTATGTACCTAACTAACTCACTATCTAACAATGTACTAACTAATTATCTAACTATGTAAATAACTATCTAACTATGTAATTAAATAACTCACTATCTAACTATGTAACTAACTATCTCACTATCTAACAATGTACTAACTAATTATCTAACTATGTAATTAAATAACTCACTATCTAACTATGTAACTAAATAACTCACTATCTAACTATGTAACTAACTAACTAACTTACTATCTAACTATGTAACTAACTAACTCACTATCTAACTATGTAAATAACTCACTATCTAACTATGTAATTAAATAACTCACTATCTAACAATGTACTAATTATATAGCTATGTAATTAAATAACTCACTATCTAACTATGTAACTAAATAACTCACTATCTAACTATGTAACTAACTAACTCACTATCTAACTATGTAAATAACTCACTATCTAACTATGTAATTAAATAACTCACTATCTAACTATGTAACTAACTAACTCACTATCTAACAATGTACTAACTAATTATCTAACTATGTAATTAAATAACTCACTATCTAACTATGTAACTAAATAACTCACTATCTAATTATGTAACTAAATAACTCACTATCTAACTGTGTAACTAACTAACTCACTATCTAACAATGTACTAACTAATTATCTAACTATGTAATTAAATAACTCACTATCTAACTATGTAACTAACTAACTCACTATCTAACAATGTACTAACTAATTATCTAACTGTGTAATTAAATAACTCACTATCTAACTGTGTAACTAACTAACTCACTATCTAACTATGTAAATAACTAACTATATAACTAAGTAGTTAGCTAACTAATCACTCGGCCAATTAACTATCTAAATGTCTTACTAACTAACTAGCTAACTCACTAACCAATCAGCCAACTAACTATCTAACTATGTAACTAACTAGCTAACTAACTAACCAATCCAATTAATTATCTAACTATGTAATTAGCTACCTAGTTTACTAACTAACCAACCAACTAACTATCTAACTAATAATTAACTAACTAGATAGCTAACCAACCAACCTCATTGGCACCTTGCCGTCTTGACAGACGATAGTTTGTGCTTTAAAAAGGCATAATAACTTTTACCTATGGCGGTAGCGAATGTGACTGATAAGGCCAATTCGCGCTGTAAATGTCCGTTCACAGTGGGTGCATGTGAACACGTGGTCATTTCCACCATCATACACCATCCTACGTCTCACACGCTCGGCGTGTGACTTATCGGCATTAATTTTCTCCTTTGTCTTTATTCCATTTCTGATGTTTGCCCTCCATGCAACACGCTCAGCGGCAACTTGCTCTCAATGTGCATTATCAATGCCTGTATCAATCATGCCCCGCTTACACACAGCTTTGTATCGTAGTAGAGGCCGACCCTGAGATCTCCCACCCATCTGTAATTCATCAAAAAAGATGTCCTTTGGTATTCTACCACCATCCATCCTCCTAACGTGTCCTATCCATCTAAGTCTACGAAGACTGAGCGTGGAATAAACCGTCACACAACCTGATCTTTCCAATACTTCAGTATTTGTGATTTTGTCTTTCCACTTAATACCAAGAATTCTTCGCAGACACCGCATATGAAAGCTGTTTAAATGTTTCTCTTGGTGTGAGTAAGTTGTCCAGGTTTCACTGCCATACAGAATAGTACTAAGGACATAGGCTTGATAGACAAGGACTTTTGTTTTTGCAGTAAGCTTCCTGTTCTCCCAGACTCTTTTTCTTAACCTGTTCATTGTTGTTGCTGCCTTACCAATCCTGATGTTGATTTCCTGATCTAGGGATAATTTGCTATTTACCACTGATCCTAGATATGTAAAATGGTCTACCATCTCTAGTTCGGGCGTCGTCAATAAAGATTGATGGTACCCCATGTGCACCTTGTGACATAATCTGTGTCTTCTTTTTGCTAATTGTTAAACCTAAATTCAGAACAAGCATTGGAGAATGCAGATAGTAGACATTGCAATTCTTCCTCAGAGTGGGTCGTAACTGCAGCATCATCTGCAGAAAGCAACTCTCTGATCAGTACCCTCCTAATTTTAGTCTTGGCCTTCAATCTCTGAGCATTGTAGAGGCCGCAATCTGAGCGTGAGTGAATGTATATACCACCATCCTGATCACGAAAGGCATATTTCAGCAGATGTGAAAAGTATATTCCAAAGAGGGTGGGAGCTAGTACACAACCTTGCTTAACTCCACTCTTGATTTCAAACTCTTCAGAATCAACCAACCAACAAATTAACAAACTATTAACTATGTAACTAACTAAGTAACTAGCTAGCTAGCTAATTAACCAAGCATCCAACTAATTAAATATCTAACTATGTAACTAGTTAGTTAGCTAGCTAGCTAACTAACTAACTAACTAACTAAACAAGTAGCCAGACAATCTAACTGCCTAACTATGATTGATTGATTGATTGATTTAGGAACCGACATCACAGCATTCGGGGCATTCCCATAAGCGTTCCGTCCCCATCCTCAGCAGCCAGCGAAGAGTTCCAACACCGATAGTACCAGTAGCAACCTGATTATATGCCTGTCTCGCCTTTCCTCTGAGCGTCGAGCGTCGGCCAGATCCCCTCGGCACTCCTCGCTGTCGCATTCTTGCCAGACCATGGTGATTCATTTGCTCCTCTGAGATGTACACGTGATCCCACAAGGCCGCAACCATGTCTGCCTTATCATCCATCAATACTCCACCAAGCCTTGCAGAGCCAGCCAATCTGTTCGCCTGTGCATTCCCCAGCACACCAGCATGCACCGGAGAAAATATCCAGACGATACTTGCCACCCGTGACTTCCGAAGCGAAGCAAGCCACTCTGCACGAAGATTGCTTGTCCTCACTCTACTCAACATGCTTTCTGAGTCAGTTACAATCACGATGTGTGTGTATCGTATTCTCCATCCAGCGGAAAGCTGCACTGACCGACTCCACCTCCATTCTTAAGCTAGATGTTGTGGTATCATATGCCAAGCTGTCCTGCACCAAACGTCGACCATTAGTCTTTGCCAGGAACCCCCAGGCACTTCTCCTACCTCTCAACACCGAACCATCTGTGTACATAATCACATCACCCGGGCGAGCATTATCCTGAATTAGTTGCTGGATTTCTACTTCCTTGGCCCCTGCTGGAAACTCCCTGCTCTCCCGGCTCAATGTGATTATAACTCTGCACAAGTATGACTGCTCCGCTGGCACTCTGACCCACTCCTCTCCTCGCCTAATGTTCTCCAAGATGCACACCTGTCTGATCGTATCCTCCGCCTGAGCCATCCATGATTTCCCTCTCATCAGTCGCTGACCCTTAACTGCGTCCATATGCCTCGTTCTGTATGCGCTCCAATCTCACCAGCTGACTCTTTGAGACAGTGAGCAGTCCTAGTAGCATAATCAATCACTGAGAGGATCAAATGCTGGTATAGTGTGAAAAGCATTCTCTGCTCTGTGTCCATTGCAGCCATGATTTTAAATGCATTGAGTCCCTTTTGAGATCTTGTCACAACCGTCTCCACATGGTCCTTGAAGGACAGGCCCCTGTCAAATGTGATTCCCAGGTACTTCAGTTTGTTCTCTCTGTTGACACTTCTACCATCTATCGTGAGGCTTGGGACATCAACTCTCACAATCCTGTTGTCCAGAGAGCACCACAAAACAGCTGCCTTTTCCGGGTGGATGACAGCACTCATTTCAGTGCACCAGTCAATCACTTTGTCTACTGTCACCTGTAGCTCCTCTATCTCTCCCCTGCCTATATGCAAGAATATCATCTGCAAATGTTAGTATCCTTCCAACCCCTGGTGCTTCTAGGTTTGCAATCTTGCTCGTATACACGTTAAAGAGCACCGGTGAGGTTGCGGATCCCTGTGGCAATCTCGGGGTTAAAATATGTGGCTCTGAGGTCCAGTCAATTGCACCAGTCAATCACATTGTCTACTGTCGCCTGTAGCTCCTCTATCTCACCCCTGCCTATATGCAAGAATATCATCTGCAAATGTTAGTATCCTTCCAACCCCTGGTGCTTTTATGTTTGCAATCTTGCTCGTATACACGTTTAAAGAGCACCGGTGAGGTTGCGGATCGCTGTGGCAGTCTCGGGGTTAAAATATGTGGCTCTGAGGTCCATGCTCCCAGACGGAGAGCAACCGACGATAATTCAGGGCGGCCGCTATCCAGTTCACCAACCAGGGGTTGACCCCCTTCTCCATCAATGCGGTCATCAAAACATCATATCGCACTCTATTATACGCATCCTCGAGATCAAGCGCTGCCGCCATCGTTTCCTATCTACTCTGGAACCCCTCATAAACGTCAAAGGCAAAAGTGGCTGCATTTGACCAGGTATATTTTCCTGGCCCGTAGCTCCCCAGGCCTCTTGGAAGAAGCTCCCCCCTTTCCAAAAACTCTTGCAGCTTGACAGCAACTGTCTTCTCTAAAACCTTCCCAAATGTATTTTGAAGGGTGATGATCCTAAAGCCGCTAAGCTTTGAATGATCCTTGAATCGTTTTGGTAGAGGGATGAGATAGCTGTGTACCCAATCCTGCTTTACTGATGCTGTCCTAATGTTCTGGTTAAAGCAGGCAGTCATCTCCTTCAGGTCTACATCGCTCAAAGCCTTTATGTGGCCATACCTGACACCATCAGGCCCTGGTACCGTGTCCTGATCTCTAAATCCAGGAAAGTTAAGGCTGGGATAGCGCGCAAAACTTCCGGTATGAGTGGACCGACAGCCTTCTTGGACGCCTCAGACAGGGGGCATGCAACAGGACTGTCAAAACTCCTTTTTTGCAGCCCCCATGGTGGACCCCAGAAGTAGACCATGCTTGGAAAGCAAAGAGAGCTGCAGTGAAGCAGCTAAGGAAAGTGCGACAGACACCCCGAAGCTCACGAGAGGAAGTGGACTCAGCCGAAAATGTCAAGAAAGACAAGGTGGAGGTTTTCAAGCGCTGTGCTGCAGAGGCCAAAAAGGCAAAATGGGAATCTTTCATGAAGGAGATTGGAGGTGATAAAACACTGCAAAAATTCTGGAAACTGCACAGACAAATACAAAGAAAAGATCGGCCTATGACAGTGGGAACAATTTACAGAGATGATGGTGTGCGCTTGACAACAGACAAAGAGAAAGGGTAGGCGTTTCTCCAGAGATTTTTTAGAGCAGACCAATCATGATGATGCGGACATCAGGGATGCAGTTAGAGAGGAGTTATCTGGCACCATAAAGAATATGCATTATGAAGACATCATAAGGGTTGAAGATGTTAAACATATTTTGAAAAAGGCAAAAGACTGCCTAACTAAGTAACTAACTTAACTAGCTAGCTAACTAACTAACCAACCAATTAAGTGTTGAATAACACCACGTTCGCTCTCATCATCATCGCCTTCGCCATCATCATTATTATCATCGTTATTATTATCATCAGCATATTCACCACCATCATCAGTTCACGATCATCATCACTATCTCCATCTTCATCATCATCATCGTCATCTTCATGAGCTACATTATCCCTTAAATCTAAACACACACCCTCTCTAACATGGCCACCCCACCCCCTGTATTATTTACAAGCAACGATCAATAACCCTACATGTCTACAAATATTCCCCGTACATCAACAAATATTTGTGTACACACATCACTCTCCTTTATTGTTTTTCCCCTACACGCCTTCTCCTTCAGCCTGCTCCTGCTTGTGCCTTTTGCTAACGTTCCCACAGCCGAACACTCCCTGCCACGACTACAGACAATGCCACACATATCTACCCTCATCAACGCCTGGCCACGTCGTCACATCCTCCCGGTAACAAGTTACTTGTTATACTCTCAGCCTATTACTGTCATGCCGAATTTTCCGGTCACTGGACCAACATTTTCCTTTAACTCTTTTATCAGCCAGTTTAGTTTAGAATAAATTGTTTGACTCTGTAACTCATTCTGTTTAGGGCTGCTGTTTTAAATTTAAATTACAGAAACATTCTTGGAATACAGTGGACCAAGAGAGGTCTGCATAGCCTAATGGATAAAAGTGCACACTCTTAAACTTCCGGTGTGTTGATGCCGAGGTAGTGGGTTCAACCCCTACACCAGTCAGCTGAAGTTACATGTTGACTTTCTTGTCCTTGAATTTGGAACATAAATTACAAGTACCTCCGAAGTAGGATTAGGTTCGCCTGATGGCGAGGGACACTGGCTATTGGAAAAGCTAATCCACGCTCAAAATCAATCCTCATTAATGGCAACTACTAGATGTGTATGGGCTACGCTTGAGTTCAGAAGGAGCGAAAGCAAAAGTGGACCAAGAAAAAGACAACTGCAAACACTTCACAAGACCTGAACATGAAAGAAATCTGGCTGATGAACAGTGTAGTGTCCTGTCTGGCAAACTGGATGTGGCAGAAATACTGCGGCCATGTTAAACGTCAAAATAAAGGTTAGCATGGCCGAATGGATGTGAGCTCTCGCTCTTAAATATCCGGTGTGCTGATGCCGAGGTAGTGGGCTCAACCCCCTACCCTACACTGATCAGCTGGATTAAAATGTTGACTTTTCTTCTGCATCCACCACACCTTCCCCCCACCCTCTCCCGCTTGACTTGGGGACGTAAATTACAAGTATTTATAAAGTCGGAGTGGGTTCACGTGATTGCAGGGCACGCTGGTAATAGGGAAAGCTAACCCACATGAAAAAATCACTTCCCGTGCACTAAATAAATAGTAGCACGTGTATGTACTATGTTTGAGTTCAAAGCGAGTAAACATTAAAATAATCAAACCCCCACCCCCTTCCCCCCCCCCCCTCCCTGTCGTGTGACAACACTGGCCCGGATCTCAGTGGTTGTCAAGACCTTTGGGTTCTTACTTCTGTCTACTATGACCTTATTGCCCCCGGGACGGTGCCCAGGACGCTGACCTCCTATCAAAACAATACAGATAAACAGATCACCACCTGGCTTACAAGGATAACGCTATTCAGACAGGTAAAGTAAGAGTCTTTAATAAAGATTCAGACTCCACAAAACAAACGACCTTCAAGTTCAAGACAAACAGAAGCAATGCTGAGTATTGGTGCGAGGATTCTGGAGGATCGGATCATCATTCCACCAGTAGTTTGTCAGTCGTTGGTGTGTGAGTGATGTAGATACCGGTGGTAGAATATCATTCACTTGATCTCTCCTTTGGTTGCCTGGAACTGATCTTGACCTGAGCATAGAATAGAAAGTTCTCTCTGCAAGACCGCTTCTTTCACCAGACTGGAGTTGAGATCAGTTGATTGAAGGAGACTCTTCTCCTCCACGGCACATCAAGCGGGTCAGTTGACACCGGAAACAAACATAAGGGTTCCTGCAAGTAACAGAAGATGTCCGGTGTACATATCAATTTCACCTGTTATTAATACATCACAACACGACCCTAGACCGACATCATGCGAGTGGTCAGCTCTTCCGCCTTCAGACCACTTCCATGGGTCTGACTTCAGACATCTCGCCACTAGATCTATGTAGAGCAGCCAGTCTATTACCATTCGAGGGAGGATATAAGTTTCAAGACTTCGGGTAGAAATATTTCCCCTATACTGGCCAAGGGTGTTGGTCTACGTTCCAGCTGAGCTGGTAAACCTTTCCTGAAATATTGATTACAGACAGACAAAGAAAGAAGAGTGTGATCTTGGGTCTGTCGCTTTTTCTCCTCCTCTCCTCGGGCATATGGAAAGTCCAGAATTTATATGCACTGAACCCCATAGGTTTGGCTTCTCTTGGCAGCCCAAACAAGTGTAACGTTTATGTGCAGAACATCCTGTTCCCATTATACAACAGGCAGTGTATCCATTAGACACGCATATTAATATTATTCCTCTCTGAGCCAAAGAGGTAATCCATTAACCAAACTAGAAGTTAAAAAGCAAACATTGTATGTGTGTGCCTCCTGTTTATGTACATGTGTCAGGGCGCGTCTACCCTAATAGGTATGAAGATATCGGTACCCCTCACCACAACCCAAGTTAGATACAGCTCGACCAAGGTTGATATCCTTTCATAGCCTACAATTCATCTATCCTCCTCCGCTGTGAAATACCCGTCATGACTCTGGTGCGCCACCTGATGATGATAATAATCTGTGTCGCTAGTGCCCTCCCCCCTTTAGGGTAGTTAAATTTAAGCTCTATGCAAAAGGAAGGCACAGCAGGCTCATCACTAAACTGGTTTGGCCGCTAGTTGACAGACCTCACAAGACACTCAAATAGATCAGTACAGCGGGAGAGACCAATTACCTTTTCTGTAGGAACAAATCAGCCACAGAATGTGCTATCCTAGCATCTAGAGAGCCACCACTGTCCCTCTGTATCTGGATCCCCAGATGTTGAGACATTTGACAGTAGACAGGACTTCATCTTGGCAGTAGAATAGGATTCACAGGATCATCAGGGTAGCTCCCTGCCCTTCAATAGACTGTCGTCTCTCCCTTCAGTATGAGGAATAGAAAACACGACACAAGAGACGGCCGTTATCCATTCGAAATCACTGTGAATGCCGTTGCTAGCACTCTAGAGAAATGTCGTCAAATTGAATGACGCGATATTCTGGATAGACTAGAATGTATACTACACAAAAGGTATAGAGAGTATTACCCGATATCTTTCTTAGGACAGTGAATTTCACCAAAGCTGGACTACAAGCGTTGCGTGAACCCAAAGATGGTCGACGCTTATCCTGGATACCAAATAATAGACCCTCGCAGACTATCATACTGTACACACATGAAAATGGGGTACCGCAGAGTGTGGATTCAGTTGCCCCATCCTGAGGTGCAATTCTATAGCAATTCTATTTTGTCACCCCCCCCCCCCCCCCCACAAAAAAAACATAATAAAAAATGGAAAATAATAATAAAAATAGAAATGTAATACAAAACCTTGCCACGGCTTGAAGAGAATAGTGATGGGATCCATGGCTCCTGGTGAAGAGGCAGGGGTCGTCCAACACAAAGGACACAGGACACCGCAAACACAATGGGCAGGAAAGTGTAAGACAATTGTCTGAGGAGGGTGGCGAGGAAGGGAATTGGCCACCTCAGTATGTTATACCGTGACCTAGGATATATGAAAACCTAGCACACTTCACACTCTAACGCCATTATTTGCCTTGGGATAATCTTTACGGTGGGAGCAGATGGAGAAGGCGGGGGAACAGAATGAGAACCCGTATGTGGAGAGAATATGACAGGAAATTCGGCAGGGGTTCTAGACGAATTTCAAAACTGAAAGGGAAGACGAGAAGAGGGCAGTTGCAACGGATAGCAGCATGACTCTTCGCTGGCTGTTGAACGAGGGAGCGGAGCGCTATGGGAATGTCCTGAGTGCAATGATGTCAGTCCTTAGCTCAACTCAACTCAACTCAACTTTGAACCTTTTACTATAACCCAATCTCCAAACTCGCGCTCATCGTTCAGCTAGACATACATGACAAGTCAGCACAGATGCTGGGTTTAATCCGCGTGCTCTTACACTCCCGGTGCGCTGACGCATGGGTACGGGTTTCATTTCCTACACAGATCATTTGGACTAGCAACGTTAACTTCTCGTTCAGACAACACCCGGGAAGGTTGTCGGCCTAAAGGCGCATGAACGCAATTCTGCTGTAACATGAACAACGCAACTACGTCCGAGTGAGAGTCGAATGTCCTTCGAAACACCCGGAAAGGTTAAATCTGTCAACAAATGCCCGCAGAAGTTGGATGTGTCCGCTTAATGGCGCATGAACGTAGCTCTGCTGTAAACAAGCACAACGCAATAACATCCGAAAAAAACTCTCCGGATGAACGCAGAAGAAGAAGAAGAAGAAGAAGAAGAAGAAGAAGAAGAAGAAGAAGAAGAAGAAGAAGAAGAAGAAGAAGAAGAAGAAGAAGAAGAAGAAGAAGAAGAAGAAGAAGAAGAAGAAGAAGAAGAGGAAGAAGAAGAAGAAGAAGAAGAAGAAGAAGAAGAAGAAGAAGAAGAAGAAGAAGAAGAAGAAGAAGAAGAAGAAGAAGAAGAAGAAGAAGAAGAAGAAGAAGAAGAAGAAGAAGAAGAAGAAGAAGAAGAAGAAGAATTTCAGACAGCAATGACACACTTAACATGGAAAATCTTACAACTTAAATTATCCTGAAGCAGTTTTCAGCCACGGGTCTGTGTCGTGAAATGTCGCCTTTACATCCCAGAACAATTTTCGGTTCACCATGTAGATGCACCATGTAGAGAAAGAACAGAAGAATGAACTGCTTTCTCTATAAGCATGCATAAGACGTCGCACATGATGCAAGATTACAAACCACCACAGATGGCTTTCTATATGGGAAATTTAATTTGACACTAGTACATGTCAACCCCAGACATTATCAATCCAGCCAGGCTGGAGGGCAGACTCAATGGACTGTGTAATTAAAACCGACCGGGCATGACGCAAACAAACCGGGTTTACCAACAGAGTTGTAAGCTGGCAGCTGACCATGAGAACCTAATTGCTCCTTTGACATGACACATGATAAGCAGGGCTAGGAAAATCGCTCAACCGTTAAGGCTGACCACCTTGTGAAAAAGCCCAGAGACCCAAGGTGTGAGATCACTATTTGATAAGGTTCCCAGGGGGAAACTGTCAGACTGACAGGGGCCTCTCAGCCACACACAGTGTGAAAGGCAAGCTGAACAGAGACTGCCCGCTGCCCCAGGTGTGAAGGCCAACCATTCAGAAAGAATTTATGATGGACATGCTGGGAGATAATTCAGTCTGCACCATAAAAATGTGTGAATTGAAATTGCTCAGACAGGAGACTGACCCCTAGATCAAATAAGGCATTTAAAACCACAAGAAAGTGGTAATTGAATTAAACGCCTTGGGGAGATAAGGAAAGAGTATATAGGCTAGAAGATTATGATACTCAGATCAAGGAATGAAAAATCTTCGAACTAGGTGAGAAGAGAGAGTAAATGCAGATTTCTTAGTAACTAGTCAAGTCTTTTAGATGTATGTACTGATTTTCAGTCTATATCTGACCTAGGTTATTTCAAGAAATATCATTGTCTAAGTATACTTTTAGGTGTCTTGGTAGATGCTTGTCATTTCTTTGTACACTATCCTAGTTGCCTTTTAGTGTGTGCATTTGTTGTACAGAATATAGTCAACTGACTATTTCTTTAATTCTTACCACAGCAGGGGCTAAGTGGTGACTAAACCGGGCAGATCAGCAATATGGCTGTTTTGTGTGGTCACTTCAATTAGACTTGTTGTATATCTCATTTTGTAGCTATACAATATTATTACTAATTAATAATGCCTTATGCTATTATGTTGAGTATCATTATATGTCCATTTTGAAGTAATATAATGTATGTTTATCGGATGTTTGATATAGTTGAATTGTCATATGCATAATTTTTGTTATACTTTGGACATGCAGTCGGCAAACTTCTATTTGGTCTGTAACGTATATAGAAACTATGTTTCCCAGTTTGTTGTAGACAAGGATATTACTTCCTTTTTGCATTCATACTATGTATGTAAGAATAACCTTATATGCCATTTTGAATTTGCATACCTTAGATTTAGGTGATGTTGATTTGTTATATGGTAACTCACTAGCGAAGAATTTGGTGTTATGCTATTGTGTGCACATTGGCACATTGGCCATCGATTGCATTTGTAGAAGAGGTGTAATGGCACCGATACTGGTCACGACTTGTAAGCCCGGATGATCAGTTACTATTATGATACCATTACCAAACCTGTGAGCTGCTAAACCAACTTTGGACGGAGCGGCTGTACGACCCAGAATGTCGGTATTAGCGACAGGGACATGGGACAGCAGAAATGTAATAAGTGTGAGGCAATTGAAAAGCCCGTCCCAGACTAAGACCATATGGAGGGAGAATGAGGTTGGTGAACGCAGTATAGCTGGAAGATAAACTTGGCCAGACTGGTCATTGTATATGTGTGTGCTAGGATATATGCATTACTTAGGGAGAGCAATATGAAGACAAAGGGATAAATACCTTGATGGTTTGGCAGCATGGCATGGTCGGGACAAGAACACAGACCTGATTCGAGACTCTGGTGACCGTGTGAGATGGCAAACCAAGACCGCCCACACTCGTAAGCCATTTGATGATGATGATGATGATGATGATGATGATGATGATGATGATGATGATGATGATGAATAGTGGCAGAGTCCATCAATACTTTCACAAGTATTGTTTTGCACTCATAGAAGGAGGAGAGCTGGACTCATAGAAGGAGTTTGAGCTCGTCAGTAGTGCATATCCTTGACCAGATCCGGAAACAAGCCCCGGATTACTGACATGTGAAGCGGGTGTGTAACCAAGTGGCACACGCTGGACACGCCAAATTATCATAACAGAATACCACAACGTTACCCATCGTAGGCTATGCTCAAGATTGCCCAATCGCCGCGACTGACGTCCGTCAATCGATGTGGACCCAAACGAGCAGGACTTCTCACTGGCAAGGAATACCAGGCCTCCTAAAATCCAGTGAGCAATAATTTTGATATAGTAATCAATAATCTTATAGTAATAAAAAAAATCTCAATAATCTTGAGCATAGCCTACGGTGGGTAACGTTGTAGTATTCTGTTATGATAATTTGGCGTGTCCAGCGTGTGCCGCGTGGTTACACACCCGCTTCACACGCCAGTGATCCGGAGCTTGTTTCCGGATCCGGTCAGGGATATGCACTACTGACGAGCTCAAACGAGAGCGAAACTCGAGTATAGTGCTTCCATTTTTACGTGGCTAGGCCTTAGGTTCATACCAGAGTACGATCAGCGTTGCCAGAAGTCGGTTGTGCTCAATATTTAAATTTCAAATCCCGAAACAACCAAATAATCAATTTGATTATTGCTCACTGGATTTTAGGAGGCCTGGTGTTCCTTGCCAGTGAGAAGTCCTGATCGTTCGGGTTCACATCGATTGACGGACATCAGTCGCGGCGATTGGGCAATCTTGAGCATAGCCTACGATGGGTAACGTTGTAGTATTCTGTTATGATAATTTGGCGTGTCCAGTGTGTGCCGCGTGTTTACACACCCGCTTCACACGCCAGTGATCCGGGGCTTGTTTCCGGATCCGGTCAGGGATATGCACTACTGACGAGCTCAAACGAGAGCGAAACTCGAGTATAGTGTCTTAGTAGTATCTGTGGCGAAGGGTTACGGCCGCAGGTAGTAATCCCGCACAACGCGTTCGAAATACAATTGCGGGCGATTTGGCAGCACACCGCATTGTGTTGGTTTTCACAAAATGGAATGAGTTTCGACCGTTCAGAAAACAATGGCAAACTATTGAACGTAAACTTGCCAAGAAATCACGAACAGCCAAAAATACTGGTGTTGACTGCGACGTCCTGTAAAGGATATGCAACTAACTAACTAGTGTGTCTTCTAGTCTCTCTTTCTATCTTCTACTTCTATGAGCGCCAAACAATACAAGTACATTTAATTTATGCTGTCTTAGTGGCCTCAACAGGTTTCCCCAATTGCTATTTCTGTAGCAAAATCAACACTTGAGGCGCTCCTGTCTGGGAAATTGCCAGTAGGCTATTACGGACACTACTTTCAGAACTTGGCAGCCAGTGTAAGGTCACCATACAGTGGATACTATCCTACTGTGGAGTGCCCAGAAACGACAGAGCTGATCGATTGGCTAAGGAAGGAGCAAAAGAAGAACAGCCTGATGTGCCTGTTACACACCACCAAAAGAAAAGAATGATCAAATCATGGACAGACCAAAACAAATAATTAATCTGCGTCTCAGAACAGGACACAATAGATTACGCAATCACATGTATACAAAATTCAAGACTGGCGTATCAGCCATGTGCACATGTGTACTGGCGTCGCAGACAGCAGAGCACATACTCTATGACTGACCCAATTACGACATATCTAGACAAACTTCTGGCCTAGAGAAACATCAGCAGAAGAAGTCCGTGGATCACTGAGTGAACTAAACAGACAATTATATTCATACATGATACAAGAGACAACATTGCAGTTATAGACAAATTTCGAGCGAACGAAAGAAGAAGAATATATCTGTGTATGTAGTCACATGGTCGTATGCGATGACATAATTTTGACTATTGGTGATAAGGTTTCCCCATCCCCTCCTAGCCCAAGCCCTCTTAAATCTCTTCCCCCTGACACCTTACAGCTGGCGACGTGTTAGAGTCAAGTGAAGTCAGCCAATCAGATAGTCACACGGCTAGCTACTACACCTGGGACACCCAGGCGGTCCAATCAGAACCTATAGTGACACAGGCCCGGGGTCAGGCCATGACCCGGCACTAAACCGGTTGTTGATCTTCAGCGAAAGAAAACCACTTTACCCTGCAGACGTCGGAAAAGCCGAGCCGGTCTGCGCTTCCTTTTATCTTTTAGAAATTTTGCTTATTTTTGTAACTTGCTCCAAGTTCTAGATATATCATACATATACAAAGTAAGTTCAGACATGAAGTTCAAGTTTCTCTACATTGCTTCGCTAATTGCCTTGATTTTTGTGGCGGTTGTAGTCGGTGATGATGGCGAGGATGATGACAGTGAAGAACCGAATGATGCAGATCAAAATCAACAGGCTGAGGAATCAGAGGACCAGAAGATCTTGATTGAAACGATTTCTCCGGCCCCCGAGGACTGCCAGAAAAAATCCAAGCGGTATGATCGACTTTCCATGCATTACTTGGGTACATTGACTGCAACAGGAACAAAGTTCGACTCAAGGTAAGATTCATTCTGTATGTAATTTATTTTTTAAATTTTAATTAATATTTATAAATTTATATTTTTATATTATATGAGAATTGAGGGAACTTTGCTGTTAATTCACCCCAAACAAAAAAAATCATCCCTTACAGGGCCTCATTTGCATCGATCCAGCAATCACTTCCGGTTAAGTGTTCGGTGGACTGCTGGACCGATTGATGGATGTTTTGTTAGTTATTCAGTTAGGTTGGAGTCGCTTAAAAAGGCGACTAGTTTGGAGTACTCCGAGACAGTGAGGATTTCTGAACAGAATTCACCAATGATAGAGTAATTTCATAGCGTTTGTGTGATTCATATACCTTTCTCCCAGAGTACAAGACAAGATGTAGTATTTTCCTATACCCTTGTGGAAGAATGTATACGACAGACAGTAAACAGGTACCATCCACCACAACACAACTATTTGATCTGAGAATGATCTTAGAACTGATCATCGAATGTGATTCCTGCAAAGGGATTTCAGATTCGCCATGGGGTGCCGTTCGGCGGACTGTTCGAATACATTGTACAGAATCATCATATATACCTATAATATGGCTCAGTTTCCGGCGTACACCATATTGTAACATCTTAATCAAACTCCCTGTAGCCTTAGCTATACATTTTATTACTTTGTTTGATATGATAGAGAATATACTCCCTACCAAGAAAACCAACCAGAAGAAAGTATCGACCAAACCAAATGAAGTATCTGTTTTCATAAGCATATTCTTCGGTCCACAAGAAGGAACTGTCACTGCCATAATATATGCCTGTGGTTGTCTATTTACCGGCGTGATGTCGTGTTGCGGCGTTATTGCTGCGGCTTGAACTGTCTTACTATCTTTAGGTTCCACCATAACTGGATGTGACATGTGTGTGTTTGAAACCAGACCAACATGAGGTAATTGATTCTCTTTATGTATTTGTGTGTTTGCAACAATATGCTTCCTTTCCCATTCTATTATGTCTTCAAGCGAAACATCACATAATTCAGGGATATTTCCAATAAAGACATCCACAAATGGGTCAGGCAACGCAGCTACCTTTATTTTCCTAGAAAAATATGGGCAGTTTATATCAGCCCAGGCAACTGGAAACTTTTCTCTTCTACCTCCAAAAGTTCTACAGGTCACATGCTCTCCAGTATAGTCGGTTTCATTAATCAGCTTTTTATGTATTCCCACTATACTCGACCCGGAATCGCGTACTAAGCTACATTTCTTTCCATTCACTATGGCGTGTTGTACGACCAGTGATCCATTGGTAATTTGGACCGCATTAGTCTCCTGCATGCGTATTTTATGACCTCACGTCAAGTTGCCCTCTTTATGAAAGATCTGGCAGGTATCACAAGTTGGATCGATGGGAGAATATTCTACCTCTACCGTATTTGCATGACTAGTCTCGTCCGAGTCACTGTCACTACTAGATGTCAGCATCCCTATGTTTGCTTCTTTATACAGTTGTCTTAACGGATAAGATGAAAACATATGTCCAAAACGTTTACATTTAAAGCATTGTGTTTGTCTTTGATAGGTGTTAAATCTGTCTCTATTTCTAAGTGCTAATTTCTTTATGTAACTGTCAAACTGCGGATGTTTGTCACACATTTGATTTGAGCCGTGGGTGAAACCACAGTATTTGCAAGTTTTCCACACACCCTTTTTCTCGTGTTTAACATAAGGTTGATACTTTGGTTGTTGTTGTTGTTTTTCCCTCCTTTGATATTGTCCACCAGAGTGTTGTTGTGTTTTGTATCCCTGCATCCTTGATTTATGAGGGAATCTATCACATGCATTTGTCTCTACCAATGGGGAAAAACTATTATTAAATATGTCTTTGTGGGCGTCGAAGAAAGACTCTCCTTTCTCATCCATCTGCTGTATACTCGAACATTTCTGTTCAATAAGAAAGGTAGACATAGACGGAGGAACCGCCGAGATCAGTTTGTCTCTAACAATCAAGTCACGTAGCTTCTTGTAGTCATCATTAACATTAGCTGATCGAGCCCATTTATCGAATGTCAATTGAGTTAAAGAGGAGAAGTCAAGGAACGTCTGTCCTGCTTTAGGAATAAGATTGTTGAATGATGCACGAAGGCCAAATTCGTCCAGACAGAAATGAGATAGCAGTCTTTTTCGAATGTATGAGTAGTCACTACGTAGCTCATCTGGGATTAGTTCTACAACCTGTAAAGGTTCACCACTTAAGTGTCTATGTAGTAATACTGCCCATTCGGTTTCTGCAACCCCATAGTGTCTCAAGATTAGCTCAATATTAGTTAGCCATGCAGAAACAGAATCAGAGTTGGAATATGTCTTTATCACCCCATTATATTTCTTAATGGCATCTGTGGAATGTGCCTCCACTTTGTTCTTAGCGATCTGTTCCTCCCTGTCCTTCTCGTACTGTTTCATTTTGAAGTTATTCTCCAATTCTTTTTCCTTCAGAAGCTTTTCTGTATTCAATTTCTCAAGATTAAAAGCCATCTCTTTTTCTCTTAATTGTGCTTCTCTATCTAGTTTTTCCTTATCTGCAGCGATTTGTAATGCCATCCTTTCCTTATCAGCGACCAATTGAGCTGCAATTCTGTCATTTTCTGCGGCTATCCTCTCTTTATCTGCTGCAATTTGAGCTGCAATTCTATCATTTTCCATAGCCATTTTTTCCCTCTCAAATAATCATTTGTCGAATCGATTGGATTGGACAACTATTGAAGATTATTTCTACACCATTATTACGAACATAATCATTTGTCGAATCAATTGGATTGGACAACTATTGAAGATTATTTCTACACCATTATTACGAACATAATCATTTGTCAAATCGATTGGATTGGACAACTATTGAAGATTATTTCTACACCATTATTACGAACATAATCTTTTATCAAATCGATTGGATTGGACAACTATTGAAGATTATTTCTACACCATTATTACGAACATAATCATCTATCAAATCGATTGGATTGGTCTAGCAAAGCTGTCATGTGGCAAATGACAACGGCCATGTGCAATTGTGAATGGAAAACCCACAATGGTGGAAATGGCGGTCACACAATATCGATCAGACTGGCGTGTACACTTTTTAACACTTTAAACATGAATTTGAGCTTCTAAAAAATATACGTTTAAAGATTAGTAATTTATTTGTATACTTGTACTATTTTTTTTAATTCAACATGACGGAACATGTTTTTGAAGTCAGTTTTCATATCCGCCAACGACGCATTTGAGGCAACCTCGCATGCGAAGAAAATTTGACCCACTGAAGAGCTTTAAAAAGTACGAGGAATATGAGAATATTGTAACTTCTTTCACCTTCACAAAAATGTGAATATCTCCACTTAGAATTGACATACAGGCATCATTGAGGTACCATTGGATTTGGTTTTTTCAAGGCCTATCTACCTTTGGTGGTCTCATGAGTAAATACTAAATTATAAAATCATGATGAAATCCCCTACGTGTTAAAAATAGCAGGTTTGATCATGATTTTCAAATTGAGTTTTTACTGACATCACAACAGATAGATAGGCATTGAAAACTCAAATCAAATGGTACCTCAGTGATATCTGTATGTCAATTCTAAGCAGAGATATTCACATTTTAGTGTCGGGATCTTGAGCCAAAAAAAATTTAATGATTCCCGTAACTTCGGAACTCTCCTGTGTGTCACAGTATGTCCGCTGCCAGTCCGTGCGAGATTGTGTCAAACGGGTCATAGATGGATATGAAAACTGATTTCAGAAATATGTTCCGTCATGTTAAATGATAAAAAATAGTAAAAGTATACACATAAATTATTAACCCTTTACTGGGCAAAACGCCCGAGAATATTTTTACCCCGGAACGGGCAAATCGTCCGAAAGCGTCTATGACTATCATGCATTGTAAAACGCGATCTCGTGGCGTTCTGAAGCTTCTGATTGTCTGCTTTCGGTTTTGTTGATAGCTTGACAACGTGGCCGCCATTCGCAAATGTGTACATTGAGTTTGAACTGATGTTTTAAATAGTGTTTGGGGGTTTTACGCTTTGTATTTCACAATGGATTTTGACGATTCTTCAAGTGATAGTTGGAGATTTTGCATGGATTCAATTTAAGTGACATTGAAGGGCACAAAGTTGACTATTATCAGAGCTAGATATCGGTGATCAGCGTTACTTTGTGTTAGCAGTCGTGAGTCGGACTTTAAAGAAAGTGATTCTGATTCTGAAAATGTGTTTGTAAATTGCTGTATAAATGACTGACAATCACAAACAATATGTTGTATTTGTAAATATTTGTGTTCATGTGGGGATTACCGGGAACATTCACATGAGTAAAATAATCTGCATACTTTTTACTTCATTTTGTTTTCTATTTAAGTAAAATCGGTTGACTAACACCTTTTATGTGATGATTTTGCTAACGTAACCCAAAATTTTACCGACCCTCAAAATTCTTCTTGCCCGTTCAGGGCTACAAAACAGACAAACAAACGTCTGCCCTGTACAGGGTTAATAATATTTAAACTTGTATTCTCTTTAACTTTAGTAGTTTAAATTGCATGTTTTGAGCTTAGTCCAATCTATATTCACGTCGGCCGCCATCTTGGCTTTCCATACACAAAGACCAAACAACATATCCGCAGAAATAAATTTCTGTCACACTGTCACATATAAAGCGATATAAGTGATGAAACTATCTATCTAAAAATATCTTAAAATTAAATAAACAAGCTCTAGAACAGTGGTTCTCAACCTTTTTTGGCCTGTGCCCCCCTTCACCATATTTTTAGGACGTCACCCCCCCCCCCCCCCCCCCCCCCCCCTCCCCACCATATGCTTAGAAAGTCATTCCCCCCCCCCACCCCCTTTCGTATTTCCTCCCTAAAAATTTCCCCCTGCCCTTACACAGTATACGTAATAATTGAAGCTAAATTTAATAGCACATACTAAAACAAGTGTAGACATCCACATAAAACGTGATTTGTGGGTCTACTTACTTTATAAAATGAATTTTAGAAAGGTTAGACGTACAGAACTGTAAAGTATGAAGGGAAAAACAAGATCAAGTAATCGGTTCTTGTATTAACGCAATCTTGAAATGATCTTCATTCCCCCACCCCCCCCCCCCTGGACACCCCAAAATTCCCCCCTGGGGAGGGGGGGGGAATTCCCCACCGGTTGAGAACCACTGCTCTAGAAAATAAAATTACTTACATTTTGCCAACTCTATGAGAAATGCAGCAACAGTACAGTTCAGTACACTAGAAAGAAGAAATGAAATGCAATAACAGTACTATACAGAACATTAGACACAAGAAATGAAATACAACAGTACAGTAGAGCACTAGAAATACTAGAAATGCAACAACAGTACAGTAGAGCACTAGAAATATTAGAAATGCAACAACAGTACAGTACAGCTTACTAGATTGATGTTGCTTCTTGTATTCATATTTAATGTGATATATATATTATGTCTGTGATATCTGAATCTCACAAGTTATCTAGTGTCATTGGCCAATTTCTCCACAGCCACGACAGAGGTCAGCCATTTGTATTCCAGGTAGGCGCGGGTCAGGTGATCAAGGGATGGGACGAGGGCTTGCTGGACATGTGTGTGGGGGAGAAGAGGAAGCTCATCATCCCGGCCAACAAGGCTTACGGAGCGGCTGGAGCAGGTGAGTTTGTCATCATGGGTATTGAAGCTATACCATTGTTTTACATTGGAGGATTCAGCATGAGCAATCTCAGATATGCAGATCTATCTTTATAGCAGAGAACTTGACAGATGAAAAATATGTTGAATATAATCATGTAAGATATATGAGAGTATTCTAGAACACTTGCTGAATGCTTTAGAACACCTGAGAGTATTCTAGAGCATCTGAGAGTGTTCTAGGGCAACTGTTGAGTGTTATAGAACATGTGTTGAGTGTTTAGAACATGCGTTGAGTGCTATAGAACATGTGTTGATGTTATAGAACTTGTGTTGGGTGTTTGAGAACATGTGTTGAATGTTATATAAAATTTTGTGTCTTAAAGAACATGTGTTGAGTTTGGTTTTTGAGTAAGGATCACTTTAACTGCATGTGGATATCCCCAGAAGTGCTCCGGTCTCCTCCCGTAAATCACACAAGGAGGCTCTTATCAGTGCAGGAACCCTGTGGCACCACCAAATTCACAAATATGTGAATGCCAGAACCACACATACCATAATACCTGCCCACAGATGATGGCATTCTTCATAGGCATATTTAGTGTGATATTTCTGGTGTTTCATGTGGGGGTGAAGACAGTATAATCCTGTTATTTCCTATTTCACATTCACAGCATTTCATTAAGTGGCTTAAAACTGGTGGTATTTCAGAAACATGTTTTACAATAGAATTGTTTGCATTGTATCCAGTGTTTGTTGTTCAAATATCACCAAGTCTTTTTGACATTTGCTACTTGTATCTCTTCGGGTGAATTGATTCCACTAAATTGTGGACTAATATTTGTTTCTCTCTTTACAGTTAAATTGATTCCACCAAATTTTAGGCTGACATTTCTATCTCTTTTTACAGTTAAATTGATTTCACCAAATTTTAGGCTGACATTTGTGTATCTCTTTACAGTTAAATTGATTCCATAAAAATCTGAACTAATATTTGTATCTTTCCTTACAGTTAAATTGATTCCACCAAACTTTATGCTGACATTTGTATCTCTCTGTACAGGTGAATTGATTCCACCAAACTCTGGGCTGACATTTGAAGTGGAGCTAGTGAACATTGAACAAGCCGAGGCACCAGCAAATATTTTTAATGATATTGATACTGATAGCGACAAGCAGCTCTCACCAGACGAGGTCAGTCGCAAGTTGTTTTTAAATGTCTGGTGTGTTTTTGTTTTTATCTTGATGTTCTCCAGTGATTTTTAAACAGTGTTTTGACATGTTGCAATCATCAAGGACCATTTTGCATTGCTGAGCTGAAAGGTGTGCTCATTGTTTTATTTTGGGTTCTGTTCGAGCTACACATCACTCATCAAGTGCTTATTGGTCTAAAAAATCTGGGGTACCACCATATACCCATGACTGCTCTAGGTGTGGAAAGGGGTCATTTTCTTGCACTTACTAATGGAGATAATAAAATCATTAGTTGCAACAGAGACGGCATTGTGAAGACTCGGCCACATGTGCTATGACAGACAATCATGCAGCTTTCTTCATTCAAACAATGGATGTTGATATATATATCTATCTGTTATATATGCTTTATCTGCTAGGTCTGTTCAAGGCACTAAAGAAGATTGGCTGCCCACCAGCTCTTCTGTCCATTGTGGAATCGTTCCACACAGGCATGAAGGGTATAATCAAGTTTGATGGTGCAACTTCTGAAGAGTTTGAAATCAAGAGTGAAGTTAAGCAAGGTTGTGTACTAGCTCCCACCCTCTTTGAAATATACTTTTCACTTCTACTGAAATATGCCTTTCGTGATCAGGATGCCGGTTTATACATTCACTCACGCTCAGATGGCGACCTCTACAATGCTCAGAGATTGAAGGCCAAGACCAAAATTAGGAGGGTACTGATCAGAGAGTTGCTTTTTGCAGATGATGCTGCAATTACGACCCACTCTGAGGAAGAATTACAACATCTGCTATCTACATTCTCCAATGCTTGTTCTGAATTTGGTTTAACAATTAGCTAAAAGAAGACACAGATTATGTCACAAGATGCACATGGGGTACCATCAATTTTTATTGACGACGCCGAACTAGAGATGGTAGACCATTTTACATATCTAGGATCAGTGGTAAATATAGTCTGTCCGGAAATTAATGCCGTCATTCACGATCAATTATTTTGAAAAATGTCTGTTGCATCGTTATGAAATTTTTCCAGCCGTCTTATATTTACCCCCACCCAAGGAATATGTCTTTGAAAGGTCCAAAAACAACTTAAATCATTGAAAGCGGCGACATTCCTTTGATCTTTTGCTGAACAACTAGTGATTTCTCACTAACGAAGTTATTTTTACGGTAATGTGAGACATGTCAATTCTGTTGACACACAAAGGCGTATCCGGATTTGTATGAGTGAGTGCAATGAAAGAATTAGCTTAAAATCGACAGGGTCGGGTGTATTGCACCGGGTGTTTATCCCGTATAGCTCAGTTTCTTTCCGCAGCGCGGAAAGCGTCGCACAAAGCACGCACTCCGTAGCTCCAGCGACGACCCTCTGGAGTCTCCGAAAAAATGCATTCGTGAAATGAAGGACGCGGCCTGGAATCGAACATACAACCTTCGGAGCCCGAGTCAGACGGCTTGACCACTTCACCACGGAGAATCCCGAGAGGGGTGCAATGTGTAATATTAGTAAAGACAGAGAATTTACAGAGGCACGGGGTAAATAATTTGTAAATTAACAGGAAAGTAGAAGGAATATATTTCTTACCTTATTTTTCATTGCCTTCTTGTTTCTTCAGCTGATGCTGTAATGTTTAGGGCCTGCAGTTCGTCTGAATAGTTGGAGCAAAATATCCCAGTAAGTGTGTACGTAGATTAAGGTCTGCGATCTGCTCATACCTTAATCTGTGTCGGACGATTCCAGTAGGTTGATGATTGCTCTCGGTTGCATAAAATTCAATCCATCTTTTCTCCAATAGTCCTCTTCCTCTTTCAACACATGGTTCTGACGTTTTTTCCAGTAACTTTTATCAATATTTAATAGCGCAGACAGACAGACAGAAAGGTAGAAAGGTAGGTGGATGGCTGGCTGACTGGGTGGGTGAGCCGGCCGGCAGGCAGGCAGGTAGGTAGGTAGATTAGATAGATAGATAGATAGCCAGATAGATAGATAGATAGATAGATATCGGTAGGTCGGTCGGCCTGCCGGCAGGCAGATAGATAGATAGATAGATAGATAGATGGATAAATAGATAGATAGATAGATAGATAGATAGCCAGATAGATAGATAGATATCGGTAGGCAGGCAGGTAGTTAGATTAGATAGATAGATAGATAAATGGCCAGCTAGCTAGCTAGATAGGTCGATAGATAGATAGGGAGGGAGAGACGGACAGGCAGATAGATAGATAGATAGATAGCCAGCTAGCCAGATAGATAGATAGACAGCCAGCTAGCCAGATAGATAGAAAGATAGATAGATAGATAGATAGATAGATTCCAGCCAGGAGCCGGGCCGAGCCAGCTAGTTTATTTATATAATCACGTTTCATGAAAGAACCCACAGTTTGACGACACCTCTGAACCTACCTCATATAAATTCCCTCAGTCTGCCAAAAGCAAAACCGTGCAGACAAATTTCAAAAATTTGGGGGGGTTATCTTGTTGAAACGGTAATACTCTTAAAATGATGGAATGAGTGCGGGGGCAAAAAAATATATACTGCATATAACCAAACATTGAAATCTGCTGTACAATCTCCAGAAAAAAAATTTTTTTGTTGGCTGGACATAATTATAAGGTTATATACTAAATCTCATCATTTTCCCTCAATTAGTTACTGAGATATTGAATTTTATATTGAAGCACACAAAAAAAAAAAACTATAGCAAATTATCCCTAGATCAGGAAATCAACATCCGGATTGGTAAGGCAGCAACAACAATGAACAGGTTAAGAAAAAGAGTCTGGGAGAACAGGAAGCTTACTGCCAAAACAAAAGTCCTTGTCTACCAGGCCTGTGTCCTTAGTTCTCTTCTTTATGGCAGTGAAACCTAGACAACTTATTCACACCAAGAGAAACGCTTAAACAGTTTTCATATGCGATGTCTGCGAAGAAGACTTGGTATTAAGTGGCAAGACAAAATCACAAATACTGAAGTATTGGAAAGACCAGGTTGTGTGACGGTGTGTTCCATGCTCAGTCTTCGTAGACTTATATGGATAGGACACGTTAGGAGGATGGATGATGGTAGAATACCACAAGGACATCTTTTTTAGTGAATTACAGATGGGTAGGAGATCTCAGGGTCTGCCTCTACTACGATACAAAGATGTGTGTAAGCGGGACATGATTGATACAGGCATTGATAATGCACATTGGGAGCAAGTCGCCCCTGAACGTGTTGCATAGAGGGCAACTATCAGAAATGGAATAAAGACAAAGAAGAAAATGATTGCAGATAAAGCACACATAGAGCACGAGAGATGTAAGATGGTGCATTTTGGTGGAAATGACCATGTTTTAACATGCATTCACTGTGGACGAACATGTACAGCGCGAATTGGCCTTCTCAGTAACATTCGCCACCGCCATGGGTTGTAGTTATTAAACCTTTTTGAAGCAAAATGTACCAAGGTGCCAATTAAAATGTTTAAAAATTTCCACTTTTAAGGTTTTCATTTGAAAATTGCATCTGCCTGCATTTATTAAGTGTATCTGCACTTGTAGAGACACAGCTCCTTTGTTACTTTCTTATGCTCCCTGCCAGCAGTTAGTTGGCTGTGCACATTGTGGAGAATTATATCTCATATCCTGAGAATTATATATATGTTATGGGGAATTATGTCTAATATCCTGAGAACTATATATATGTTAGGGGAATTATGTCTATCCTGAACACTATATATATATATATATATATCATCATTGGCACCTTTCCGTCTTGACAGACGATAGTTTGGTACATTGTGCTTCAAAAAGGCTTAATAACTAAATAACTACGATCCATGGTGGTGGCAAGTGTGGCTGGTAAGGCCAATTCTTGCTGCAAATGTTTGCCCACAGTAGGTGCATGTGAAAACATGGTCATTTCCACCATTTTGCACATCTTACGTCTCTCACGCTCTGTGTGTGCTCTATCTGCAATAATTTTCTTCTTTTGTCTTTATTCCATTTCTGATAGTTGCCCTCCATGCAACACGTTCAGAGTGCTCCCAATGTACATTATCAATGCCTGTATCAATCATGTCCCGCTTACACACATCTTTGTATCGTAGTAGAGGCCGACCCTGAGATCTCCTACCCGTCTGTAATTCACCAAAAAAGATGTCCTTTGGTATTCTACCATCATCCATCCTCCTAACGTGTCCTATCCATCTAAGTCTACGAAGACTGAGCATGGAATACACCGTCACACAACCTGATCTTTCCAATACTTCAGTATTTGTGATTTTGTCTTGCCACTTAATACCAAGTATTCTTCGCAGACACTGCATATGAAAGCTGTTTAAACGTTTCTCTTGGCGTGAGTAAATTGTCCAGGTTTCACTGCCATAAAGAAGAGTACTAAGGACACAGGCTTGGTAGACGAGGACTTTTGTTTTGGCAGTAAGCTTCCTGTTCTCCCAGACTCTTTTTACTAACATGTTCATTGTTGTTGCTGCCTTGCCAATCCTGATGTTGATTTCCTGATCGAGGGATAATGTGCTATTTACCTCTGATCCTAGATATGTAAAATGGTCTACTATCTCCAGTTCGGCGTCGTCAATAAAGATTGATGGTACACCATGTGCACCTTGTGACATAATCTGTGTCTTCTTTTTGTTAATTGTTAAACCAAATTCAGAACAAGCATTGGAGAATGCAGATAGTAGATGTTGTAATTCTTCCTCAGAGTGGGTCGTAATCGCAGCATCATCCGCAAAAAGCAATTCTCTGATTAGTACCCTGCTAATTTTGGTCTTGGCCTTCAATCTCTGAGCATTATAGAGGCCACCATCTGAGCGTGAGTGAATGTATATACCGTCATCCTGATCACGAAAGGCATATTTCAGTAGAAGTGAAAAGTATATCCCAAAGAGGGTGGGGGATAGTACACAACCTTGCTTAACTCCACTCTTGATTTCAAACTCTTCTGAAGTTGAGCCATCAAACTTGATTATACCCTTCATGCCTGTGTGGAACGATTCCACAATGGACAGAAGAGTTGGTGGGCAGCCAATCTTCTTTAGTGCTTTGAACAGACCCTCACGACTGACCAAATCGAATGCCTTTGTGAGATCGATGAAGGCAATAAACAGTGGCTGATTTTGTTCCCGGCATTTTTCTTGCATCTGTCGCAATGAGAATATCATATCAATGGTAGACCGGTTCTGACGGAAGCCGCACTGTGATTCGGGGTAGACTTGATCTCCCAGGACTTGAAGTCTGTGCAGGACAATTCTGGCAAATACTTTCCCAACGATACACAGAAGTGAGATACCCCTATAGTTGTTACAGTCGCTCCGATCTCCCTTGTTCTTGTACAGCGTTATGATGTTTGAATCTTTGAAATCCTGTGGGACTTGTCCATTTCGCCAGCATAGCTCTATTAGCTGGTGGATCTGTAGAGCGAGTGTGTCTTGCCCACTCCTGATTACCTCTATTGGAATCCCATCCTTACCTGGAGCCTTGCCAGATGCAAGCTCATTTATAGCACACTTAACTTCTGTTATAGTGGGAAGTGTGTCCAGGTGGTCAAGAGTTGGCAGGGCCTCTATGGCGTTGAGGGCATCATCCGCTAGCTTGGTCTCACTTGAGTAAAGCTCTAAATAGTGCTCGACCCATCTATCCATCTGCTGTTTCTTATCAGTGATGATTTCTCCAGTCAAGGTTTTCAGCGGTGCACTTCTTTTGATCATTGGACCACAGGCTTTCTTTATCCCTTCATACATGCTTCTGATGTTTCCCGTATCACTTGCGATTTGAATGGACTCACATAACTTGATCCAATAGTCATTCGCACACTGCCTGGCAGCCTTTTGTACATCCTTCCTCGCTTGCTTCAGCTCACTCAGAGTGTTACGCGTTGGTCTTTCCTTGTTTCTTAAGAGAGCTATCTTCTTTTTATCAATCAAGGGCTGCAGTATCTGGCTGTTTGCCGCAAACCAGTCCTGCCTCTTATGATCCACAGTTCCGTAAACCCCTATCGCTGTTTTATAAATAGTTTCCTTAAGTTTACTCCATTTATCATTTACTATACAATTTTCTGATGTATCATTGAAAGCGTCTTCAAGTTGCTGTTGAAATTCAAAGCACTTTCCAGGATCGCGAGTGTTAGTAATATTAATCCTGGGGCTAGACTTGTGTTTAGCTGTGTAGATTCTCTTTGGTCTCAGTCTAACCCTTGCAACAACCAAAGAATGATCTGTATCATAGTCAGCACTGTGGTAACTTCGAGTTAATGATGTATGGTTCAGGTGTTGTCTCCGTGCGATAATGAAGTCCAGCTGATGCCAATGGCCGGATCTTGGATGTTTCCATGTGACCTTATGCATATCTTTTGTTTTAAAAAAGGAGTTTGTATATATATATATATATATATATATATATATATATATATATATATATATATATATATATATATATATATATTATAGGGAATTATGTCTAATATGCTGAGAATTATATATATGTTATAGGGAATTATGTCTAATATCCTGAGAACTATATATACTCACATTGTGCCAACGGCTTCAGGGGAGGAGCGCAGTTCAGAGGTTCAAGCCTTATCAATGGTTGGAGGGAATGCAACCTAAAGACTAAATGTTATGGCAGGACCTCAGCCTTGGTCGACAACTGGTCTAGGATTGAAGCTCTGACAAGTATACAGAGTATTGCTTTGCTGATCCTGCAGCTTCTGTAGCTTGTCTTGTTCCAGATGTATTGGTGTTATCTTTCTTGTGGAGTAAACTAGACAGGCCGAGAGAGGGATCATGCTGCATGGACAACACTTTACAATTCAGCTCAGGCTTTGTATGGAAGGTGTTACGGATATAATTCGTAATCTGGCATACCGCATTTGAAAAACACAGCTGCGGGCGATTTGGCAGCAGACCGTCTTGTGCTGGTATTTTCATACAGAGGTATGTGTGCCAGTCATTCAGAAAGCAGTGGCAAAGTACTGACCACAAACTTGCCAAGAAATCACAAACGGCCGAAAAATGATGGGGTTGACTGCGGTGCCTGGTAAAGGACACGTTATTAATTTTTTGTGCTGTGAAGAGGTTGTTGTACTGTTTTTGAAGCACAATGTAACAAATTATCATCTGTCAAGATGGCCAGGTGCCGTTCAGTCATGTCTATTTATCTAATTCAGCAATTTAATTAGAAAATGGAGCTTTGCTAACCTAGTAAACTTGCTGGCCAAGTTGTAATTGATCTTTAGCATGACCGTCCCTTCTCATTTTGGATGCTAGTAATTGATACATTTGTCCGATATCTCTGTTGTTGTCTTCTTGGCATCACATGTTCTCTGACCAGATGTATATTTCCGTATGACAGGTATCTGCGTACCTGAAGAAACAGGCTGCCAAAGTTGGCAACTTGCCGGAAGATGACGACCAACACGAGGAAATCATTTCCCAGATTTTCAACCACGAAGACAAGAATAAAGATGGCTTTATCTCGCATGATGAGTTCAGCGGGCCCAAACATGATGAGCTCTAGATAGTGTTGATATTAGTGGTGATGTTTTTTCTTGTTGCACACAAAATCATGTCTGCTGTATTCAGGAGTCACATGAACAAAACATGGTGAAGTGAGAGTTTGATAGACATACACATGAACTTGAAATATGTATAGTCGTAACTTAACTAATATGAAGTGTTGTTTGATAAACATAAACATGAACTTGAAATATGTATAGTCGTAACTTAACTAATATGAAGTGTTGTTTGATAGACATAAACATGAACTTGAAATATGTATAGTCATAACTTAACTAATATGAAGTGTTGTTTGATAGACATAAACATGAACTTGAAATATGTATAGTCGTAACTTAACTAATATGAAGTGTAGGTTTGATAGACATAAACTGTCATTTAAAAAAAAAACAAAAAAAAACTGTCATTTACTGCCAATATAATACCTTGGTAGTGTTTTGATAGTAGTGCTAGTAGTTTCGCAAACTGTGACAGGTTAGGTTTTGGACCCCAAACAGAATCCTGAAATTCTAACAGTAACTTAACTAATGTGAAATGTAGTTTGATAGACATAATAAACATAAATCTGATATTTTCAACATTAACTAAACTATATGAAGTGTAGTTTGATAGACCTTAAACATGAATCCTGAAATGTTTCTAACAGTAAACTTAACTAATATGATGACGTGTGGGTTGATAGACAGTAAACATGAATCTGAAATATTTCTAACAGTTAACTAAACTAATATGAAGTGTATAGTTTGATAGACGTAGATAGAAACACATCTGACATATTTCTAACAGCAGCTAAATGAATGAAAGTATTGGAATTTCCTTACGTCATGGAGTATGTATTGTGTTTCTGATGCTAGCGCTTGTATGCTTAGATTAGATCAGTCACTATCTAGCCAGCTGCCTATACTTCCCTGAAAGTTTCCGGAACATTTGTCCAGGGAACATTTCTGGAAAATTAATGCTGAGTACAAAATAACAAAGAATATTCTATGTATGAAGCACACACGGTTAGAAAGAAGACACATACTGTGTATAAACTGGTTCAATCCCAAACAAAAAGTAGGCTAGGACCAAACAAAAATGGATGGCTGGAAAATGGGAAGTAGGAGTGTGTCACAGTTATGACTTAATTGTTGTTAATATGGTAGCAGACATGCTACTTAATATATCAAATTAAAGGGGTTTGTATAGGGAAAACTACTATATTGATATTTTAATTGTAGTTTCATTTATAAACCCATGGCTGTTACTGGAAGTTTGAATAAGATGATTTATCATCCCATGGCAATTAATGTTAAAAATATGTTACAGGCACAGTTCAGAATAACCATATCAAGACATTTTAAACCTAGAAAGTCTGTCGGAGAGTAAATGGGAATGCACATAGAAGCAATGACATTCTAGTATTTTTTTCATTTCAATAATGTGTGTTCAAGAATTTAGCTCAAGTCACACATGTATTCATGTGCGCCTTCTCACTCGTGTTTATCGAACCAGCTATGTGGTTGTGTGATCTATGTTCTTGGGTGATTGACCGTCTTACCAGCAGTGCATGTACACTTTTTAATTATATGTTTTTTATTGGCAACTTTTATGTGCAGCAAACCTGCAAGTTGTTTTTTAACTTTTAAAGGCTGCAGAGCGGTTATTTGGGGTTGGTAATGGTAAAAGGTCATTTGCAACGAGAAAAAGAGTGTTGAAGTGCTACATAGAACCTGTACTTTTGTATAAATGTGAAGCATGGACAATGAGCAGACAAGTTGAAAACTCAAAGAATGCATTGGTCAGACACACACACAAAAAACCAATGACATATGACAAGCAGTGAATCTAAATATCTACAGTCAGTTTTCACTTCACATAGCAATGGATAGAGAAATCAGCACACATGCAAAGGCAAATCAGGTACTGGGACAACTAGCACCACTTCTGTTGCACAGAGAGATACCTTTAAGTACTCAAGCACATCTCATCAGAATTAGTTTTTTGCTACCAATGTCAATCATGGATGCTTAGTGCAAATAATGAGCGCAAAATCATAACAGATGAGATGCTTTAGAAGAGCTGCAGGAGTAGCCGCGAGAGATAAGGTTATGAATGAGGAGATTAGAAGATGACTAGATCTGAAACCAGTCATGCACTTCATTAAAGAACAACAGATTAAATGGTTTGGCCACCTCACAAGAATGCCCTGGTACCATCTGTCTCAAAGAGCCACATTGAAGAAATATCATAGATACAGAGCAAGGGGAAGACCAAGTAAAACATGGAGTGATGGTATCAAGAATAACCTTAGAGAAATGAATACCAACTTACAAAGAGCATTAGAAAGAGTGCATACAAGATCTTTACATCTCCCCCCAACACTTAATTGAGGTAAATGGAGGAAGAGAAAAAGAAGAATATGTTATTATTTTATAGTCTTTAAAAACACACATGTTGTTTTCAACATTGTCTTCCATAGCTTATTTTTATGTAAAATGCTTCTTTTGGTATGTAAGTTATTTGTAAAATATCTTCTATTGTACATTTATATTGGTCTTCACACATTCATATTCTAGTCAGTATTGTATGCTTGTCAGACAGTGATAACATAATAATTTTAAGGTATGGCCAAGATGATAAGAGCGCTCGATCATAAACATCCGGTGTGTTTGTGGATGGGCAAGAGGTCCGTCTATTGCACCTGTATTAAATTGGACTTAAAAAGTGACTTCTCATTCGGAAAAAAAATAGCAAACTACTGAACGTTGATTTTGCATTGATAATCAAACTGGGGTTGATTGCAAGTCCTTGCAAAGGACATGCAGATTAAACACTGTAGTAATAGTGATTTTACAGCATGTCAGAAAGTAATAACAGACTTTAGATGTGAAGCATGTCATAAAGTAATAACATTCTTTAGATGTGAGGCATGCCAGAAAGTAATAACAGACTTTAGATTTGAAGCATGTCAGAAAGTAATAACAGACTTTAGATGTGAAGCATGTCATAAAGTAATAACATTCTTTAGATGTGAAGCATGCCAGAAAGTAATAACAGACTTTAGATTTGAAGCATGTCATAAAGTGATAACAGATTTTAGATGTGAGGCATGCCAGAAAGTAATAACAGACTTTAGATTTGAAGCATGTCATAAAGTGATAACAGATTTTAGATGTGAGGCATGCCAGAAAGTAATAACAGACTTTAGATTTGAAGCATGTCATAAAGTGATAACAGATTTTAGATGTGAGGCATGCCAGAAAGTAATAACAGACTAGATTTGAAGCATCAGAGTGTGATCACAGACTTTATTTAGTTTGATTCACTTTGAAATATGATATACATTGGTTTTTTTTTTTTAATGTCATCAAATCATACATATGTTGCCAGTTGGTACCTGTTTATTCCCGTCAACCAAATATTTGCCTTACTGTCTGCCGAGACTTCCAATATTTGTTTGTACAGAGTAAAGGTGTGACTTGAATGTGTATACCTCGTACAGCTGTTTTAATATAGTTGATGTTACGCGCATATATGTTTGATGGGGGAATCGTTTGCCATATGTTTGTCAGTTGATAAAAAGAAAGAAGGAAGTTGTATAGTTGATGAACAGTAAGAGAAAGAAATCAGTGTTGTATAACTTGTGGAAGGAAATATAA
The DNA here is from genome assembly GCA_014155875.1 of Cepaea nemoralis. Lineage (NCBI taxonomy): Eukaryota > Metazoa > Mollusca > Gastropoda > Stylommatophora > Helicidae > Cepaea > Cepaea nemoralis. The sequence continues at coordinate 50,391 of JACEFZ010009813.1, read as the reverse complement.
CAAGGTAATAATGGTGCAGATTTGTTGAAGGAAATAAGGTTGTGTTGTATAGAGTTGTTGAAAGAAAGTAATCTTATAAAGGATTGTTGAAAGAAAGATAATAATGTTACCATATAGAGCTGTTTTCACTCTTGGCATCTCATACACCAAGTGCCTGCAGAGCTGTTTATTATCCATGACGTGTACATGTCACAGGCTGAATCTCCTTCGTAGCTTGAATGTAACCACATTTTTAGCATGTTTTTGGGGGGTTCACATTAGCAGTCAATATTTGCTAGCATATGCTACCCACATAACTAGAAGTGTATGAGTGTATGTTCTGTTTGTCTTATAGTCCATGCCGTGTGGCATTAGGTCATCATGTCTGTCCACAGCCTTCTGTCTCGTGTGCTGCCAATCTTATAGTCCATGCCATGTGGCGTTGGTGATCAGGTCTGTCCAGCCTTCTGTGTCGTGTACTACCAATCTTCTTATAGTCCATGCCGTGTGGCGTTGGTGATCATGTCTGTCCAGCCTTCTGTGTCGTGTACTACCAATCTTCTTATAGTCCATGCCATGTGGTGTTGGTGATCATGTCTGTTCACAGTCGTCTGCCTCTTGTGCTTCCAGTCATTTCTGATACCGACGTTCCTCTATGCCAGCATCTTCTCTCTTGGTCTCCTCCTCCCTCTTTTCCCCTCCAACCTTCCCATTTTTATGACATACTCCAGTTTTTTTATTCTCATATGCTCAAAGAGTGTGGATTGTCCTCATCTGATGTGAGTAACCAGTTCTCTTTGTGAGTTAATTTCTTTCAAGATGTATCAACTTGTTAAGGAAGCTGTCTTGTAAGAAGTAGCTTGTTTGTTTTTCATAATTTTTAACAAGGATAAAAAATGTATTAAATACATTATTTTACGAAAAAGATTTTAAACTTTTTTATGAGAAAATGCTGTCAGGGCCTAATTTTAAACTATTTTATTAGAAAATCCTGGTGAGTGAAAATAGCCTCATTGACATAAAGGAATTGGCCTTGCATGGTTTTGTCAAGCTTGTGGCTTAGTACATCCGACTTCACAAGCAATTTTTCATGTGTGCTTTCCCTAACCTTTGACTGTCCAGTCTACCCAAAACAGGTATGTGTCTCTCTTCATCTAGTTCCTCCCCTACATGATCTATTCAACATGGGACACCCTATCAGTAGCTGCACTACTGTCAGCATAGCTCATGACAATCTCTGTCAACAATGACAAAAAAGAAAATGAGAGTACTTTGCTGGGAAAAAAAACACAACAACCCACCAGAAAATATCTAAATAAATAAAAAAATTAAAAAAATAACTAACATCTAAAGTCCAGTAATGAAAAAAAATCGGAAGGCTGGGGTCAGTTGGAAGAAAATGTTCATCTGTCTCATCATCATCAAGTGCCATGCCGATATGTGTGGGCAGTCATGTTTCACCATCTCACACGATCACCAGAGGTGGCTAATGTCTAACACTTCTCTCTTGTTATAACCTAATATATACGTGTATGTATGTGTGTGCGCACACATATATATATATATATATATATATATATATATATATATATATATATATATATATATATATATATATATCTTAAGTGTGCATTTATCTTCATGCATACATACATTTGTATAGAAAAATATGCTGTATATTTGTGAGTGTACTTTTGTGTTTTTTGTTTGCCTGTTGTATACAGATTGGGTTATAAACTGTTGTGTTCCAACTTGCTTCTGTTTCCTGCTTTACATATTCACATCCTTCCTTCCTTCCTGTCTTGTTTCACTTTCTGAACTTTCAGCAGTTGTTTTTTTTTTTAAAAGATATTCTTCTGTTTATTTGTGACATTTTTTTAAATTTTCTGTTTTGTGTTTTTTGTTGTTGATGTTAAGATATTCTAAATTCTGATTACTTAATGATTGTGAATATGTGTGTGTGTGTGTGGATATTTTTGGTTTGGTTGTTATACTTATTTGTGGATTGTGATATTTTTTTTGTTTCTTTTTTCTTTTAAATATTCTTTTGTTTTTTCATTAAAAGTGACTGGTCAGAACAATATTTTCATCTGTTTGTGTCATTCTTTTTTATTTAAGCTTTCAGGCATTTCAATTTGCTAGTGACCATTTCTAGGTACCGTCTGAAAAGCTGTTACTTAATGAATCTCATGAGATATTATCAACCTGTTGTGTCTAAAATTACATGTGACAACTCCAAGTTTGTCTATGTTGTATGACACAACACTACATCAGGGTAGAGCTGAGATTGGTGGGGTATGTTCAAAGTGGTCTTATTTTTGTGTTTGTGATCTTTTATCGCTGACCATCACCTGCTGATAATTCCAATGTCACAGTCTAGGAAGTGGTCAATTGGTTGGCTGGATGTCTCACACAGGCTGTTCCATTTGTCATACATTAACCAATTTATGCTACTTGAAATTGCTTACAAATTGCTCCAAATTTGACAGATTTCACTTAGAATGGCTCCAGTAGTTGACAAGTCCAGATTATCCAGCAGTTGACTTGACAAGTCCAGATTATCCTGTAGTTTAACAAGTCCAGATTATCCAGTAGTTTAACAAGTCCAGATTATCCAGTAGTTTAACAAGTTGGGATTAATTATTACATATGGCTATAATTAATTCCAGTGATGCTACAAGTCACTTACGATCATCTGTGTGTTTAGATTATCAGTCACAAGCCCATCTGAAGGCAGTGAGCTTCTAATGACTTGCCTCAATATTTACTCATAAAAATGAGCTTGTGAAAAGAGTGTTTTAGCACACATAGTAAAACTAACTGGCACCTTGCCATCTTGATAGACAATAGTTTGTAAAATGGAGTTAGACCTCTCCATAACACAAAGCCTGGGCTGAGTTTAGAGACCATGTGTAGCCCATGCAGCATGATCCCTCTCTCGGTCTGCCATAGTAAGATTACATAGTGCGCGCTCCCTAAACAAATATTTTATGTAGGGCTGCGCTATGGTAAACACTCCCAAGGAGGCCAGAGGAAATGCTTTAAAGACACTCTGAAGATCTCACTAAAAGCTTTTGGAATTCATCATGACACTTGGGAGACTGCTGCCAAGACCGAAATTCATGGCGTACATCATTACGCAAGGGTGTAGTCACTTGTGAAGCAAACAGGACTGCAAGAGCTGTGAAAAAAGAGATGGACAAAAAAATCTACTGCAGGAGATCCTCCTCCTGGAATATCAAGCATTCTTTGCCCACATTGGCAAAGATTATTTTGAGCCAAAATAGGCCTTATCAGCCAATGGCTCCAAACTTTCAACCCACTGGATGAAATGAATAGTCATAATCATTCTTGATGGACAAACACCACATAGTGTGAATACTAATTTAACAATCAACATTACTGCACATCCCATAAAATGCTCTGTCTCCCTATACAAAAGCCATCAAAGAGTTCCCATGGGATTATTCCAGTAGCAATCTGATTAAAAGTGCACCTGGTTTTTCCTCTACACTTTGAGCTGCAATCCAAACCCTCCAGATCCTTCACAAGCTAGTGAACCAGCCTTTCCAGATACAGACACTCCATCTATTCAGCTGCACTCTCCTCCCTGTCCCAGAGAGTCTTCACACCTTTATCATAAATTAGCACTCTCTGCCTGGAGGAGCAGCAGCAACTGCCCTATATTGTGAGACTGACCTGGATGATGCCTTTGTTGGTATGTGTATACTTTTCTATATTGATCTCACATGGAAAACTAGACAATATTTGCTGGCATATATCAAAACTTTATCTGTTAAACTGCCTTGTATTGTTCTTCTCTGTATACATGCAAGATAAAATCAAACATGGCAAATAAGTTAATGAAATTGAACTGAAATGTGCAGTTCATTAGAATTGCCCTTTTTCTGCATTTTTAGAAGTGTTTCTGTGTGTGTGTGTTTGCTCGCTTTGCCGGTCATTTGAGTTTAAATATTGATGTCCTTGACTTGAAAATGTAAATTACAAGTACCCCAGAAGTCAGAATGGGTTCACCTGAAGGAGAGGGACACTGGTAATAGGGAAAACTAATTCACTCGCAAACACTGCTTCAGTGCACTCCTCAGTAGTAGCAACGGCTAGTGGCAGTAGCACCTGTGTGGGTTACGCTCAAGCTCAAATGCTCCGAGTGAATGACTGTTACTGTGTATGTACTGTTTTACCTTTGTAATGTGCTTAGAAGGGATAAGTAATTCTACATTTATTACTGTATATGTGGCATATTCCCCCTCCTTGTGTAGAAACAATAGCAGTTGTACTGTATTATGATACTGTTTATTCATTATGTGTATTACCGTATAAGCATTATTTCTATTTCTTGTGTCTTTTATTGAAATGTTCAGCAGATGCTTTTTAACACTGAAGCTTTATTTATGCTATTGATGTATGTTTTAGTAGAAGGAATAATGTTTGTTAAAAGTTGCCTTATCACCTGTTCTCCTGATTCTAGTATTTCTTACAGCTCATAGACCATAAAGCATCATGGCCCTCAGATGTGGAGGGACCCTCGCTTTCCACATTCTGATGGGATGGGGACATGTAGTTGAGATAGGTATTTCAGCATTTGTCAGGGAAGTCTTGTATTAGAAATAGATATTTCAGCATTTGTCAGGGAAGTCATGTGTTAGAGATAGATATTTCAGCATTTGTCAGGGAAGTCGTGTATTAGAGATAGATATTTCAGCATTTGTCAGGGAAGTCATTTATTAGAGATAGACATTTCAGCATTTGTAAGGGAAAGTCTAGATTAGAGATATATATTTCAACATTTGTAAGTGAAGTCATGTATTAGAGATAGATATTTCAGCATTTATCAAGGAAGTCGTGTATTAGAGATAGATATTTCAGCATTTCTCAAGGAAATCATGTATTAGAGATAGATATTTCAGCATTTGTCAAGGAAATTGTGTATTAGAAATAGACATTTCAGCATTTGTAAGTGAAGTCATGTATTAGAGATAGATATTTCAGCATTTGTTAGGGAAGTCATGTATTTGAGATAGACATTTCAGCCTTTGTAAGGGAAGGTCTAGATTAGAAATATATATTTCAACATTTGTAAGGGAAGTCATGTAGTAGAGATAGACATTTCAGAATTTGTAAGGGATGGTCTATATTTTTTTTTTATTTAGCATATCCTTTACAGGACTTAGCTGTCAACACCAGCATCTTTCAGCTGTATGTTGATCTCTTGGCAAGATTACGCTCAGTAGTTTGCCATTGATTTCTGAGCGGCCGGCTCACATACCCCGTAAGTTACCGATGCGATTCGAACCACTGCTGATTTGAACCGTCATCACGTTACCGACGAGAGTATACGAGATTACGGAGAAAAGTCATAACCTCTAAGCCACGAAGCCGGCATGGTCTATATTTGGGATAGAAATTTCAGCATATGTCAGGGAAGTCGTGTATTTGAGATAGATATTTCAGCATTTGTCAGGGAAGTCGTGTATTTGAGATAGATATTTCAGCATTTGTCAGGGAAGTCATGTATTTGAGAAGATATTTCATCATTTGTAAAAGAAGTTATGTATTTTTTAGGATGTATAAAAAAGCATCCGGGATGGGAAGTTGAGCATTTATGGTCAGCAACTGTTGACTGAACTCATTCCACTGACATGTAAGAAGAGCCACTACAGCTACTGTAATGAATGCTTGTCATGATGTTTGCTCCGCCTACAAGATGGTCATTTCCTTACACAAATATTGTTCAGGGTTTAAATATGCTGACATAGTTTTCACATGTTAAAAAGTGAGTCATCTTATCTTATATTTTCTGACAGTGTTTTTATTTTCTTTCATCATCATCATCATCTTTAACTTTAACTTTTAAAAAAATGAAAAATTCTGTCACACAATATATGATAAGAATCACAAATAATGAAGTATTGACAAGATAGGGCGGTGTGACGGTTTGTTCCATGCTCAGCCTTCGTAGACTTAGATGGATAGGACACGTTAGGAGGATGGATGATGGTAGAATACCAAAGGACATATTTTTTGATGAATTACATATGGACACAAGATCTTGGGGTCTGCCTTTACCATGGTATAAAGATGTGTGTAGGTGGAACATGATTGATACAGGTAATGATATTGCACTCTAGGAGCAAGTCCTTGCTGATCGCATTGCATGGAGGGCAAAGATAAGAAATGGGTTAAAATATAATGATGGTGGAAATGAACATGTGTTAACATGCACCCATTGCGGACTAAAATTTGCCACGCAAATTGATATGATCAATCATTCACTACCACACGGGTTGTAGTTAATATGCCTTTTTGTGAAGCACAATGTAACAAACTATCGTCTGTCAAGACGACAAGGTGCCAGCATTTTGTTTTCATGTACTTTGTTAACATTAAGCCACACTGTATTTTCTGACATTGCTTTTGATATGTGCAGGTTATGGGGTTGTATGTAACATACACAGATCATCGTTCATGTTATATACACACAAGACTTTGTCTTTTCATTTCTAGGTGGTCAATTAGTGTAGGCCGTCAGTTAGTCATACAGTTGATGGGTTGTGTGTGTGTGCTTATTGCTGTGCAGTGTGTGTCATTTCATGTGTGTGCTGTGTTTTTTATGTGGTGTGTGTGTCATTTACGTGTGTGCTGTATTTGTTAATTTGGTGTGCTTGTCATTATGTGTACTTCTTGATGTGGTGTGTGTGAGTCATTTATGTATTGCTGTGTTTGTTGATTTGGTGTATATGTCATTTATGTGTGTGCCGTATTTGTTGATGTGTATTTGTTGAGATAGTGTGTATGTCATATATGTGTGTGCTGTGTTGATGAGGTTTGTGTGTCATTTATGTGTGTGCCGTATTTGTTGATGTGTATTTGTTGAGGTAGTGTGTATGTCATATATGTGTGTGCTGTGTTTGTTGATGAGGTGTGTATGTCATCTATGTGTGTGCCGTATTTGTTGATGTGTATTTGTTGAGGTAGTGTGTATGTCATATATGTGTGTGTTGTGTTTGTTGATGAGGTGTGTGTGTCATTTTTCTTTCTTCGGGAGTCTCCTTGACGAAGTGGTCAAACCACCTGGCTCATGCTCTCAAGGTTGTGGGTTAGATTTCGGGCCGCGTCTTGCAGTTCACGAGTGCATTTTTCTCAGAGACTCATGGGGGTCGTTGCTGGAGCTATGGAGTTCATGCTTTGTGCGGACCCTATCAGCAGCCCGTGCTGTGGAAGATACTGCGCCATATCCGATGACACCCGGTGCAATGAAGTTGAACCTGTTGACTTTTAAGCGACTGTAAATGTGGTGTATGTGTCATTTATGTGTGTGATGTGATTTGACATGAATGAGAAGGAAGAAGTCTAAATCTATGTATAATTCACCATCATGAACACGACCGTAAGTAACAAAATTGGACGTTGCGACCAAAACCTTTGTCAGCATAGAATCAAACAACAAACCCCTCCCCCCAAGCACCAATTAGTGAGAGATTGAATTGTATTTGTAATTCTATTAGTTCTCCAATGTTTCTACTAGTTTGCTAGATTACTGTTTCCGATCTCTGTATATATTGTTTGAGAAACCTGCATATTTTGTGTTCACTCTCTACATGCAGACTATGTTAACTGTCTGAGTGTTCACTAACATAAGTGAAAGTGTGGTATACTTACATAGTGCCGTCAAGAATAACCGACCGGCATGCATTCACATGATGCGATTCTGTTGCACGACAACGCTAGTCCTCATGTCGCAAACATTGTGAAGGAAGCGTTAGCTCAGAAGAGGTAAAAAGTTCTGCTACATCCAGCTTACAGTCCAGATTTGTAATTTTCATCTGTTCAGACCCTTTAAAGCCTCTAAAGGGACAATGATTCCACCCCAATGCAGGCCCCCCCCCCCCCCCCCACCCCCACCCCCAGAGCCGCACTAATCAGAACCAATGATCATCACGCTGTTGCGGATTGTGAAGTGAGGTATAATGGTCAAATGGAGGTATCCTCATATTTTTTCTTAGCCCGATCGGCGCTCCATGGGTAATGTGACAATATCACGCAGGCCTCCTTTGCTTCGCAAAAAATTCGTTAAAGTCAAAAGGATTGATAGGCCACTCATTCACGGTCTGTATTCGTACTGAAAATCAAAATCAAGCGGAGGTTTCCATCCTTGCTGAGCTTGCCTTAGCTAGATCGAACTGGGAGCGCAGAATATCGAATAAAACTCCCGCCTGTAAGTAAACTTGAACACATGACCACGGGGTCGACCAGCAAGAGTGCTAGCTACCGTGGTTGCCATTCTCTCCCAGAATATGGCTAATTAACTGTCTGCGCAGGCCGCATTCAACGACATCCAACGGGCCACATGTTGGCAACGCCCAGTATATCTAAACAATATAAAATGACACAAAGTAGTGCAGCTTTACATAACAGAATTGCGACACATATAGGACGTTGCGGCGATTAGCCTTCATCAGCAAACACATTCACAAACACAACATATAGTCAAGGAGATCTCCTGTTACTACATAAAAAGGTGACGACAGGACGAGAAGAACAAAAGGATGAAAAAAATGTTCATACTTACCTCACAATTCCGATCTGTGTGTAACTCAGAATATCGCCGATGTCTTCTTTTTATACCCAACCGAGGGAGTGAGATGTAGGATGATGACGGGGTAGTGGGTGTAACGGTTCAGTGAGCACATTGAACGAAAGGGGGGGGGGGGGGGCAGGAAAGTAGGACGGCAGTCTGAGAATGGTATCTGTAATCTCAGTGGATGTACTAACAAAGCATGAGTGGGTGCCAGTGAATGGGTTGGCCCTGGTGGACGAATATTGAAGAGCAATGGAGTGCACCCAAGTATGATGGTGATTCTAACCAAACTCACATTATGCTATCCTATATGTGAGGCGAGTCCTAAAGTCTGGGTGGACTTATATGCGTGAGCGCACATACATACATATACACCGCTCAACAGACATTCATACAATAGTATACATGGAACTGTGCAAGGTATATATGAGAAGAGAGAGAGAGAGAGAGAGAGAGGTTGGTATAGTTTCTGCGATATGCCACGATGGACTCATGATAAGGGTAGGCGCAGAGAAGCAATTTTTGAGAGAGAGAGAGGGTTGGGGAGAGAGAGAAAGAGGTTGTTATCGTTCCTGTGATGTGCCACATGGAGTATGCGGAGTAGGTCGGTCCACAAATATGAGGCGTCACTCATACTGTTCCCTATGATTGTTATACCACGTATTTTAAGATCATATCACCCAATGCTTGTGTTATTGGGATTGTATAAGATCCGATCATCGGTAATACACGTGATGTGGGTAGGCACAAAGAAGCAAGATTATTATTATTATGAGAGAGAGAGAGAGAGAGAGAGAGAGAGAGAGAGAGAGAGAGAGAGAGAGGTTGGTATTGGTCCTGCACATGAGGTATGCGCAGTAGGTGGGTCTACAAATACGAGGCTTCACTCATACTGTTTCCTATGAAATTGCGTCAGTAAGGTTGATTGTTATACCGCGTATTATAGGATCAAATCACCCAATGCTTGTGTTATTGGAGTTGTATATGATCCGACCACACATGGTGTAAGTAGGCACAAAGAAGCAGGATTGTTTAGAGAGAGAGAGAGAGAGAGAGCGGTTGGTATCGTTCCTGCGATGTGCCACATGGGGTATGCGGAGTAGGTCCGACTACAAATACGAGGCTTCACCCATACTGTTACCTATGAAATGGGGTCAGTACGGTTGATTATTATACTGTACCACGTATTTTAGGATAAAATCACCCAGTATATCTAGCATTTCACATTCAGGAGAAAGACGGCTAGAGAGCGCGGCAGATAAATGAAAATGTACTGCCGGACTTGAACTCGTCCCTCCCACTGCCTTGCTAAAACACCAGTGCTACACGCCCCACCAGCTACCCACATGGAATGTCAATATCTATCAATGTTTTAATCTGTGTGTTTGACTGATCAAGGTTTCTCCATTTCCCGGTGATAACGTAAACATCTAGAGATAACGCGGCATATTTATATAGTGTGTAGTTCTGGCTACTGGGGCAGATAAACCAGGTGACTGTGTTTCTGTTACAGCTTGTGGCTTCTTGTCTTCACCAACTTCACACATTTCATGAGGTAAATAGTTTGTAAAGTCTTATATCTTCCTATGTTCGCTTTGTTGTAGACAGCGCCCGTAACTGAAATTAATCTCTACACATTTTAAGTACTTGTGTCCTTTCGATCAAATCATCTTGTGCCATGCCCATTAGCGTGGGCGGTCATGTTTTTTTCCATCCTCACTCGATCACCAGATGTCGTGGATCAACTCCGTGTTTCTGTCTCAACCACTATCACTGTGGCCAAGCCATTTAGGTATTTACTTCTCTGTCTTCCCCTTGTTCTTTTCCCCTAAATCATCTTGCCATTTGTCACCAAGTTCTGCAAGTAATTTCTTCTCATAACATGCCCCAAAATGTTGACTGGCTACATCTAATGACTCTAATCAGTTTAAAAACTTCATTTGTTTCTTTAAGAACTTGTTCATTGGTTTTTCTGTCTGTCCATGGTATTCTTTGCATTTTCCTCAGAAAAAACATTTCCACAGCCATCAGCTATTTTTCTGCTTGACTGCTTATTTTCCACGCTTCACATTTATACACAAGTACAGGTTTTATGTAGCACTTTAACCCTCTTTTTCTCGTTTCATTTAATATCTTCTTATTGGTCAGTATATTTTTCATCTTGCAAAAGGCTACCTTTGCAATGGCAATTCTTGTTCTAATCTCTTCAAGGCATCTCCCATCAGTTGTTATGACTGTTATGAGATAACTGTACCGATTCACTTGCTTAAAGAATGTGCCCATTTACTCGTATATCTTTTTTTTTTTTTTGCATATCCTTTACAGGACATCGCTGTCAACACCAGCATCTTTCAGCTGTATGTTGATTTCTTGGCAAGATTACGCTCAGTAGTTTGCCATTGCTTTCTGAGCGGCCGGCTCACATACCCCTGTAAGTTATCCGATGCGATTCGAACCATTGCTAATTCTCACCGTCATCACGTTACCGACGACAGTATACGAGATTACGGAGAAAAGTCATAACCTCTAAGCCACGAAGCCGGCTACTCGTATATCACATTGTGGTATTTCCATCTTCCCAGTGACGACCATAATCTGGTTTCTTAATATTCAGTTCTAACCCTAGTTGTTCACTGTGTGTAACAACCGCATCTACTAATTGTTGCGGGTCCTGTTCATTGTCTGCAATCAAGACTGTATCATCTACATATTTAATGTTATTGATGTATCGTCCCCCAATGTTGATTCCTTCCATATCTTCTATATTTCTGAAAATATTTTCACTGTACAAGGAAAAAAGATCTGGAGACATTACACATCCCTGTCTCACACCTCTTTTAATAGGCTGATATTGACCTACATCATTATCAGTTCTGATGGCAGCTTGTTGTTTCCAATATATGTTTTTTACAAGTCTAAGGTCATTTCCATCAATTTGTAGATCTTCAAGCTTAGTTATCATGTCGACATGTCTCACTGTATCGAAAGCCTTTGTGTAGTCAATAAAGCAACGATATAGATCTTTGCTTACTTCTATAGAACGTTCAATTACTGTTCTCAGTATATACTCAGCATTTACTGTACTCTTGCCTTCTACAAACCCACATTGTTCTTCTCCTATTTCGGGTTGTATTTTCTTCCTAACTCTTTGCATGATAATTCTCAGCCAAATCTTCGTGATGTGGCTCATTATACTCATATTGTTCGATGTTGATCACATTCCAAGGCTCCTGATTTCTTCGGGATTGCAATAAATATAGAATTACATACTTCAGGAGGTATATCACCAGTATCGTATATTGCGTTCAGCAGTCTGGTGACTTGGTCTATTCCATATTCTTCTAAGGCATTGATCATTTCTATTGTGATGTTATCTGTACCCGGGGTCTTGCCAGTTTTCATATGGCAAGAGCATTCTGAACTTCCATCTTCAACATTGATGGTCCTTCATTATTATTCCGATTATCATATTGTTCTTCTCTTGTATCAGCATAAAGGTCTTCCACATAATCTGACCACGCATGTATAAGGGGTTTTCATTTGAAATCCGTTCGTGCAACAATTTCACACAGATGCAGACGTAATGAACGCTGTAAACACTTGGTTCAGTGAGCAACCACAAACCTTTTTTTGCGGACGGCATTCGCCGCCTACCTATGCAATAGTATTAGTATAGGATGCTTGCCTGAATGCCTACGGAAACTTCTTCTGACCAACCCATGGTGCATAATTCATTCAAAATGAATGCTTTGTTTAATTCTACCACACCTGTTAATGTTTCTTTCATGCTTTTGTAATAAAGCCATTGGAACAGTTTCAAATGAACGCCCCTAATAAAATCTGATCTTTTTCTCTTATGATTTTACCCTCTTTGGTTTTTAGGCAACCCGTTGATGTGTGTGGTCTTTTATTAGTGATGTCATTAATTCTTGTGTGCATTAGTTTGGTATTCCAGGTGTTGTGTTGGTTTTCAATTTCCTTGCAAATTTCCTCAAGCCGTGTTTCTTTTGCCTCTTTGCATAGCTTCATAATTTTCCTGTGAATCTCTTAATATTTTTCCTTGTTCTTTTTGTTATTTCTTCTTATTTCCATGAGTTTTAAGATGTTTTCCGTCCCATCATCTTTATTTTTGGGATGGTTGTTTCGGCAGCTTGTTTGACTGATTCTTTAATACTTCCCATTGATCACCGACGTCTTGAAATAATTTTTCCATATCGGACAATGCATCGAATCTGTTCTTTATCTTTAAATTAAATTTATCTGTTATCTCCTCACTCTACAGTGCCTGTAGATAAATTTTGTGTTTACTTTGTGTATATTTGACTTTCTTTAATTTTATATGTAAATTGCTTAAGATTAATCTAAGGGACTGCCGTAGCAGTCTGCGCTTGGTATAGTTTTTGCGACTTTCAAGACATTTGGAAATCTTCTGTTGATGAGAGTATAATCAGTCTGATTTCTGATCTTATGATCAGGACTCCTACATGTCCATAATCTCCTTGGGTGATGTTGATACCAGGTGTTTCCAATAATCACATCATGCTTTTTTTCCCCACTGTACAAGTACTTCAATCTCTTTCTCTTTCATTCTGTTCCCCTAGTCCATTCTTGCCTACTATGCACACGTCCTGTTGATTTCCAGCGTTGGCATCCAAGTCACCCATTATTATATTTACTTCATAATTCTTGCATTTCTTGAAGGCTTTCTCTAATATTATAAAATTCATCACTACTGTCTGCTGTTGGTGCATAAATTTGAATGAGTATAAATATAGCCAAAACCGAAGTAATGCACGTTAGCAGATCTCCTGGTCCACTAAGTATACAGATAACTGGCACATCTCTGAAACAAGTTAAAGAATTCAAATATCTTGGAAGTATGATCACAGAAGATGGCAGATTGGATAGAGAAATCGAAATCAGATGTCAAAATGCAAGTGTACTTACATATTAACTATCATATATAGTGACAGATCCCATACCTATGTCCACAAAACGACAGTTAATAAACAGTATATTCACACCAACCATATGCTACCTATCTCAAACTTGGACATTATCCAAATCACACTTACGCAAAATCAACACCTGTGAGATGAGATGCCCGAGGAGAGCTGCCAACTTAATAATCCGAGACCGAATAAGAAACGTTATCAGACAGACAATGGAGTCAACACCTTGTGCCACATTTATCGAAAGACAGAAGATCAAATGGATTGGCCATCTCGTTAGAATGCGACACCGTCAACTACCAGCACTGGCCCTACATCAAAGATCATCTGTGACGAGTGCAAGAAGACTCCCGAGAAGAAAATGGATTGACGACATCAAAGACATTATACAATCACACGAAATGACACTATCCAGTGCCACCCATCGGGCGCTGGAACGCCAGTTATTCCTCCCCACGATGCTTGACGGCAAAAGTGGAAGATGATGATGATGATGATGATGATGATGATGATGATGATGATGATGATGATGATGATGATGATGATCTATATATATAAAACTGTCTGTCTGTATGTATGTATGTTATTGATGCGTTCGCGAACGGTCCATCCTATTGAGATGAAATTTTCTACACGTCTTCTTCTCATTCCTGTGCTGACAACTGTCATAGTTTGTTAGTGTACAAACAGTTATTTACTTAATATTATTTAATATTTTTAATTTACATTATAATTTATATATAGCGAGGGGACATAACTTTTAATAGCATTGCTATATATGTAAAAGTGTTGCATATTTCTCAAATAGGTGGACCTTTTCGCTACAGTTACCTACAGGCATATGCGTTATAATCCTCCTCCTCCCCCTCCTCCGCCTCTTCCTCCCTCCTCGTCCTTTTTCTCCTCCCCCTCCTCCTCCCTCCTCGTCCTTTTCCTCCTCCCCCTCCTCATCCTCCTAGTCCCTCCTCTCCTCCCCCTCCTTTTCCTTCTCCTCCCTCCTCCTCCTCCTCCCTCCTCGTCCTTTTTCTCCTCCCCCTCCTCCCCTCCCTCCTCCTCCCCCTCCTTCTCCACCTCCTCCCTCCTCGACCTTTTGCTCATCCCCCTCCTCCTCCCTCCTCGTCCTTTTTCTCCTCCCCTCCTCCCTCCTCCTCCTCCGCCTCCTTCTCCCTCCTCGTCCTTTTCCTCCTCCCCCTCCTCCTCCTTCTCCTTCTCCCCCTCCCTCTAGATAGATAGGTAGATAGGTAGTTAGATAGCCAGACAGACAGACAAACACAGACACAGACAGACAGTCAGACAGACAGACAGACAGACAGACAGACAGACAGATGGAGTCTTCGTGGCGAAGTGGTCAAGCCGTTTGACTCGGGCTCCGAAGGTTGTGGGTTCGATTCGGGGCCTCGTCCTTCGGTTCACGAGTGAAAATATCGGAGACTCCTATAGGTCGTCGCTAGAGCTACAGAGTTCGTGCTTTGTGCGACGCTTTCCGCGCTGAGGAAAGAGACTGAGCCATATGGGATAAAACCCGGTGCAATGAAGTCGCCCCTGTCGACTTTTAAGCGAATTTTTTACAGACAGACAGACAGACATACAGACAGACAGACAGACAGACAGACAGACAGACAGACAGACAGACAGACAGACAGACAGACAGACAGACAGATAGATAGATAGATAGATAGATAGATAGATAGATAGATAGATAGATAGATAGATAGATAGAATCCCGCCAGGGTCTGGGCGAAGCCGGGCTGGGTCAGCTAGTGATATATAAACGACTAGCTGACCCGGGCCGGCTTCACCCAGGCCCTAGGGGGGATCTATCTATCTATCTGTCTGTCTGTCTGTCTGTCTGTCTGTCTGTCTGTCTGTCTGTCTGACCCGGCCCGGCTTCGCCCAGCTCCTGGTGGGGAGCATCTTATTTAATTCATATAAGTAGTCATATAAGCTCCCGTTCCCGACTATCTGTCTGTCTGTCTATCTGTCTGTCTGTCTGTCTGACCTGGCCCGGCTTCACCCAGTCCCTGGTGGGGAGCATCTAATTTAATTCATATAAGTAGTCATATAAGCTCCCGTTCCCGTTCCCGACTATCTGTCTGTCTGTCTGTCTGTCTGTCTGTCTGTCTGTCTGTCTGTCTGTCTGTCTGTCTGTCTGACCCGGCCCGGCTTCGCCCAGTCCCTGATGGGGAGCATCTCATTTAATTCTTATAAGTAGTCATATAAGTTCCCGTTACCGACTGTCTGTCTGTCTGACGACCCGGCCCGGCTGTCTGTCTGTCTGTCTGTCTGTCTGTCTGTCTGTCTGCCTGTCTGTCTGTCTGTCTGTCTGTCTGTCTGTCTGCCTGCCTGCCTGCCTGCCCGTCCGTCTCTCCCTCCGTCTATCCCACCCTCTCTATCTATCTATCTATCTATCTATCTATCTATCTATCTATCTATCTATCTATCTATCTATCTATCTATCTATCTATCTATCTATCTATCTATCTATCTATCTATCTATCTATCTATCTATTTATCTATCTATAGCCAGGGGACTTAACCTAATATATAGCAATGCTACTAAAAGTTATGTCCCTTTATGTATTTTTTCTTATGTTAAGTCATGTAATTTAATTATTAAATTTTAGTAAGCAAACAAACGACTGGCAAGAGAAGGTCCACAAGAGAGACGAATGGAGACAGATTGTATCTGCAGCAAAGAACCTCAATGGCTCGGAACGCTGAAGAAGAAGAAGCAAACAGCTGATTCTACACTAAAAAATCTATGACAGTTGGTTCCACGGGAATGAAAAGAAGACGTGTAGAAAATTTCATCTCAATCAGATGGACCGTTATCGAACGCATCCAATACATCCCCACCCACCCACATACATACATTCTGTTTTATAGATATAGATAGTCAGAGATAATAACAGAGTGCACGGGAATGTCGATATATGAAGCCCATAATCTGGCACTCCAACGCTGTTAATGCTTCACCTCAACATCGCAAGGTACAAGAGGAACCAGACGAGATGATGATGATGATGATGATGATATGAATATATGTTTCATCACTTCTTTCACAAACGTATGTTGTTCCCGTGCAAAACAAAAAGTAGGTTTGGACCAAACAGGGTACACAATCAAATGAACCAGTATTAAAATGTCCTTTCATTGAGCATTGAAATTGTGGAAGATACCACGAAATAAAATAAATAACACGATGACTCTAGTATGACGATATAACGTCCTTCTGTTCTAATGGGAGGTTGCATATGATGCTATATTATCCTTCGCCACTGAATCAGTTAAATCTTACGACTATTTATATAGGTATATACATAGGTATATTATTTATTATTTTTTTTTAATTATTTAATTATATATTATTACATAGGTATATTATTTTGTCTTCATTTTCTGGTATGGTATTTTCTGTCTATTCCAGATAAGGATGGATAGTCACATGACCGATTATCTAGATCACGTTTTCAAACGGTTTGATCTCATTCAAAAGGATCAATCCAAATTTGATCGAGTGATCGATCGGCTGGAAACAGTACAGAATATTCTAGAAACATGGAATCAGAAACAATGCCTGTTGGATAAGAAACTTGAGATTTTGACAAATTTTGACAGCTTATTGGATAAGAAGCTTTCAACTATGGCGCATTTCGATAATCTGTTGGATAAGAAACATATGCATTTATCCAATTGTGACGAAGTGTTGGATAAAAGGTTGTCAAATATAACACTTATCGAAAACTTGTTGGATAAAAGACTGTTAGATGTAACAAGCGTCGACAGTTTGTTGGATAAAAGATTGTCAGACATAACAAGCGTCGACAATTTGTTGGATAAAAGACTGTCAGATGTAACAAACGTCGACAATTTGTTGGATAAAAGACTGTCAGACATAACAAGCGTCGACAATTTGTTGGATAAAAGACTCTCAGATGTAACAAACGTCGACAATTTGTTGGATAAAAGACTGTCAGACATAACAAGCGTCGACAATTTGTTGGATAAAAGACTGTCAGATGTAACAAACGTCGACAATTTGTTGGATAAAAGACTGTCAGACATAACAAGCGTCGACAATTTGTTGGATAAAAGACTCTCAGATGTAACAAACGTCGACAATTTGTTGGATAAAAGACTGTCAGAGTTAAAAAACGTCGACAATGTGTTGGATGCAAAATTCTGCGATGTAACACGAGTGTTTCGGCAAGAGAATGTAGCTATATTGCGAGCAATAAAAGACACTGGGCATGACATCATGTGCCGTCTCTGTGATGTGCCGTTGCCTGTAGATGGCGTTGTCAGTCAACTATCTGCACACGAAGTCCAGATAACCTCCACGGAACAACATCAAACACCGGGAAAAGTGGATCAGAAAGCAACAACCGAAGCAACAATTCCAGCCGTCCCAAGATACCAGATCGAAAAGCAAAGCGAGGTAAATACTGAGCAAGAAATTAAGCGCGAAGGCGAAGAAATAGGGCGTGTTCTGTGCGAGATTTACTCAATTCCAGATTTGGTCAGAGCTCAGACAAGAGCCGAGCTTGTATGGCTGGACAGTCAGATAAATCATAAATTAGATGCAATTAAAACAAACTTTAACGATAATTTACAGTTGATTACACAGGAAATTAATCAAAACACAGCTCGAAGTGAATTGATTGTAAATGTACTGAAAGAAAGGGAAATAATTCCACAAGAAATTAATTCTTCCGTTATGTCGCAATCCAAAAATGTTGATGCTTTGAAAGCAAACATAACCACAGCAGAACTACAACTTTCGATGGCTAAGAAACAGAAATCTATAACAGATGAACTGGTAGCTTTCTCACTTCGACTAGACTGTTTGGAAGCAAAAATCGAAAACTGTGCTCAAGATGTCAAAAACTACATGTACAAAGTTAAACGTGAGATATTTGCTGTCACCGAGAAAGAGGCCCAGATTGTAAGAGACAGAATAGAAGGGCCTCTTGCGTGTCGTGGAGAATATTTATTTGATTTTTACGTGGACAATTTCAAAAAGATGGTAAGATCTGAGAGGGAAGCGCACAGTCCCCCCTGGCATATTAACGAGATGAAGTCGAGCATGATGGGTATGGTTTGGTTTCCAGCAACAGGCGACATGGAAGTGTGTTTTGTTTTCGCGCGCCATCCACGAGAAATGGGCTTACAACCGAAGTCTACCATCAAACTCAAAGTGAGATCAACAATTTGTGATATACACAAGAAGATACTACCAAATGTGGATGTCGGTGAAAAGATGTGGACTGTGAAAGAAAGGAACATCACCTGCAACTTTGACTGGGGCTGCAAGCTGGGGACCCTGTCCTGCGACGAACTTCTACAGAAGGGATATGGCGATAAGGAGGAGTACAGATTTGGAGCTCTCTTGGTTAGGTTTCATGTGACGGTTTGTTAGGCTGCACATGGGCCATTTGCACATAATAACCGCTGCAAATCGGAAATACAGTTGGACACTTGCAGGAAGGAACACGGTAGAGGACAGAATAGATGCGTGCGTAACCAAGTGGTCACTGGAGCTATAAGTATTCATAGTTGTCGACACCTTGAGCAGCGCGAGCGCGCGCGCGCGCACACACACACACACACACACACATATATATATATATATATATATATATATATATATATATATATATATATATATATATATATATATATATATATATATATTATCAAGTGCCCTGCCAGTTGGCATAGGCGTTCATGGCTCTCCTTATATCTCGGTCTTTGGTGTTCTGGGTAAATTTTGCTGATGGTATTCCACCATCCACCGTCTCAGTCCATCCAGCATCATTTCTCTTGGTCTGCATCTGCCTCTCTTCCCCTTGATCTTTCCAATTGTCACGATATTCTCCAATGCCTCTATTCTCATCATATGACCGTAGAAAGCTGGTTGGCGTTTTCGTATTGTTGTAAATAATGTTCTAGTTTCATTAGCCTGTTTCAGGCAATCGTTGTTAGTTACTCTGGCAGTCCAACGAATTCCCAGGAACCACTGCCACTGGTTAAATACGTGTCCTTTTTTGTGATGCTCTAGGTAGAATATAGCATGTAATTGCCATTGCGCTGATGTAGGAAGACTGCTGCAGGACGACTGCTTATTTTGCATGGGCTTTTCTCTGTTCAACTCCTTGGTGTATCTTTTATTCTTTCGCATAGCTCGTTCTAAAGGTTTTACATTGACGAATTCTTATCATTGAGTGCCGTGACACTCATCCGTCGACATCTCAACAGTTATGGCTGGTTACATGCAAATGTTACTCTTTGCTTCTGGACAAACTCAAACTTTAACCAAGCAGAACGCAACTCCTAGCAACTCGACTCGAATGACGTTTTCAATACCTTATTAGTCTAGGAACATAATACAGTTCATTTACGCAATCACAATTGTTTAACAACACTATATATAACACAATAACTCAACACCACTACTCCTGACAATATAGTAGATATAATACAGTTCATTTACGCAATCACAATTGTTCAACAACACTATATATAACACAATAACTCAATACCACTACTCCTAACAATATAGTAGATATAATACAGTTCATTTACGCAATCACAATTGTTCAACAACACTATATATAACACAATAACTCAATACCACTACTCCTAACAATATAGTAGCGGCGCAATTTATGGCCATAGTTACTTGCAAAGGGACCAGGTCCACACTTGACCGTGGCCAAAGACTGTCGTTTCCAGGAGACGCTCTGCCTGTCGCAGGGCGATCCCCGGCGTTTTTCACGCTCTTTGAAAAGTGCTCACAGGTGAGTCACTTTTCACGGTCTAGTGTACAAACTAGACTTTCCTTCTGAACATTGCCGTGGCCAATGACATAGTTTAAATCAGGTCATGGCATATACCGGCGGGCTAGCAAAAACTTGGGCATTAATGTATTCTATTTTTATTTTCAATTAGCGTAATATATATATATGGCATTCTGGGTACTCTTCCGACAGACGGGTCTAAATAGTTCTGCAGTGAATAAGTGATTAGGGTTAGGGTTAGGGTTAGTGTTAGTTATATAAAATTATTCACTGCAGAACTATTTAGACCCGTCAGTCGGAAGTTATTCCACTACTAGTTTACATTTATTCAGATTCGAAATAAATATTTCAATCAAAATTCTAATATCTAATTAATCTGGGCCGGCTTCGTGGCTTAGAGGTTAGCGACTTCTCTCCGTAATCTCGTATACTCTCGTAGGTAACGTGATGACGGTGAGAATCAGCAGTGATTCGAATCGCATCGGTAACTTGCGTGGACAATTTTGAATATCTTGGGTCATTGATTACCAATCACGGTGACACAATGAAAGAAATTAAACGGCGACTATCCACTGCTCTTCAAAGAATAAAACAGATGAATAAATTATGGAGTGAGATAGACAGAACTACAAAAATTAGATTTTTATGAGCATGCATCTTTCCCATTGCAACATACGCCTGTGAGACATGGACACTTACTAAACAAGCTGAACAGCGCATAAACGCCTTTGAATATAAATGTTATAGACGAGTTCTAAGAATATCTTGGGTAAAGAAAAGAACAAATGCATCCATACTTCAAGAGTTGAATATTGAGGAGGGTTGGCTATTAAAGACGATAAAACAAAGAAAATTGAAATATTTTGGTCACTTCAAACGCCACGAAAGTTTGGAGAGAACAATAATGGAAGGGTATATGCCTGGGAAGAGAGGAAGAGGAAGGCCAAAGAGAAGATGGGTGCAGGATGTGGCGGATGATCTCCAGATGGGTGTATCAGACGCGGGACATCTTGCTTGTGATCGAGAAGTTTTCCGGAAGATTGTTATGGGAGTGAGGTTCTGCAAAGGACATGCTACTGAATGAATGAATGAACTTACGGGGTACGTGAGCCGGCCGCTCAGAAAGCAATGGCAAACTACTGAGTGTAATCTTGCCAAGAAATCAACATACAGCTGAAAGATGCTGGTGTTGACAGCGATGTCCTGTAAAGGATATGCAAAACAAAATCTGTACTGTTCCTTAATCTTGTACTATAACTTGCACAATAACTTGAAAATCTGAAAAGACAAGAATCTATAAATATGTTGTTTCAAATAATAAATACATGTATATAATACTCTACAATGGCTGGGGCATATAGAAAGAAAGGAAGACAATAGGGAAACAAAACTCGCTTACACTCAGAAAATAAATGACCGTAGACCCCGAGGTAGACCAAGAAGACGGTGGAGAGATAATACATGTACAGACCTACAAGCACTTGGAATCAACGACTGGCAAGAGAAGGTCCACCAGAGAGACGAATGGAGACGGATTGTATCTGCAGCATAGAATCTCAATGGCTCGGAAAGCTGAAGAAGAAGAAGATGTATATAATACTACCAAAAATTTTAAATACTTCTTTACTTTATTCCGTTTAATTAATAATATAATATATAAATATTAAATCAAGTATACAACAATCCTAATATGTCAAACTTACAATCTGCAATGATTCTTAAAGTATATAATTCTCCAAAAATCTCATAATTAAATTTCCATTTTAAAACAATATGAAACATCGCAGTCATATACATAGTCTGGTTATAAGTCAGAAGCTTTTAGAAGGAATGTTAATTCCAAATGTATGTCATAATGCTATTGAAACACTTTAGCACTTTGTCGATTGATAGCGACGATGGTGGCTACAATGAATTGACTGGCACTCAGCTTCACCTGTTAACATTCAAAATTAATTGCAAATATCACCCGTTTCAGGTCTGCAAGGTTTATCCTAGTCAACCATATCAGATGTATACTTCCCCATCGCCCATGGCTGATCCCACTCCATGTGCGATTCTGCACGACAGCGTTCACATGGTGGACAGTCTGACATGTGTTGCTATTCATATTCAATTCTAGTGTCGTTGACCCAGCTCGTAATCACTGAATGTAGTCGCCAGTGAGTAAGGTTAAGACAAATCTATAGCAATCGCCGCCCCTGTCCGACTTGAGCAAATACTGCTATACTCAAAGATGTGATTGCTTTCATTATGCCTTCATTACCAAACATTATGTTGTTCTTATTATTTTTATATTTTATAATTATTATTTATCCAATACTATCACTATTGCAATTCATTATTTATAAACAATTCCATAATAAATAATCAATCAAATAATATTATATTATCCATCTTAGGAACTCCATTCCTTGTAAATTCAAAAATCACAATGTCATGAAATGAATTCCATTGATACATTGAAATATAATCAATCAATGCAAAATGATGGTAATTGACTATTATCAAATCCTTATTGATCTTTATAATTTATATAATATGTAATGAAATATAGTTTGTTTATCAATCAATTAATTATATTAGTAAACCGTAATTAATAAACCAATCATGTAACCAACAAATGCAAACATTAATTTCTATGTATAATATATGATAAAACTGTTGTTGTTGTTTTGTTGTTGTTGTTTGTACATCAAGAATGATGATGACCATTCATTTCATCCATTTTGGTTGAAGGTATGGAGCCGTGGGTTCTAAGATGGCTGATAAGGCCTATTTTGGCTCGAAATGTTCTTTGAAATTGTGGGCAAAGAATGCTTGACGTCTCTGGAGGAAGATTTCCTGCAGTGGTTTTTCTGTCCTGCCTTTTCTTCACAGCTCCTGGTTGCCTCGCATATGACTGCACCTTTGCGTAATGATGCACGCCACGAATTTCTGGCTGCAGCCTCCCAGGTGTCATGATGAATTCCAAACGCATTCAGTGAAATTTTCAGAGTGTCTTTAAAGCGTTTCCTCTGGCTACCTTGGGAGCGTTTACCACAACGCAGTTCGCTGTAAAAAAATTCGTTTAGGGAGCCTGTGATCTGGCATGCGAGTCAAGTGACCAGTCCAACGAATCTGATTCTTAATCAGAAAGTGTGGATACTGGGCATAGATGCTCTTTCTAGGACTTCAGTGTCTGGAATCTTGTCTTGCCATTTAATCTTCAGTAGCTTCCTTAAGCAGACTGTGTGGAAGTGGTTTAATTTCCTAGCGTGTCGCTGATAAACAGTCCAGGTTTCACAAGCATATAGCGGTGTGGATAATACAACTGCTTTGTAGACTTTTAGCTTTGTTTGCAGGCTTATTCCAGTTCTGTCACATACATTCTTGTACAGTCTGCCAAAGGCCGCACTGGCCTTGGAGATTCTTGCATTCACTTCGTCATCAATTGTGGCAGCTTGTGACACAGTGCTGCCAAGATAGGTGAATTTGTCCACAACACTTAGTCTATGATCATTCACTTTGATATTCGGCACAGTGTGATTATTCCCTGGAGCTGGCTGGTACATAACTACAGTCTTCTCCAAGTTGATATTGAGCCCAAAGTTGGCACAGGCATGTGAGAAAGCTGAAACATTATGTTGCATGTCCGCCTCTGAGTTGGCGTATAGAGCGCAATCATCAGCAAACAGGAGCTCTCTGACGGTGTCGCTGTTAATTTTGGTTTTAGCTTTCAGCCTTCTGAGATTGAATAACTTTCCATCCATACGGTAGTTGATGTCTATTCCAATGTCGTCGTTCTCGAAGGCATTCATCAACATGGCTGAAAACATGAGGCTGAACAGTGTTGGTGCCAGGACACATCCTTGCTTCACTCCATTGGTGACAGGAAAGGGTTCAGACAGTTCACCATTTTCCTGTACTCTTGCCTGCATGCCATCATGAAATAGCCGCACTATTTGGACAAACTTTCGTGGACAGCCATATTTTGCCATAATCTTCCACAGTCCTTCTCTGCTGACTGTATCAAAAGCCTTGGTAAGGTCAATGAAAGTGGAGAACATTTCGCAGTTCTGTTCCTGACATTTCTCTTGCAGCTGCCTTGCAGCGAAAATCATGTCAACAGTTCCACGTTCTTTTCTGAAGCCACATTGACTCTCAGGAAGAAGACCTTGATCGAGATGGGCTGTGAGGCGATTGAGAAGAATTCTGGCGAGTATCTTCCCTGCAATTGAAAGCAAGGAGATGCCTCGGTGGTTGTCACAGGATTGGCGGTTTCCTTTACGTTTGTAAAGGTGGACTATTGACGCGTCCTTGAAATCTTGTGGCATGGTCTCGTTCACCCATATGTTTGTAAAGACTTGGTGAAGCTGCTCTGTTAGGACCGGCCCACCTGCCTTGTATATCTCTGCTGGGATGGAGTCAGGACCAGGTGCCTTGCCGCTGGAGAGTTGCTGGATGGCTTTGTTTACTTCCACTATGGTTGGCAGGTCATCAAGTGTCTCATTGGTGGGAACTTGAGGAAGGCAGTTGATGGTTTCATCATCGAAGAAGGAAGTTGCATTTAAGATTTTGCTGAAATGCTCTGCCCAGCGTTGAAGGATTTCTTTCTTATCGGTGACCAATGTTCCCCCATCTGCACTGAGGAGGGGAACTATGCCTGGTGATGTAGGACCATAGACCGCTTTCAGTGAGTCGTAGAAGTTTTTCATATCATGTCTGTCAGCAAAGCCCTGAATTTCATCAGCTTTGCTGCTCAGCCAGGAGTCCCGCATGTGCCGAAGTTTCTGCTGCACTACTCTCTGAATGTTCTTGAAAGCATCTTTTTTTTATGTTGACTTTGGGTCATTCAAATGTGCCTTGAGGAGAAGATGTTTCTCGGCCAGCAATTGGTTGATGTCTTCGGAATTTTCATCAAACCAGTCTTTATGCTTTCGGGGGGCTGGACCCAGGATTTCCATAGCAGTGTTGTAAATTATGTCCTTTAGGGCTCTCCATTCTGTTTCTGTATCCTCTTTAGCTGCAGCATTGGGCTTGAGGCGGTCTTCCAGCATATTTTCAAACGTCTGCTGCATTTTCTTGCTATTTAGGCGGGTGACATTTAGCTTTTTTTGCATTTTCACCCCTTGAGGACCCCGTGGTGGCCTGATGTGAATGTTTATTTTCGAGACAATGAGACGATGGTCTGTCCAACATTCGGCACCACACATGGATTTTGTCACTCGAACGTCTTGTCTGTCACTCCTCCTGACGATGACATAGTCAATGAGGTGCCAGTGTTTCGAGCGAGGGTGCATCCACGATGTCCTATTTCTCATGGGGAGACGGAAAATTGTGTTCGTAATCAGGAGAACATGTTCGGCACATGTCTGAAGGAGGCGGAGTCCATTGCTGTTACAATTTCCGACTCCATGCTTTCCAATAATGCAACTCCAAGAGGTGGTGTCCGTGCCTACTCTGGCATTGAAATCCCCAAGGAGTATAAGTTTGTCTCCTTTGGGAACAGATGTTAATACATTGTGCAGGTCCTCATAGAACTTTTTCTTGACAGCATCTTCGTTGGTCATAGTTGGTGCGTAGACACTCACAATGGTTGCATGCTTCCTTCCATTCAGCAGGGGCAACTTCATGGTCATGAGCCTGTCGTTTATAGCCTTTGGAAATCCAGCTAATTTGCCGACCAGGGCCGACTTAATGGCAAATCCCACACCGGATTGGCGTCTTTCCTCGCTTTTCCTTCCACTCCAGAAAAATGTGTAGCCGGCACCTATTTCACAGATTTGGCCTTCTTCTGCAAGTCGTGTCTCGCTCAAGGCTGCAATGTCGATGTTGTACCTGCCTAGCTCTCTCCCAATCAGTGCTGTTCGTCTCTCTGGACCCGACGCGCCGTCTCTGTCAAGTAGGGTGCGTACATTCCAAGTTCCAATTGTTAAGGGAATATGGTTTACTCTTTTAGCTTTGCTTGTTTTATCTTTGTTTGTATGTCGACCGCAGTTAGGGTACCCACCAACCACGGCTAGGTGGTTAGGTAGTGATGGAGCAGACAATGTTTAGGGCACCTTTTCTAGCCCCTTTCTCATGCTATGGAGGTGAGCGGTGTGTTCCTATAGAGGGCTGCTCAGTCGCTCAGGGGGCTGCCGAATCCCACTGCTGCTCCGGTCAGTAGAAGACGACCATATGGCCTGAGCCGCCTGTGTGCAGGTCTGCGACTACGGCTGCCAGCGTACCCACGCCTGCCGCTTCGCCGCTCGCCCATCGCCACATGGCTTGAAGGTAATATATGACGTTGGATGAAGAATGACTTGCGCGATGACTTGGATTAAAGTGAGGAAGACTTGCGCAATTCGTCGACCTCACTCTCTCGCCTGAGTCCATCTGAGTCCAGTGGCAAGACAAGTCAAGACGACTGGAGACGAATACAGGTGCAGTGGATGACCAGGGCGCTCTACGATAAAACTGTTAAATGATTGAGAATAACAATACGTCAAATCCTGTAGCCGAGCATGTCTGGATCTCTTACGTATCACTTATGACAAGTTCCTCGTTCCACTAATAGCCATCCGGAACTTATAGCCTCAACAGTCGAGAGTCCCTTCTTAGCATCCACTTTCATCTATGGATGCACTGTCGATCACTAGTCTGAGACTATGTTCAAACAATACATATATTGGTACTAGTTTGATGGTAGTTCTAAATAAGATAAGTTTATATTTAGTTTATAATTTAAACTCATCTAGAATTATATTACTTAGTACCTATAGCATCATTATTGCCTCTCTGAGTTTCAACTGTAGGTACCATATACACTGCCTTGATGCATCGGCCCAAAAGGAGAGTCTTCCCAAACCTGCCAGTAGTCTAACCACCCTGGTAAGTCCATAGTGCACCCACGCATCAGATCAGACGTGTTGCTTCAATCCTGGCACACTATAGTATAATGGTCTTTCAGCTTAGGGAAATCATCTCGATTGCACCACACCATATTGTACCATAATATTCAGTGTATTTCTCTCCTTGCACTTGCTATTTGTAGCTGAAATTATACTTCTGAAATCATGCTTCACGACAACCAAACATTGTTATCCCAAGAATATAACAGTGACAGTGGTTAGTTGAATATATAACTTGACTTCGCATGTTGTTAAAGAAAATAATTATATCATCACACTCTGAAAAACGCGCCTGTCGCTGCATAGTGACAACGGGCGATTATTAACAAACACCATATACCGACAGGGTACTTCACGTGATGTTGAACAAAATTTAATCATGCAAGAATTCGATTCGAGTCCACGTTTCTCACAATTGTCATGCCAGTACATGTACGCCGAGATCTGATTAAACATTGCACAACACTTACACAGCAACATCAAGACCATCTCAACCCGAAACGACGCTCTTAAAATTGTTAGATGTCAACTTATTATATGTTAGTTTCATTTATTTAAAAAAAAAAAAAACAAATACACACACACACCAAACATAATTGTTCATCTTAATCAATGTTAGTTAATGTTAATCGCTTAGTCAATCAAGAACAGTGACCTTCACTTTTGAGTTCCAATTTTCACTGAAACAATCATTATAATATTAATTATTATAATTCACTCATATATAACCTAATTATGTTGATGTATTAATTTATAACAAAAATAAAAAACATTAATTATAATATTAACTTCTAAATTAATTAATTATTAGTATAGTTTTATTGTAATATAACAATATTTTTAGATTATTAATTCACAACAAATAATTTGTAACTATTAACCGCTGAATATTTATTGTAATATAACAATATTTTCAGATGATTACTTCACAACAAATAACTTGTAACTATTTTTCGCTGAATATTCATATACTACTTAACACACGTACTATTTCCTAATGCATTACTGATTTTAAAGTAAAAGTTACTTCTAAAGATGATTAATGTCAGCACCGATATCCAATATTAGACTAAATGATTGTAAAGTAACAGTTACTTCTAAAGATGATTAATGTCAGCACCGATATCCAATATTAGACTAAATGATTGTAAAGTAACAGTTACTTCTAAAGATGATTAATGTCAGCACCGATATCCAATATTAGACTAAATGATTGTAAAGTAACAGTTACTTCTAAAGATGATTAATGTCAGCACCGATATCCAATATTAGACTAAATGATTTTAAAGTAACAGTTACTTCTAAAGTTGATTAATGTCAGCACCGATATCCAATATTAGACTAAATGATTGTAAAGTAACAGTTACTTCTAAAGATGATTAATGTCAGCACCGATATCCAATATTAGACTAAATGATTGTAAAGTAACAGTTACTTCTAAAGATGATTAATGTCAGCACCGATATCCAATATTAGACTAAATGATTTTAAAGTAACAGTTACTTCTAAAGATGATAATGTCAGCACCGATATCCAATATTAGACTAAATGATTTTAAAGTAACAGTTACTTCTAAAGATGATTAATGTCAGCACCGATATCCAATATTAGACTAAATGATTTTAAAGTAACAGTTACTTCTAAAGATGATTAATGTCAGCACCGATATCCAATATTAGACTAAATGATTTTAAAGTAACAGTTACTTCTAAAGATGATTAATGTCAGCACCGATATCCAATATTAGACTAAATGATTTTAAAGTAACAGTTACTTCTAAAGATGATTAATGTCAGCACCGATATCCAATATTAGACTAAATGATTGTAAAGTAACAGTTACTTCTAAAGTTGATTAATGTCAGCACCGATATCCAATATTAGACTAAATGATTTTAAAGTAACAGTTACTTCTAAAGATGATTAATGTCAGCACCGATATCCAATATTAGACTAAATGATTTTAAAGTAACAGTTACTTCTAAGATGATTAATGTCAGCACCGATATCCAATATTAGACTAAATGATTTTAAAGTAACAGTTACTTCTAAAGATGATTAATGTCAGCACCGATATCCAATATTAGACTACATTCAAAGTAATCTAATATACCCTACAATACTTTATCATAATTACTCTATTGACACTGAACAATCAATAATTGCACATTGCTACAGCGTTTAATTACACGTCTATAAGCTTAACCAATTACTCTCAGCACCGATGTTTCCTAATTCACAGTGTTAATATTTGCCTTGCACTATTTTTTGTTCTAACAGTCTTTTTAACAATGTGTATACTTTAATTTGTTAACACAGTTCTTTACTTAACTTAAAATGTCCTTAATATAGCACGCGCTGTTTTCTTGATCAGTTCACACTGTTTATTACAGTTTGTCCACTGACGTATTTTCATTGATCCATCCTGTGTTGACAATGCTAAACAGGCTGCTGTTTTCGGGTCAGAATATCCCCTCACAAGACCTCACGCAAAACCTCACCAGTGTGGTCCTCCATCACGGACTTTTTGGTGTATTTATTGATCGGAATTTCCAGCAATTCTAATAACTTTCTTAATAGCTATCACATTT
This sequence comes from Cepaea nemoralis, assembly GCA_014155875.1. Taxonomy (NCBI): domain Eukaryota; kingdom Metazoa; phylum Mollusca; class Gastropoda; order Stylommatophora; family Helicidae; genus Cepaea; species Cepaea nemoralis. Next base: position 20,596 of record JACEFZ010009813.1, on the reverse strand, counting down.
CTGTCTGACTGTCTACTTACAGTCTCTTTCCTGCACGAATATTATTACTTCACTCACTTAGTTGGTTTATTATAATAATAAAGGAACTTTATATTTTTTCGTTTATGATGCTGTCATCGTCCTCCAGGCAGACCCGGCCACTCACGGTGTCTTCTCAGAAGCCCCACTTGTGGCATACAGGCGGGATCGTAACCTGAGGGATGTTCTGGTTCATAGCACTCTATCACAATCCCATCATTCTCTTCCTGGCACGACTGCATGTCTTCGATCTCGTTGTAAGACTTGTCCATATGTCCTTCAAACCACAAGTCTCACTTTCCCTAAGACTACTTTCCACATCCGAGAGGGTTTCTCATGTACGAGTCGCAACGTCATCTATGCGATCATCTGCACACGTTGCGACATGAGGTATCTTGGAGAGACGGGCCTTCGTCTTGCGGACAGATTTAGACAACATTTATCCGATATCGACAGTGGTGCCAAGAAACCGGTACCCCTACACTTAACAGTTCCGACCACTGTGGGGTTGCCGACATACGTGTTACGGCGATAAAATCGTGCACATCTCACGAACGCGATCGCAAGATATTGGAAAACCGTCTTATCTTCCAGTTGGGTTCACTTTTCCCCTCACGGCCTCAATGTCCAACACAGTTTTATTTAAGTCCTCCACACCCCTTATCCACAACCCCCCCCCCCCTCCATCTCCGCCATCTTATAGTCCACTTCATAGCCATTTGTATGTCCTTCGCAGGACGTGGTAGTCACCACTAGCATTATCTCTGCTTTCTGTGACTTCTTGTTTGGTTTGCATGGGGTCGTTTCTCATTGCGTTCTTAACTACCGTCACTTGTAACTTGGCGGAATTGCGTACTGCATCCGTTACATCGTAACAGAGTTACACATCCATATTTTTCTATTCGCTCTCCTGGGCACACCCTGATCCCCCTAGCGCGGTTTCCCTCACCGGTTGAATTAACCAATCACCGAGTTTCTGGCTGTACTGATCTTTAGGCAGTTGACCCCTTTACACTACATCCGTTCCATTCCAGCCTTTGATAGCCGTCTCAAGCTTTGACGCAGATGAGTTGATATTTAGACATTCATGTAGTGTCGATCGTGTATTAGTTAATCTATTTTTGTTTGTTTGTTCTGTGCTGACGAAGGCTTTGGCCGCAACGTCCATTGTTTTTTGTAGTTGTGCTTTGGTAAAACTCTCAACCTACTTCTCGTTTTTCAGTGATTCATTCATTGCTTTTCAAGTTTTACCGCAGTTCACCTTATTCTCTATAACCACGCCTCATTCCCACGAACTGCTACTATATGTTTTATGTTCCGTCCTCATAGTCTGTTAAGCTTTTGTTTGTTTTTACAGTCCATTCGTTGTGTGTTGTGTGCTTAGTATTTGTGTCTACACGTCCACCGCCTTAACACGCTGCCCCATCACTGCCCTTCCCACTGGCTACTCTATCAATTTTACCGCCCATTTCCTTTGCGCATACGCCTGTACACCCGGTGACCCCATTTAACGACTAGGCCTTCACATCGGTCTTGTATCCATATTTTCTCTACCATTTGCCGCTATGCCTTCAACCGAATCACCTCAGTTATTCCAACAGTTGAGATCATACATCATCATCTGCTTTTCTCTTCTACCAACGGATATTAAAATCACAGCCACCGACTTGGCTCTTAACATCTACAAAAAGACGCGTACTACATGTCATTTTAACTTCCTGCACAACTGCCTACGACTTCATCTCACCCCACGTGGGTTCACTTCTAGATTTAACCCATCGGCGGGCTCTCTTCACGACAGCTGTAGTAGACGTTTATCTAAAATTGAGCTTAAATGTGCTACCCTTCGCATGCGTTGTATTGCCGACAACCATGCGCGCCATTTGTCTGACATTAGCTCTTGTATTTCCACACTCGGTCGGCATCTTAAACATCTTACCTCAGATAATTATTTCCTGTATTGTGTGATACGCTGTATCATCAATAGCACTAATCACCACTTATATAAATGTCTTTCCACGGCTAAAAAACTAAGTTAACCAAACTTCGTGCCTCTATCCCTACTCCTCCCGCCTCTTCTCTCTTGGCTCACCCCACCATCGTTTCCGAAAATTTAGTTGTGTGCATACCTCCTCATCTCCCCCTATCAGCACCGGAGAAGTCGGTCCTTAGTAAAGGCCTCCGTTTCATACCTCTGCGTCCCTCTGCCGACAGATATGCACTACTGCAGGACGTCCATCGTTTCCATCGCACTCTCAGGTTGCAATATCACTTCAGTAATAAACCTACTAAGGACAACTCCTCGGATCCCACCGATCACTTCTCCCACCTTTCTAAACGCAGATCCACGTGGGTCCCTCCTGCAGGAGCATCCAAGGCCTTAGATCTATACATCGAGAAGACGCTCTTCGACATAGAACAACTGAAATTCAGGCCACTAAGGCACTCGAACCTCACAGCGGAGGAACAACAGGCGCTCACACATTTGAAACGCCGTGATGATATTGTTATCAAGCCTGCTGACAAGGGAGGAGCGTTAGTGGTTTGGAGAAAGGACTTGTATATACAGGAAGGCAACAAACAACTTGATGATGCCACTTTTTACAAACCACGGAAAGAAGACGGGACGGTCATTAACAACACCGAAGTCAAGAGTGTGACGAATGCCATCATCAGACAAGGCCTCCTGCCTAGCTCCGCCACGTCGCTGATCATTCATGATAGTTGCTTGGGCAAACCACCTTGTACATGCTTCCTAAGACACACAAGCTAGGGAACCCAGGCAGACCCATCGTCTCTGCCTGCTCTTGTCCTACTGAACGGATTTCAGAGTTCCTTGACAGCATATTTCAGCCGTTGGTTGCTAGCCTCCCCTCATATATCAAAGACACCAACCACGCTATCTCCATCTTTGATTCCATCAGCTTCACCACCCCTTCTCAGCACCACATCTTTACTTTAGATGTGACTTCACTCTATACATCTATTCCTCACTCTGACGGCCTTAAAGCCTTGGAATTTTTCTTAGACAAAAGACACGGCCTCACCATAGCCACCGGACCATTGTTGCGTCTGGCAGAGTTAGTCCTTAACCTCAATTCATTTGAGTTCAATGGGGACTATTTTGACCAGATCAGCGGGGTGGCCATGGGTACTAAGATGGGTCCGAGTTATGCCTGTCTTTTCATGGGCTATCTTGAACACCAGGTATGGAGTCAATACACTGGTAGGCTCCCGGAGCTCTATAGGAGGTATATCGATGACTGTTTTGGTGTTTCAGACATGTCATTGTCTGATCTTCAGGACTTCATTGCCTTTTTCTCTAACTTTCATCCTAGCATCAGACTCACCTCCACTATTTCCTCGTCGGCTGTTAATTTCCTAGACATAACAGTTTCCTTAGGTTCTGCTGGCCTATGCACGACGGTTTACTATAAACCGACTGACTCACATGCATTCCTGCTCTACACCTCCTCCCATCCTCCCTCTTGCAAGGATTCCATTCCTTTCTCACAACTGCTACGTCTCCGACGGCTTTGTCATGATAATAATGACTTCCGTCAAAAAGCCCACGAAATGTTGGATTTCTTCCGCCTTCGCGGCTACCCGGAGAATGTTCTGTCTACAGCTCTTCGCCGCTGCCAATCTATTAGTCGTGCCGAGGCTCTCTCTTCCAGGCCGAAACCACGCAATAGTAGACCTATTCTCTCACTTACCTACCATCCTCATAATATTGCTGCCAAGAATATTCTCATGAGGCATCTATCCATCCTCCAGGCAGACCCGGCCACTCACGGTGTCTTCTCAGAAGCCCCACTTGTGGCATACAGGCGGGATCGTAACCTGAGGGATGTTCTGGTTCATAGCACTCTATCACAATCCCATCATTCTCTTCCTGGCACGACTGCATGTCTTCGATCTCGTTGTAAGACTTGTCCATATGTCCTTCAAACCACAAGTCTCACTTTCCCTAAGACTACTTTCCACATCCGAGAGGGTTTCTCATGTACGAGTCGCAACGTCATCTATGCGATCATCTGCACACGTTGCGACATGAGGTATCTTGGAGAGACGGGCCTTCGTCTTGCGGACAGATTTAGACAACATTTATCCGATATCGACAGTGGTGCCAAGAAACCGGTACCCCTACACTTTAACAGTTCCGACCACTGTGGGGTTGCCGACATACGTGTTACGGCGATAAAATCGTGCACATCTCACGAACGCGATCGCAAGATATTGGAAACCGTCTTATCTTCCAGTTGGGTTCACTTTCCCCTCACGGCCTCAATGTCCAACACAGTTTTATTTAAGTCCTCCACACCCCTTATCCACAACCCCCCCCCCCCCCCTCCATCTCCGCCATCTTATAGTCCACTTCATAGCCATTTGTATGTCCTTCGCAGGACGTGGTAGTCACCACTAGCATTATCTCTGCTTTCTGTGACTTCTTGTTTGGTTTGCATGGGGTCGTTTCTCATTGCGTTCTTAACTACCGTCACTTGTAACTTGGCGGAATTGCGTACTGCATCCGTTACATCGTAACAGAGTTACACATCCATATTTTTCTATTCGCTCTCCTGGGCGCACCCTGATCCCCCTAGCGCGGTTTCCCTCACCGGTTGAATTAACCAATCACCGAGTTTCTGGCTGTACTGACCTTTAGGCAGTTGACCCCTTTACACTACATCCGTTCCATTCCAGCCTTTGATAGCCGTCTCAAGCTTTGACGCAGATGAGTTGATATTTAGACATTCATGTAGTGTCGATCGTGTATTAGTTAATCTATTTTTGTTTGTTTGTTCTTTGCTGACGAAGGCTTTGGCCGCAACGTCCATTGTTTTTTGTAGTTATTCTTTGGTAAAACTCTCAACCTACTTCTCGTTTTTCAGTGATTCATTCATCGTTGTTATGGCGCTTTTGTAAATTACAAAGCGATGATAACTTGAATATATTTAATCATCCTCATTGAGAAGAATTTACTTTGTTTCTTTTTTCTTGAAATACTTGGTCTAGGGTTTCGGACTCACATAATTACAGTCCCTATCTGCCACGTATCGAATATGTATCATTTTATGAGAATTTAGATCGAATATTACATTTATTTGCCATATAAGCAATGATGTAGGAAGACTGTTTATTTTGCATGGGCTTCTCTCTGTTTGCCTCCGTGGTGTATATTTCATTCTTCGTAACTCGTTCTCCAGGGTTTACATTGACTAGTTCTTATCATTGAGTGCCGTGACATCTATCGACATCTCACCATTTATGGCTGGTTACATGCAAATGTTACTCTTTGCTTCTGGACAAACTCAAACTTTAAACAAGTAGAACACAACTCTTAGCATCTCGACTCAAATGATGTTTTCAATACTCTATTAGTCTAGGAACATAATACAGTTCATTTACGCAATCACAATTGTTCAACAACACTATATAACACAATAACTCAACACTACTACTCATAACAATATAATAGCCGCGCAGTTTATGGTCATAGTTACTTGCAGCGGGACCAAGTCCACACTTGACCGTAGCCCAACGCAGACTGGCGTTTCAAGGAGACTCTATGCTTTTCACTGAGCGACCCCCGGCGTTTTCCACGCTCTGTGAAAAGTGCTCACAGGTGAGTTAACTTTCACGGTCTAGTGTACAAACTAGACTTTCCTTCTAAACACTATCATAATCCATGACACAGTTTAAATCAGGTCATGGCAACCACATCTCTTTCTCTTCTTAATTTGTTCATTTACATTCCAAGAGTCACTGACATATAACAAAACTGGTTCTATATATAATAGCACTTCAGCACTCTCTTTCTTACATTCAGTGATAGTGACATATTGCATATACTCTTCATTTTCTTAAATGCGGCTTTTGCTTGCCCTATTCTGCTCTTAATCTCTGCTGTACATCTCCCATCTGATGTTATAAATGCCCCTATATATATATATAACAGAGAATGTTTGTGTCTTTGTGTCTTTGTGTGTCCTTTATGCGTTCCCGAACGGTCCATCCGATGGAGATAAAATTTTCTGTAGATGTTCTTCTCATTCTCGCGCAGCCAATTGGCATAGTTTGTTAGTTTAAAAACACTTGTTTACGTAATAAATTAACATTAATTAAAATATTGCAAGGGGACTTAACTTAAGAATCGTTATATCAAGGGACATTACTTTTAGTAGCATTGCTATATTATGTAATTTAAACAATTGTTGTATTTTTCTTAAGTTTGATATATTGTTTAAAGAAGTTATCTACAGTCGCATGAGTTATAAACAAAGTGATAAAAACTTTAAGACATCTTCAAAGTTTTCATAAAAATAATGCATTTATTTTAGATACTTGAAAATTTTCTAACTCATCTTTCTAACTCTCTCTAACTCATCACATTATATGTTTTACTCTTCTTTATTTCTTTTCGACATCAAATTAATTTTTTTTTCTATGTACAGATCTTGTATACCATTAAAAGAACGGAAACATACAAATACCTTGGTACAATCTTCAACTGCTCCAACATCATAAGGGAAGAAATACAAACTAGAATCAACTCTGGAAATAAGATATACTATGCACTACAACATCTACTAAAATCAAAGGCGCTATCTCGTAACACCAAAATAACAATATACAAAACACTGATCAGACCAGTTGTGCTGTATGGCTCTGAAACCTGGAGTACAACGAAAGGAGACGAAGCCTTGTTACAAACCTTTGAGAACAAAATTTTAAGACGCATCTTTGGACCCATTAGGGATACACAAAGTGGAGAGTGGAAAAGAAGAAGTAACAAAGACATTTATGATCTGTTTAAGTCCCCGCTAATCACTGGTATCATGAAGGCTAATAGACTACAATGGCTGGGGCATATAGAAAGAATGGAAGATAATAGGGAAACAAAACTCGCTTACACTCAGGAAATAAATGACCGTAGACCCCGAGGTAGACCAAGAAGACGGTGGAGAGATAATACATGTACAGACCTATAAGCACTTGGAATCAACGACTGGCAAGAGAAGGTCCACCAGAGAGACGAATGGAGACGGATTGTATTTGCAGCAAAGAACCTCAATGGCTCGGAAAGCTGAAGAAGAAGAAGAAGACAGATCTTGTACAAAAATCCCGAGAGCAGAATGTTGGTGAACCATTCACTGACACCTTGCTTCAGGCTCACGAGATCTGTAAGACAGGGAAGTCCCTTAACACCACTCCTGTATGTGCTCACCCTAGAACCTCAATTAGAGAAGATAAGACAAGAGACTTGTATTAAAAGAACCTTCCTACATAGGATAGGAGAGCAGAAACTTATCGCTTATGCAGATGACACTGCCTTCTTTCCCACCAGCAATACATCAATAAGGAATATACTCCACACATTTACCCATTTTGGAAAATGCAGTGGAGCCAAAATTAATGTACAGAAATCGCAGATAAGGGGTCTGGGAAAGTGGAAACAAAAGTCTGATTTCCCTTCAGATCTGAGACAAATAGACACGATGAAGCTGTATGGGATCACATTTCCATGTGATCCCACAGAAATACGCAGACATACATGGCACGCACTGACCAAACAGATCACAGACATGTTACACAGGTACAAGACATCCACAATATTTGGTTGAAGCACAATAGTCAACACAGACGTAATACCCAAAATAATATACTTAGCGACAGTACTGGACTCTCCCAAACAGACCGTCACAAACATAAACAAACAAATCAGACGCTTCATCTTCACCAACACAATACACAGCATGCAACACAAAACTCTCATACAAGACAAGAAACAAGGGGGTATTGCACTACAGGACATCCACACAAAAACACTGTCACTTAGAATCAGTCACATAGGTAGAATCATCAGACACCCAGAACAGAACAGACTAGCACTATACTACATAGACCATAACATCAAAAACCTCACACCCCTTAACAACGCGACTGCCCACTACCAGGGAAAACTGCCACCATTCTATCAGACATGCATACAGGCATGGCATAGAAAATCTAATAGCCTCAACCCAATTGAATAGTGAAAATCACAACTTATATCTTAACATAGCAAAAACAATGATAATGCATACAGATAAAACTACTATGGAGAAAGAAATATACATTAATGGGGGAAAATTGGAGATGGTGGAAAATTTTGAATATCTTAGGTCATTGATTACCAACAACGGCGACACAATGAAAGAAATTAAACGGCGACTATCGATTGCTCTTCAAAGACTAAAACAGTTGAATAAATTATGGAGTGGGACAGACAGAACTACAAAAATTAGATTTTTAAGAGCATGCATCTTTCCCATTGCAACATACGCCTGTGAGACATGGACACTTACTAAACAAGCTGAACAGCGCTTAAACACCTTTGAATATAAATGTTATAGACGAGTTCTAAGAATATCTTGGGTAAACAAAAGAACAAATGCATCCATACTTCAAGAGTTGAATATTGAAGAAGGTTGGCTATTAAAGACGATAAAACAAAGAAAATTGAAATATTTAGGTCACTTGAAACGTCACGAAAGTTTGGAGAGAACAATAATGGAAGGGTATATGCCTGGGAAGAGAGGAAGAGGAAGGCCAAAGAGAAGATGGGTGCAGGATGTGGCGGATGATCTCCAGATGGGTGTATCAGACGCGGGACATCTTGCTTATGATCGAGAGGTTTTCCGGAAGGTTGTTATGGGAGCGAGGTTCTGCAAAGGACATTCTACTGAATGAATGAATCATTATCATTACTATTATTATCATTGCTGTTATTATCATTGCTGTTATTATCCTTAGTATGTTTTGTTTTTACCATTTATTATGATTGTCATAACTATTAATATATAACCTCATCTCCCATGTGCTCCTCTCCCCCACTTGCTCATGGTTGTTGTTGCCTTTGCTGATACCCTCACCAGTTAGTTCAAATAGCTATCCTGCCTTTACCATCTTTACCAGAGAGTGGTGATGAGGGCATTGATGTGGTGGGTCTAATAGGTGAGAGTGTAGCAAGGGAAACAAAAATGGGACATTTTTTTTCTTTCTCTTTGTTACCCCCCTTCACATGTAAATATGTCCAATGAGTAAAATATGCACATGTCACATACACGCCCACATGCAACGCTCAGTCAATACACGCACACAAATACTGAACACACAGGACGCATGTAAAAACAGTAACATCACAAATGCATTTGTACTACAATTACCATGCTTTCATACGGAGATTAAGTACGTAACTCTGTATCACTATTCTATTACTATAGTTTGATTGCTATTATTTTTAATTTTATGATCACTGTTTATCATTATCATAATCCATCATCTCCCCGCTTGTTACTATTGCTGTGGATGCTGCTGCCGCCCTCACTGGTTGGTTCTAAAAAGATTACTGCCATTATCATCATTACCGAAGAGGTGGTGATGGTGTTGGCGGTTTTTGGAGCCAATTGGTGAAGGGGGTGACAGGAGAAACAAATATAGTAAAACAAATTTTTCTGGGTAACCCTCCCCCTCCCTTCCCCTTTCATATGTAAGTATGCCAATGAATAAATTGTTTGTAATATTACACATATGTCACCTACACGCCCACATGCAACGCTCTGTAAATACACGTACACAAATACTGAACACACAGAACGCATGTAACAACACAAACATTATAAATGTAATCACTACCTTTCTGCATTGTAAGCTAGTATACTGTTACATCCCCCTTTCCCACCATTTTGATACTGTTGTTGTTGATTCTGCTGCCGCCCTCAACGGTTGGTTCTAACAGTGTATACTGCCATGTTCATCATTACCGAGTGGTGGTGATGGTATTGGTGGGGTTGGAGCCGACAAGTGAGGTACGTGGCAAGGGAAATAATAACGGTGTACTATCACTTTGCTGTTGTTTAAAATGTTTCCTTACAGCAATTTCAATGAAGAAATGTTCCAATGTATAAAATGTTTGTAAATTTGCGCATATGTCACCTACACGTCCACATGCAACGCTCTGTAAAAACACGAACAATACACTTTGCAACTATTTTGACACTCAATAAAAGTTGTAAAAAAATTTTTTTTACTAAAGATTTCCGTGGAGAGGAGCAATATAATGAGTCTAAAGACTATTTTTTTAGACCCTACACCGTAGAGTATATTAGAATGAATGTTGCGAATGGTTTAAAATGTAACATACTATCATCACATGTTATTCCGGCGAACGTATGAATCTTGTATGTAAATAAATAGTACCGCTACCAGCCTTTTTCACGAGTTTGTAAGAAATTAAATTTCACACTTCATCCAAAAACTGACATGTGACAATACTCCGTAGCACACAATGAAAATTTACAAATAAACGGCAACATCTTGAACATACACAATTCACACTAAATACACCATTCTGTTTACGAAGAAGGAAAAAGAGAAAAAATAGTCGGACAACTAAAGGGAGAGAATCTAATGCATTCATTTCATTCATTGGCACCTTGCCGTCTTGACAGACGATAGTTTGTGCTTTAAAAAGGCATAATAACTTTTAACTATGGCGGTAGCGAGTGTGACTGATAAGGCCAATTTGCGCTGTAAATGTCCGTTCACAGTGGGTGCATGTGAACACGTGGTCATTTCCACCATCATGCACCATCTTACGTCTCAAACGCTTGGTGTGTGACTTTTCTATCTAATGCATATAGCATTGCATTCTGTTATGTTTCCCAAAGAGAAATAACTCGCAATAGAGCATCAGAAACGTTTCTTTGTCCCTACTGACAAAGAACATTTAATATATAGACAGCCCGCTCATATGTTTTGTTTAACCTGTAGCAAGGCATACATGGGCATATGATATTTCAACAGAGTTAATTTGTTGAATAATAAACTATGTGCAGTCATTGCACAAACACTTAGCGAATTTTACTGCATCTAAATTTTATCTAATACTTACCTGGCACGGGAGCTACTGTCAGAAGTCGGGGTGCCCCACCGGCTAGATGAAAGTATTTTTCACTGGAGAGCAACCCCTAATAGTCAGAAACTGACTAGGGACAAAATCTATATGGCTGAACTACAGATTAAGCCCATGAATATCCAACGTACAGCTCCAAGTGGCTCGTTACAAAATTGAAATGAACTGTGCTGAATATTCGCCAAAGTATAGGAAAGAGAAGGTTAGCTTAAGATAGATGTTTTAAGTCTAAATATATTAGTATAGACGACTATCTCAGTACAGGTTTTCTCCCTGACTGCTCCTTTCCTTGGTGTGTAAGTGAACCCCCACCAATGTACACAACAATACGTATGCACAATTGGAAAAAAATATAATGACAGAACTATGAGTTACAATACTACAACATTTATTTGCTAATCATAACAATAGACATAGGATGATTGTCAATATGAGGATGATGAAATCATATACATATTGATATTGATGACAAACATTACGTAACTTTACTTGTTACTCCATCTATCTGGATCTGTGGTCCAGATCCCCACTCTCCAGTAGACAACAAAAAAGAGAACAGCTTGCCGGTATTCTGACGACTGCCAGTCCTGACACTCCTAGTCAGTAGTCTCTAGTCTTGAGATCTATAACATAGGTGCTCCTTGTGAGAGCTTGAAAGAAAGTCAAGAATGTGTTATATCAGTTCTACATCAGCGCAATCCTAATTAAAACATATAACACAAACATATACAATGACCAGTCTGGCCAAGTTTATCTTTCAGCTCGACTGCGTTCACCATCCTCCTTCTCCCTACTGTCTTTAGTCTGGGACGGGCTTTTCAATTGTCTCACACGCTTGTAATGATTACATTTCTGCCGCCCCATGTCCATGTCGCTAATACAGAAATTCTGTGTCGTACAGCCGCTCCGTCCAATGTTAGTTTAGCAGCTCACAGGGTCGGTAAGGGTATTATAACAATGCCTGATCATCCGGGCTTGCAAGCCGTGACAAGTAGCTGTGCCAGGTTTCCATGCATTACCGTGGACGCACGCCCACAATACACTGAGAAAGTTTAGCACCATATACCCTATACTACCAATTGTGGGTAATGTCTGTACCATTACACCTCTGCTTCCAACACAATCATTGGCCAATGTGCCAATGCGCAGACAATAGCATAACACTTCATATTGGCAGGTTTGCATATGACAAATCAATATATCAAACATCCAATACACATAAACATATTGATTAAACTAGACATATTATGATACTTTAACATCATAGCATAATGCACTAGTTAGTTTATGAAATTACACAAACATACATCCAACATATCCGTAACCATTATATTACTTCAAGATGGACATATAATGATATTCAACATAATAGCATTAGGCATTATTAATGAGTACTAATATTGTATAGCTACAAAATGAGATATACAACGTCTAATTGAAGTTACCACTTAGTTACTGCTGTTGTAAGGATTAAATAAATAGTCAGTTGACTATATTCTGTACAACAAATGCACACACCAAAAAGCAACTAGGATAGTGTACAAAGAAATGACAAGCATCTACCAAGACACCTAAAAGTATACCCAGACAAGATCTGTCTTACATAAGGTTCTACTTCTCAGAAGAGTAACACTTTAAAGCAATATGATATTGAACACATAACTTAGAAAGAATACTCAAGTAACCTGAAGCAATGATAAGTCTGGAAGTAACCTAGGTCAGATATAGACTGAGAGTCATTACATCCATCTAAAACTCGACTAGTTACTAAGAATTAATTCTCCTAGTTAAATCTAACATAATAATCATGCGTATGACTACAGACATTGAGATAGTTCCTACCTGTTCTGAAGTCAGACTTAATCTAAAGGGGAAAAGTCTAGCAGGGGTTTTTATACCTAGCCTAGCAGTAGACACTTATCTCCCAGGAATTCCATTCTTAAATTCTTCTTATCTCCTCCTGACGTTAATTGCAATTAACTCCAAGTCTGTCCAGTCATAAAATTCTTTCTGCATGCACACTAGCCTTCACACCTGTGGGTCTGACCATTATTAGCCCACTGAGTCTTATCCGTGATTTCACACCTTCCTGAGTCTGCCAGTCCGAGTGGACGGGGCTTGTTTACCGCCCTGGGGCTATTATCTCTCCCTGTGTCAATGTTGTTCACGCCTGGGTGGTTTATTTCACTCACTGGCCCAGTTCATTGTTGATTCAGTCTGGGTCTACCTGGGCAAGAAGGTGCCAATGCGTCTGTGTGGTGTCAAGGCCCGTCTGGGTCAGCAGTTTTTCCAAAGTGTAGATTAATTTAAATTATCTAGTTATGTCCATCTCAAGTCTCCCATTTTACTTGCCATCTGCAAGCTTACATCATGGCTAGAGGCTTTGTTTACTTGCAGGTTTAGCAAGCTTACGTCAAGACAGTATAGCCTTGAATATAGAGAAAACAGTTTTGTTCGTCTGTTGATCCTCTACATGGCCATCAAAAGTGAACCGAAAATTGTTCTGGGAAGTAAAGGCTGCCAATTCGTGACAGCTACCATGATCAATAAGGTGGTGCTCCCAGGCTGAGGCCCTTCCATTGCACTTCGGTTGGGTTGACGCCTGCGATCACCCCAAATGTGGGTGACTTGAGTGCGTAATTTTTTCGTAATGGGGACTGCGTTCGCGCTATCCCCTCAACATGAAAGGAAAGAGCGATGAATTTTAGGGTTCGATTATGTCATACACGCAGATTTTATTTTACACGTGTCCAGTCCGCAAGGAGACTTGAAGTCAAGGTCTATGTTTCCACTTCATCGTGTAGCGGGCTTGAATACACGTAACATTCAACATGTCTCAATTTCTGTTTTAGTGATATTTATTTAAACACAAGTATTAATTACTTGTTATTTGATGTACACTTGCAGCAGTTCCATGGCTGCAGCATACCATGGCCAGACTGCGAGAACAGCAAATTAAAAGAGGGGTGGCCAAACAAGAACACTACGCAGGAAGCCAAAGAAGATTGATAAACCAACACAGAACTGGCGTCGTTAGCCGCTACACGTTGCGGGATTTGCTGAGGAGGAAATCTGATCACTTATGGACTGAATGGTTCGATGTGCAATGAGGATCATCTGTCTACTAACTAACTAACTAACTTCAGCAGTTCAATTCGTTTGTGTGATTTTCGTGTCACATGTGGCATTTTCTGTCATTATTTTGACAAGGTGGGAGCAATCTAGTACTAGTGGTACATGTTCCAAATTTACATACATTTCAGTCTTTGAGCTTTCTTACCTTTCAGAGGAAATCGATTCATTTACATGTTGATTTATAAACCTTATCATTTGTTTTAATATTTACCAAATCTGCAAACTGTCTGTCAAACGAAGATAATGTTGTTATCCTTAAATTAATGGGCATAATATTTATTTAACTGCTAAGAAGGGACATGACTCTTCGGAGTTTGTTTCGGAGGATTTGATTGCAAATTTTGCTGTTGAATAAATCATACTGGAATCTGACATTTGAATGCTATCATGATGGTTCGAATGTGAAGATTATAAGTGGGTGACATATTTTGTTTCTTTATTACGTACATTTTATATTAGGTATAATGCAATGTAACAACAGTGTAAAAAACCTGCACGACATTGAGGGATATTTGTCATCTGATCAAATAATTTGGACGGATAATTTGTTACTCTGGTTTCTCTTCACAACGTATAATTCTTTCATCAGAAGAAAGTCCCAATAGACAGTACGTTCCATTAGAGCAAAACATTCAACGCAACAGACAAATAGGAGCAATAACAGACATGCAAGGAAACACACAAACAGAGACAGTACATATACTAGAAACATTCCAACAGTACTACACTGACCTATATACAGCAGAACCCGCCAACACACAACACAAATAGGTTCTTACAATACACAAAAGACATTGTCAGACACAGATAAGGACACACTAGACACAGAGCTTACATTAGCAGACATAACACATGCACTCAATCAAATGCAAAAAGACAAAACACCAGGACCAGATGGACTCACAGTAGAATTCTACCAACACTTCTTTCCTATCCTAGGCAATTTCCTTCTAAAAGTCTACCAAGAAGCATTTCATAAACAAGAACTCCCAAACACTTGCAACATGTCATATATAACACTCATACCTAAAGACAACACAGACAAAACACAGCTGAAAAACTATAGACCCTATCTCCTTATTAAACACAGACTACAAAATTCTAGCAAAATCACTTGCAAACAAAATTAAAAAAACTTCATGCCATCACTCATCCACCCAGACCAACAGTGCAGTATTCAACACAGAAACATACACCAACATACACACTTCATTAGAGGATTTCATTCACATACACCCACCAGAAAGACTGTCAATCCTCCTCTTTATCTTTAGACCAGGAGAAGGCCTTTGACAGAATTTCACACTCATACTTACACAAAACACTAGCACACTGCAACATAGGACAGTACTATAGATAGTGGATAGAAATATTGTATAAAAATCCTGAAAGTAAGGTTAGTTAGTTAGTCTTTCCTCTTGAGCCTAAGGCGGCGCATAGGGCAGAAGTCCTGTCTCTCCATGCTTGGCGGTTCGCTGCTACCTGTTGTAGATCTTGGATATTTACTTGGCCATTGAATGAGCCTTCTCTAATGATGGTTCTACGCAGGGTCTCTCTTGGTCTTCCCCGTTTTCTTTTCCCTACTGGTGACCATATAAGGGCTTGGTATGGGGAGTCTTGACTTGTCCATTCTGAGTGAAAGTAAGGTACTGGTGAATCATTCACTCACTGGCAGTTTCAGAATCACTAGATCTATCAGACAAGGGTGTCCACTATCACCAGTCCTATATGTACTCACACTAGAACCACTTTTAGAAGCAATTAGACAGGAAACTAACATTAAAGGTACATTTATACAAGGGTCTGGAGAGCGGAAATTAATTGCTTATGCAGATGACACCGCTTTCTTCCCTACAACCAACATTTCCATAACGAACATACTTCACACCTTCAGACAGTTTGGTGAAGGAAGTGGGGCCAAAATAAACATACAGAAGTCTAAAATAATGGGTCTGGGTAAGTGGAAGAATAAAGCAGATTTCTCCCCGGATCTAACAGTCACAGATAACATGAAGATTTATGGGATCACTTTTCCATCCAATCCCAGAAAAACACATACAGAAACATGGCAATCACTGACAAAACAAATTATAGACAAACTACATAGGTTCAAATACAAGACATCAACAATTTTTGTACGAAGCACAATTGTAAACACCTTCATCATTCCTAAAATAATATATTTAGCCACAGTGTTAGACCCCCCCCCCCCCCCCCAAAAAAAAAAAAAAAAAAAACAATCACAGACATAAACAAACACATCAGACAATTCATCTTCATCAACACAATCCACAGCATAAAACACACGACTTTAATACAAGATAAGAAACGAGGGAGTGTACCTTTACAGGACCTTAACACAAAAATACAAGCATTAAGAATCAACCACATAGGACGCATCATCAATCATCCGGATAAACACTCGCTAGCATTATACTATATTGCAATTAGATTACATAGACTTAAGGAAATAGACAAAACAACACCGCACTATTACGGCACACTACCGCACTTCTACAGAACATTTATGCAAGCAATTCAAGGCAATGAACATTTAATGCAACAACCAAGCATCGTGATTGTAACTGACCCAGAAAGCATGCTGACGAGGGTGAGGACGGGCAGGCTTCGTGCGGAGTGGCTTGCTTCGCTTTGGAGGTCACGGGTGACAAGCATCGCCGGGATCTTTTCACCGGAGCATGCCGGTGTGCTGGGAAATGAACAGGCGGACAGATTGGCTGGCTCTGCAGAACTTGGTGGAGTATTGATACATGACAAGGCAGACGTGGTTGCGGCATTGTGGGAGCACGTGCACGTCTCGGAGGAGCAAATGGATTACTATGGTCTGGCAAGAATGAGACAGCGAGGAGTGACGAGGGGATCTGGCCAACGCTCAACGCTCAGAGGAAAGGCGAGACGGACTTATAATCAGATTGCTACTGGTACTATTAGTGTTGGAACTCTTCGCTGGCTGCTGAGGATGGGGACGGAGCACTTATGGGAATGCCCCGAATGCTGTGATGTCGGTTCCTGAATCAATCAATCCATCAAGCAACCAAGCAGATATACAAATATTTAGTGAAACAACAAGCCCCACCACTACATCTGAGAATCAAAAGAGGATACAAATATTATATGAAAGACAATAGTTGCACTTTCACTAACTTACACAACAAACATCGAAATCCAAAGAAGTAACATACAGGCTAATTTATAATATGACCCCGACAGCAGAGAGAGCAGCACAGACATCCAAGCAAATAGCCCCATGCAAATTACGTAGACACAATATTCAGGAAACAGAGGACCATCTCTTCTATGAATGCCCAACATTCAGCCATTAAGACTGCACTACAACAGTTAATAGAAACACATGCAAACAAGAAAACTGATGCTTACAAAGCGATTTTCCTAAATACAATACCTACAGCCACAAAAGACAAACACACTAAACTTCTCGTTGCACTAGCGGAGTATAGAAACATAATATGGTCGAGTCGAAACTCGGCCACCCACAATCACCACACAATACACCCACACATACTAGCAAAGATTTTTTTCAACAGAAAATCGCCCAGCTATTCGCAGATTAAGCAAGAGCCACTCCCATCAATTTCACACTACATAACATACATGTTCAAACACACACTCTAACAGATATTTCTATACTCCGAATGTGTACCACAAAGCCCAATCATTGGGGAATGTCGTGTCCTCCTTTAAAGTGTCGTCCCTGGAGTGAGGAGATCCGACACCCACATTATAATATTATTTTCTTTCCCCCTCAATATTCTGGAGAATCCACCAGCTTCCGTCCAACACACTCCATCAGCCTATGGACACCTTTTCCTATCACTCTCACACTGTCGTACTATGCCCCCTTCTCATACTTCCCCAACGCAACATACTCAACAACTCTTGCTTCTAGAAATTAATAAAGATTAATTTATTAAAATAAAAGTGTAACGTGTATGAGACGTGTATGCGAAGAAAATGTGTGACGTGTTCTATAAAGTGTGTAGACTCTGTCTCTCAGACATCAACTCAGTCAGCTGATCACAGCAAAGATAGACCACAGCACGTTACGTCAGAACAAGTACGTCTCACCCGTTGCCGGAACCATCTTGCCGGATAATGCTTTGCCTCTGTAGACCTCTGGTAATCCAATTTCATGAACATCCGAAATAGACACCGGTGGTATTAAGAGTTAATCAGGGACCGGTTGCACTCTACACAATGTCCGTTCCTAATGTTCCTAAACAAACTACACAAGTCTTTTGCAGTGTGTACACAGTCATTAATGTTAATTGTTACTGTACTGGATCCTCACTCGTGTCTATCTAGCCTCAAGTATAATGTCTTGTGTTCTATTACACGAGATTATATAACACTAGGTAACTATTAGACTGTTCTCATTTAGTTACTACTGTCTGATGCTGTGTGGTGCATCAGTAATCATCACTATCTTTGGTGAATCAACTTCCTTCTAGCGTAAGTTACGTTTCTGTGTGCAACTTTATTGATTGTTGAACTGGTGTTCTTCAGAATGGGTTTTTTAATTCTTTCCCAAAACTTGTAGAGTTTCCTTGGATCTGGTAGGGAACCTAGGATAGAAACAACACATCTGGTGATAGTACTAGTCACTGATCCCTTCGGCTGAGTGTAAGCCTATCACCTTGCTTAATGATCTTTAGCTAACTAGACTTAGTCACAGAGCAGATTAGCTACCCACCTAGAGTCGAATCAGGCTATGACAAAGAAAAAATATCAGCAAACAGAATGCGGAACCCCGCCCACCAGGGACACCTACGGGAAGATCCCAATTATCCTTCATTACTCAACTAGTAAAGCTTATCAACATTTCACTAATCTATTCTAGCTAACAGAGCCAAGTATCACTTCCCTACTCTAGCTAGTTTCCACTAACAGTGCTAATCATCACACTATAGTTTAACAAGGCTACTGCCTAAAGTAATTATAACGAATATATTATAATAGGTTATACCTTAAATGGCACTACTGCAGTCCTATCAATCATATCTACATCTGCCATTATAGGCACGTGTAAAATTAAGTCACTAATTAACACACGGTAGATATTATTTCCACTAAGCACTGCAGTGCCTGGCACTCCGACTAGAGCATTTATCAAGTCCACCCTAGTCGTCCCAACTCGAGTTTATATGGCAAACTACCAAAGTTGGCCACGTGACGTTATCCTTTACGCCCCCACACAGGTGCAGATCATCCCCTGTCAAGAACTATTTTCCTGGCTTAAATCCTGTCAAAGTTGTCAGTAATTGCCTAGATTCTCAAAACAAGCCAGCTAATTTCTGTATACTCCCCCAAAGAGTTGCAAATAACCCCGTCAACTTCTCGATGTGCCGGAAACCAAGAATTGACAGATGCACTGTTTTCCTGTCTCTCGCTGCCAATTCCGGTTTGTCTCTGACTGTTGACAAACTGTCAATCTTCTGTTCAGTGGTGACAATCCCAGCAGCCATTTCCGTCTGATGTCCGGCAGTATAAGTGACAGACAGGGCTGTTCCATCTACTGCGCCGGGCAAGGCTATGTAATTCTAAATGTTTACAAACTGCCAACGCGGTGTATCCATTCCTTTTCACTCACCACCAAATGTGTATATGGGCTGACCTGATGTAACCTGTGCAGCTGTGTTTACTCTGTTAGTACGACTGTTGTGGGCCCAGAAAATATACGCCCAGCAAACGTCGGTAAATTTATCTGTTTAACTCATGGCAATCTCGCGACATAGGCCCCCTCTTAAGAGAGTAGTCCATCTCACTCTCCTCCAACCATGAGTTTAAATCCAGATAATCATTCTCTCTTCTTCAGGAGCTGGGTGTCTTGACAGAAAATCCGCTCCAACATTCTCCTTCCCAGGAATGTACTCTACTGTGAAATTATACGGTTGAAGTAACAACGACCACCGCATCAAACGTGCGTTGAGCTTCTGAGAGTAGCCAGGAACATCAGGGGCTGATGATCTGACTGGACCCGAAACTTAACTCCATACAAATATGCTGAAATTTTTGCACTGCCCATACGAGGGACAAGCATTCTCTCTTCGACGGTTGAATAATCCTCTCCGCCTGTAGAAGTTTCTTACTTGCGTATGCCACAGGTTTCAAAACCGAAGCATCGTCTTTTCCTTCCTGTAACAAGCGGCTCCAATTCCAATCGCACTTGCATCCGTTCTCAACACAAATGGTTTGGAAAGGTCAGGGAGCTGTGTAACAGTGTAGGTATAATTGGGGTCTATTGGAAAACTCCGATACAGCACGATTGAGCATTGAGACTGAAAGGCGTGGGAGATGCTCAATCGTGACGTATTATGTGTTTATAGGCAGTTAACATCTAAGAAACCGCTGAAAGGACCGGCTTGTAAACCTTGACAAATAAAAAAACGTTTTTTGCAGTTGGCGTTTTGTTACTCCTTCCAAACTACAACAGGGGTAATTATGGAG
>JACEFZ010009812.1:12500-14309 GCA_014155875.1 Cepaea nemoralis | reverse complement strand
AAAACAAAAAAAATCAAAGAAAAAAAACCGGTTTTGATTAACGCGATCTTGAACTAATCATAATCCCCTCCCCCCTCTCCCCCTCCTCTCTGGAAACCCTAAAATCCCCCTGGGGGAACTCCCTACCTGTTGAGAACCACTGATGTAGCAGATATTTTGCTGAACGTAGATCTCATAACGACGGGTGTGAGGCATGAGTGTGTGTGTGTGGGGGGGGGGGGGGGGGGAAGTGTCTGTGAATGGGATATATCTGTGTGGGTGGGAGTGTGGGAGTGTGGATGGGGTAAATGTGAGTGGATGGAGGATGTATGTGTGGGTGGTGAGGATGTTTGTAGGTGGGGGTGTGTGGGTGGGTGGAGAGATGTGTGTGTGTGTGGGTGAGAGATGTGTGGGCGGGGATGTGTATGAGGCACGCATGTGGGGGATGTATGTGTGTGGGGGGAATGTGTTTATGGGTAGAGTTTTATGTGGGAGGGGAGATGTGTGAGCGGTGGGGGAGGTATGGGATGTGCAGGTGGATGACGGATGTATGTGAGGATGGGGGATGTGTGTTTGGCTGGGTGGTTGGGGTGTGTGTGGGTGGGAGGGTATATGAGAGATGCATGTGTTGATAGGCGGGTGGGTGATGTGTGGGTGTGAGTGGTTGATGGATGAGTACGTGAGTGGGTGGATGTGTGTGAGAGATGAGTGTATGGTTGGGGGATGTGTGTGTTTGTGGGAAGATGTGTGTGAGCGGCGGATGTGTGTGGGTAGGGTATATGAGGGTGGTGGGGTGTGTGTGGGTGGGAGGTGTGTGCTTTTTGGGTGTTTATGGGTGGGGGATATATGTGGGCAGGTGGGGAGATGTGTTTATGGGTGGGGATGCGTGTATAGGTGGAGGATGTGTAGTTGCGAGGTGGCGGATATTGGGTGGGTGAGTGGGTGTAGGTTGGCTGATGTGTGTGTGGGTGGGTGTTGAAAATTGTGAGGGTGCAGGATGTATGTATGGATAGGTGAGGGATGTGTGGGTTGATGGGGGTATGTGTGTGTGGTTTAGTGATGGTTTTTTTTGCTGGGTGGTTGCGGGTGTGTGGGTGGGTGGTGGAGAATATGTCGGTGGGTGTGTGCGTGTCGGTTATGGGATGGTGTGGGATGTATTTGTGGGTGGGGAAATGTGTGTGGGTGGGGGATAGGTGGGTGGTGGCGGCATGTATGTTTGCCTGAGTCTGTGTGAGTGCGTGGAGGTATGTGTGGGTGGGGGATGTGTGGGTGGCTGAGGGATGTGTGGGTGGCTGCGGGATGTGAGGGTGGATGGGGGATATGTCTCATAACATTGCAATATGCACTGTTTATGTTTACAACTTTAATTTGACAATGTTATTTTTCCCCCCATGTGAATGTACCATGCGTAATATGCATTGTTTATGATTACAAAATCAATTTGACAATGTTTATTTTTCCTATGTAAATGTAACATGCACATTTGATGAATGAAAGATGAGTGATCGAAAGGGCCGAATGTAAGACGGGCCTGCGTGCCCAATTTGTTACCCTTTTAAAATAAAGTTCGTTCGTTCGTTCGGCCAAAAGTCTCTCGATTCTTTAGAAGTTGCCCTGCTTCGTGCATTTTCATGGTCATGGTAACGCAATGGCATGTGTCCATCTTCGCGCTGGTCGACCTCTTATGTCTCTTCTCCAAGGAACCATGTCTTCATTGACCCGTCTTTCCCATCCACTATAACGTTTATATGGCCGAAGCATTTCACTTTCTGACACATGATGATATTTATGAAGCTAGTTTCCTTGAATGTTCACATTCTTGTATATATC
>JACEFZ010009812.1:0-10000 GCA_014155875.1 Cepaea nemoralis | reverse complement strand
ACTTACACTGCGTTGTGTGTGGTCCTGAAGCCAGTTTGAGTCTGCCAGTCTGTGGTCTTAATTCCCCCCCCCCCCCCTTCCTCCCTGGAAACCCTAAAATTCCCCTTGGAGGATTCCCCCCCTGGTTGAGAACCACTGCATTAGGAGAATGGTCAACGGTAGAATACCAAAAGACATTTCTTTTCTTTTTCTTTTTTTTGGTGAATTACAGATGGGTTCAAGATCTCGGGGTCGGCCTCTACTACTGTACAAAGATGTATGGAAGCGGGACATAACTGATACAGGCATTGATATTGCATCTTGGGGGAAAGTCGCCGCTGATCGCGTTGCATGGAGGGCAAAGATCAAAAATGGAATAAAGACAAAGGAGAAAATGATTGCAGACACACACTGAGCATTGGGGCGTCAGATAGTGTGTCATGGTGGACATGACCAAGTGTTCAAATGAATCCATTGTGAACGAACATTTACAGCGCGAGTTGGTCTGATACGTCACATTCGTTACCGTCACGGGTTCCAGTTATGCATTTTTTTAAATCACAATGTAACAAGCTATTGTCTGTCAAGACGGAAAGATGCCAGTATTAGTAGCATTAGTAGTATTTCATCATTTGGTGAATTGCTCATTGCACTCTTTCGTCAAGCTTGTGGCTCAGTATATCCGACTTCGGCAAAGATTTTGGGTTTGCGTTCCCTAGCCTTTAATTGTTCCCAGCTACACGCAAGGCAGCAGATGTAAGCGAAACATGGTTAATACAGGCATTGATATTGCACCTTGGGAGCAAGTCGAAGCCGAATGTCTTGCATGGAGGGCAAAGATCAGAAATGGAATAAAGAATTTGGTTCCTATCCCTTGTCCTGTCTGACATGGGACACTAAACAACAGTTGCCCTACCGTCGGCATACCTCTAGGGGTCATTGGAGCACGGAATGACCTCTAGCTCTTCAATGTGGAGACACATAAGAGGGGATCGTCCGTGCTATGACCCAAAAAAAAGCTGTTAATAATCATCTCTCGCTGTCTTCTTGTATCTCCCTTTCCGCACAGCTTTCCGGTTATCACATGATTCAGTTGTCCTCGTCTCATGATAGGGCCAGAAGTCACGACTGCCTCTTTGATAATTAGTAAAGAATTAGTAAGAAATACAATTGATATACTAGGAATTTCAGAACATATACGGATGTGGCAATGTCACCTATTGAGCCAGAAAGGCGACACGGCTATCTATTAACCACTAGAGTGAGAGACGTTCTCACCTAATCAGCACAGAACACGATTCAGAAAAGGGGTACAAGAAGCAGAATTTATCACAGAGGAAACTTTTAGCTATAGAAGAAATAATACCATTTAATCAAACAGGGATAGAAATAAACATGCTCATATACTCCTCCTCATACCCCTCCTCAGACTGAAAGTGCACCCTCACCTTGTACGATGGATAGCTGCAGTTCTGCTCCAAAGGAAGGTGGTGCTAAGATGCGGGAGTTGGTCTTCTGAGCCGATAACGATATGTCGAGGATTGCCGCAGGGTTCACCACTGTCACCAGTACTATTCAACGTGTATACGGTGCCGATCACTGAACAATAGTTGGACGGGAGGGGTAGGACTCTGTCATTTGCTGACGACATTCTCGTGTATCCACAGGGTCGAGACAGACAGGCGGTTTCCAATGATATGCAGGGCGAACTAGATCGAATTTCCTCATGGTGAGCTGATGCCGATGCCCTTGTCAACCCTGCAAAGGCATCGGTTACATGGTTCTCCCTAAACAACCATATTGTGAACACAGACCTGCCGGCAGTAAGAATGGATGGGAGCATTTTTAGTAGAACCCAGTCAATGACATATCTTGGCGTGAGGCTTGATCGTAGCCTGTCCTTCAGAGATCATGTCGATTATGTCATAACGAAAGCTCGAAAAGGTTTGTCAGCAATGAGAGTCATGGCGACTGCCAATATCGAGCAAAGACTGCTAATACTTCTGTTCCAAGGACTGGTGCTTTCAAGCACCGAGTTTGCCCTGGCCATCCTCACTGTCAGCCCTACACAGATTGGAAGACTTGAAAAGGTACAAAACGAAGCCATGCGCATCATTTTGGGCTGCACGAGAGACACCAGCTGTGTAGCAATGAGATACCTCCTTGACTTCCCGACAATGGAACACAGGATCAAGATCTGGAGAGCTCATGCATACTTAAAAATAAGTGCAGATGAGCAGCACCCTCTGCATGACGCTATATTCAGAGAAAAGGGTGACAGGCTAAAGAGGGGCAAATCATGGATGGGTCGGGCGGAAGATGTCGTCAGACAGGTCTGCAGTCTTACTAGTATCAACTCTGGCAAGGAAGGGGTGCCGGTGCCTCCAGCTTTTAAGTGCACTTTCTCCTGCATTATCACACTCGACAGACGGTGCAGAGAGCAGAACCCTGCCGCTGTCAATGCAGAGGTTAACGCGCTCATCTATGAACACTCAGATAGCCCCGAAGTGCTCATCTATACAGATGGATCTGTTGTAAAGCAGCAGAGAAGTGCGTGGGCATTTACAGCCCGTTCAGCGGGCCGAACCGTTCAAGAATCCAGTGGTGACCACTCTATGACCACGAGCAGCATGACGATGGAGGTGATGGCAGTTACACAGGCTTTCATATGGCTGGAATCACAGCATTATACCAACGTGTGTGTACTAAGTGATTCAATGAGCATGATTCAGAAGGTCGAAGCTGGATCTGTACGTAGACAGTGGACTGAGTCGCTGCGGAAGTCTGTTGTCCGTAAAGTCACCTTCATCTTCGTCCCGGGACATGCGGGAGTCGAGGGAAATGAATGAGCTGATAAACTGGCTGGCTCTGCACCCCCTGTAGATGGCCAGCCCATGGACCGTGCCGATGTTATTAACGTCCTCAAAGATATGGCGAGCACAGAGGACTTTGACGTCAGTGAATCCACATCGCTGTCCAGGTGAAAGACCTGGGAGTAAGAATCGGCACAGCCAGACGCGAGAGGTACGTCGGGAAAACAAGGCGCCTCGTCAACCAACACAGAACTGGCACTATTAGCCACCGGACGCTGATGCGTATGCTGGGGGGGGGGAGGATCTGAGTACCTATGGACATGTCCGGAGTGCAATGAAGATACCCCAACTGATAACTGATAACTGATAACTGATGTTATATGTTATATGATATACAAAAGCTACACTAGAAAAATCAGACATGCTGTCAGAGAAGACCAGAAACACTTTGTAATTCATACTTGTAATAGATTTTTTTTTTTAAAGTTGTTGCATATCCTTTATAGGACGTAGCAGTCAACCACAGCAGTTTTTGTCTGTTCGTGATTCCTGGACAAGTTTAAGTTCAGTAGTTTGCGGTAATAGAATAAGGCATCTCCATTTGCAAGGACAAGATGGAAGATGGTTCAATGAAAATCAGAACATGAATTGGCGAATTCAAACCATCATATGAAATAAATTATAGAAATTACTCCTACACCGGTCATTTGGACTAAAATGTTGACTTCTCGTCCTTGACTTTCAGATGTAAATTATAAGTATCTCTGAAGAGTCTTCTAAATGAAAATTACCTTTAAAGAATGCAGAGTACAATGTAAATCATCATACTTGTTTCAAAGACTACAGTAAGGCCTCTGACAGTGTCAAACATCAGAAATGATGAAACATCACGAGAGATATAGAGTTTCCATCGCAAATTGACCCACTCAATTTAATGATTATATCATGTACAACGGGCAGCTGTTAGAGTAGCCGGTGAAACAATCAGTGGTTTGAGGTCAACAGACAGAACTACATTCTCTTACAGTACCCGTGCAACATCTATCCAGACAATGTAGTGAGGAAGCATCACAATGGTTATATCAATGAGAATTTTTGATATGTTTAAGTTGTCGGAGATGCAATACCAGAAATCATTTGAGTAGATGTCACTGTCCTCCTCATGAAAAGGGCTAACGTATTTGAGGAGTTCTTCTCGTATGTCAAAAGACACTGTGAAGACCAATATCTTTTTATGAACTTAAATAAAATACCATAGACCATGGGTGGGCAAACTACGGCCCGGGGTCCGCATGCGGCCCGGCAACTGATTTTATGCGGCCCGCGAGGACATTTAGAAATACACAATGTTTACTTCGTTTTTAAGCTATTTTGTTGAATTTTACAGAATTTCATTTACCTTTATAAATGTTTTAACATTTTTGAATTAATTTCTTTCTAATTATCTATTTTTGTAAACAGTCCTTGACCTTCGTAACGTAATGCTTCTTCTTCTTCTTTCGTTCGCCTTAAATATGTCTATAACTGCAATGTTGCCTCTTGTATGAACATAACTGTCCTTTTTAGTTCACCCAGCAGCCCATAGAGTTCATCTTCCACTGTCGTCTCTCTAGGCCAGAAGGTTTGCCTAGATATGTTATATTTTGGGCAGTCTTGGAGTATACCCCTACCCCGCTACCCGATATATATTAATATATTAATGTATGTATATTAAAAGCACAATATTGGCGCTTCTGCACATGTCAAATTTTAATATATACATCACACCAATAGTACAGCACATGGTAGCGGGGTAGGGGTATACCCTATCAAAGGAGAAGTAAGGTGCCTCCTTCCCTCCGCTAGCCTACGGGGACACCCTTGGGCAAGGTGGCGTACCCGTTTAGCCCCCCCCAACAGGGTAAACGTGAAGCCATGGGGAGCACGGTTGGTGGATTTGGACTTGGGAGCAGCCGACAGATAGTTGTTGGTTATGGTTCAAGTCAGTGACGGTGGGCAGAGGATCTCTCAGTAGAGACAATGGCTACGGTCATCCGATCAGTATGGTCACTGCCAGGAAGGAAGAATGGTAGACTTCCCTCCTTATTGAATCCCGGGCAGAGGAGGCTCGTCAGCCTTGGTTGGTATCTCTTCTAAGAGAGGGAACTCTAAATCTCAAACCTCCGCTGCCTTGCGGGTATACCCATATGGGAAAAGGCTTCGGGAGTAAACCCTGAGGACAAATCCGGAGATGGAGTCCCTAATGGCAGTTCCATGTTGTAAACAACATAGTTCTGGCAACTCCTGCGACGGCACCGATGCCAAGTTGCATGTGGCTACTGCCTTTCCCTTGGTCAACATCGGCGACGTGAGAGGGGGAACCTGCTACTGGGCAAACAGCTGGTTCTCCGATTTCCATTGCCCAGGCTTGTGCCCTGAAGAGGTCACTTCAGCACCGCGTAAAGCGGTGACACAACACAGGGAAGTAGCATTTGCCGGTTATAAGTCTTAATGCTCGATTGGCGTAGAGCAAGGCGCCAGGGCTACTTCCGACGGTTGGAGAGATCATCGTATCTCACTAGACAGCTACCGCCCGCCTAAGCTGGGCAGCCCCCAGTCAATAAGGTGTTGTCTCGCCACGGTTCATCTGCTCCTGAGGGTGTGTGGAGCTTAGAGAGGGAAATCCTGACACATGGACCGCAATCTATACACCTAACAGCAAGAAAAAAACAAAACAACCGCCCTAAGGCTGGGAACATGGAACGTAAGAACCATGACCCCTGGCATCTCAGACGATCTAAATGAGATTGTGGATGCCCGCAAAACTGCAGTGATAAACAACGAACTGCTAAGACTGGGGATAGACATTGTCGCCCTGCAAAGAGAACCAGACTCCAAGAACTGGAAGCATCAAGGAGAGGGACCTTCACTTTTCTACTGGCATGGCAAGCCGTGCGGAGAGACCAGGGAGCATGGAGTTGGCTCGCTATCAGAAAACAAGCTGCTTCAATTCCATCATACCACCAAGTGATGGCACTGAAAGAATATTGAAGCTCCAACTCCCAGCCAGAGGCGGCCAAGTTAGTATTATAAGCGTTTAAGACCCAACACTAACTGCAGCATCAGAATCTAAAGACAAGTTCTATGACGACCTTAGCAAAGAAGTCAGTGAAACACCAGAGAAACAACATCTTTTTATCCTGGGGGATTTCAATGCCAGGGTTGGCTCCGACCACGAATCTTGGCCTTCATGTCTAGGACAGTTTGGCGTTGGGAAGATCAATGACAATGGACAACGTCTCTTGGAATTCTGCAGCCACCCATAATCTTGTGCGTGACCAACACCTTCTTTGACACGAAAACCTCAACACCAAGGTGTCCATGGAGGCACCCCAGATCAAAGACTACTGGCACCAACTCGACCTGGTGCTCACTAAACGCAGCAGCCTCCGCAATGTACGGATGACTCGCAGCTATCATGGTGCTGACTGAGACACCGACCATTCACTCGTCTCCAGAAAGGTGAAGATAAAGCCCAAGAGAATCTACAGAAGCCGAACAGAAGGAAGACCACGCATTGACACCAGTGGCACCCAAAATAAAGAGAAGGTCAACAAATTCATGCAGGCTCTAGCGGATACTCTGCCCGGCCCCACAGACGGAGATTCCACCGAGAGATTGAGTCATTTTCGCGACACCATCTACAATACAGCACTATCAACATTTGGCAAGAAGCAAACTATGTCAACCGACTGGTTTGAAGCACACTCTGAAGAGATGCTCCCAGTCCTGGAGATAAAGAGACATGCATTCTCGATGTATAAAACATCACCTTCAGAGAAAACACTGCAGGCATGGCGAACGGCCAGAAATAGAGTACAACATGATGGCATAGAAGATGTGCGAACAGGTACTGCTTACAGCTCTCTGCTCAAATTCAAACTTGTGCAGACACTGGAAATATAAGAGGAATGTATGAGGGCATCAAGCAAGCTGTCGGTCCATCAAAAAATAAGATGGCCCCTTTACGATCAACTGAGGGGGTAATCATAAAAGATCGAGCGAAACAAATGGATCGCTGGGTAGAACACTACTCAGAGCTATACTCAGTGGATAACACTGTCAGCGAAGAAGCTCTGGAATGCCATCGATCACATGTCCGCATGCATGCCTTGGATAACGAACCTTGCCTCACAGAAATCAGCGAAGCACTAGACTCTCTCAAATCCGGCAATGGGCACCTGGAAAAGATAGTATTCCACACTGAAATTTTTAAAATGTAGCAAGAAACAATCATCCCAGAACTGTATGCAATATTAAAGCTCTGCTGGAGAGAAAAATCAATACCACAAGATATGAAAGACGCAAACATCGTTACCCTTTATAAAAACAAAGGCGACAGAAGCGACTGCAACAACTATCGCGGCATTTCCCTTCTCAGCATTACAGGCAAGATTTTTGCCCTAGAGTAATCCTTAAAAGATTACACATTCTTGCTGGAAAGAAATCTACCCCGAATCGCCAGTTGCGGATTTAGACCCAACAGGTCCACCATCGATATGATTTTCTCACTCCGGCAGCTCCAAGAGAAGTGCAGAGAACAGAGGAAGCCATTATATATAGCCTTCATCGACCTCACAAAGGCATTTGACCTCGTGAGCAGAAGCGGCCTTTTTAAGGTCCTTGAAAGGTTTGGATGTCCACCCCCCTTCTTAGTCTCGTGAATCATTCCACGAAAACATGCAGGGGACCATTTTATTTGACGGCTCAACATCCCAGTCATTCAGCATCAGCAGCGGAGTAAAGCAGGGATGCGTGCTTGCTCCTACACTCTTTGGTATCTTCTTTGCTGTTCTCTTAAGGCAAGCATTTGGGACTGCCACTGAAGGCATATACCTCCACACAAGATCTGATGGCAAACTTTTTAACCCATCAAGACTCAAGGCAAGACCAAAATAAGACCAAGATGCGTAAAGAGAACTACTTTTTGCAGATGATGCAGCACTGACTACTCATACAGCAGAAGATCTCCAAAGGCTCATAGATCGTTTTGCAGCTGCCTGCAAAGACTTTGGGCTCACCATTAGCCTAATAAAACACAGGTGATGGAACAAGATGCTGATGCGCCTCCGTCAATCAAAATCTCTAATTATGAATTGAAAGTCTCCACGATTTTGTTGTATCTGGGATCGACAATATCAGATAATCTTTCATTAGAGACAGAAATCGACAGACGCATTGGAAAGGCAGCCACAACATTTTCCAGGCTAGCTAAAAGAGTTTGGGAGAATAATAGACTAACAGAGCGTACAAAAGCTCAAGTATATAAAGCTTGTGTTGTTAGCACACTACTCTACGGGTCTGAATCCTGGACCCTGTACTCAAGACAGGAAAGGAAGTTGAATTCCTTCCACATAAGATTCCTGAGACGTATCCTGGGCATAACATGGAAAGACCACATAACAAACAAACAGGTGCTTGAAAGAGCAGATATTACCACAGTGCACCCCTCCTCAAGCGGACGCCTCCGGTGGTTGGGCCACGATCTGAATGGAGGACGAACGTATTCCCAAAGATCTCCTTTACGGAGAACTAGCCACAGGAAAGAGGCCCCCCGGAAGCCCCCAAATGCGTATAGGGATGTGTGTAACAAGATATGAAAACCTTTGGAATAGACCCAACACGTGGGGAGAGTTGAAACAGACAGATGCTCCTGGAGAAGAGATGTACGAAACGGACTGGTGCTCTTTGAGCGCAATCAGATCCAAAAAACTGAGGAGAGACGGCACGGGCTCAAAGAGCATCATTTACTGCGGGACTTGCCTCGTCTCACAGATGCGGAAACGTGACAGAGATTGTCATTCTCGAATTGGACTATCAGTCGTCACCACGGTGCTGCCAGGCACCCCCCAAGCGCCAACTCTATAGCCCTTCGGATGAAAGAGGCCTACAAAATTTTACTTGGGTTGTGTTGCTGTTTGCGCCCCAAAATTCCAAAATGTGCAAGGCGAGTCCCCAAATTTTAAATTATTTTTTACGTCACCAATTTTGATTTTGAAACTTTGGGGTGCGAAATTATTTTTTCCCTTTTTTGAGGCGCAAAATAATAACTTGTTTGGTCAGTCCTTTAAGGGGTAGTCGTCTTGAGCGGGTTTTTGGTGGCCTGGGGACTGTTTTGTCATTTTTTTCTTTTGGGGTATGTAACGGGCACATCATTGTTCTTTTTTTGTTTTTCCTTAGCCAATCGACCCTTTCGTCTTTTCCCCGGTATCCAAGGGGGATGGTATCCACGTATGTGACTTTTTGCTGACTGCTAAGTTCAGAAAAATTTGTTCCTTAGTAACCGGCAATTTCCCAGACTATTTTGTTTTCGTTGAGGTGAGTTTTTGCAAGCACAACGCTTTCCTTTTTTTGATCCCAAAATGTTTTCTAGTTTTAATTTATTTGTTTTTGTGGACTCCTCCGCATTCAGTGCATTAGTTTAGTTTTTTTTGGTATGGCCAGATGCTCTATTTCAGGTCCACTTGTCCATAGGGCATTGGAAGGAACTCCAGTGCGGGGGTTGGCCCTTTCGACATAGGGCCTGGCATTGCACCCGCCGGGGGCCAAAGCGGGGGGAGCACCATAACATTTAGCAGTAGTCGACATATTTCATTTTGAGTGTTGCGTGGCTCCTGATTTCTGTGGGCGCCCCTGGCTGGGCCCCGTCTTTAGCACCTTTTTTGCTAGAGGACGTGGTCTTACTCGATTTTGGGGTGCAGGGGACGCACACACATGTTGCGCATGCAGTACGTGCATACCATCTAGAGCGTTTTGGTTTTTCTCGGCGTCATGACTCGCCGCCGCTCCTTCTCCTGTAGTTAAAAACAGTTCCCCCATGAGAAGGCCCGGAGTTGGACTTTTTCTGCATAGGTGATGAATGCACGAGCCATAGGGGATTTATGCAGGTTGGGCGTCACCCCAACCCCGCCCCCGGCTACATACAGCACATTTTAACTATGTATTGCAAATGTGAACTTACGATTTCTTAGATAAATATTTTTCGACATGTAAAATTTAATAAGGATGATTTTATGAAAAAAAGTTTTCTCCGGTGAATAAAAGATGTATTTGCAAGAAAATTAATGTTAAGTTTTTTTTGTTATAAATTTTTTCCACATTTTCAATGTTCAAAATTTAAATTTTTTTGTTTAGTAGTCTTGATTATTTTGAAATTTATTCTGACTTCC
>JACEFZ010009811.1:0-13891 GCA_014155875.1 Cepaea nemoralis | reverse complement strand
GTTTGTGTTGATGGGAATTTCTGCAGTAGGTTTTTTTTCCCTTTTTAATTAATTTCTGACAGATGTCACAAGATTTACAATAGTTTTTTCTGTGCTGGCAAAATTTAGGCCAGTAAAATTGGCTCAGGACTCTGGCCCTGGTTTTTTCGTATCCCATGTGACCACCGAAAGGTGAGTCGTGGGCCATGTGAAGTACTTTATCACGATGTATCTTAGGTAATACCACTTGCTGTATTGTGGCTTGATTTCTGGTATATAACCTGGTTAAAATATTGTTATTTAGTGTGAAAATCCAAGAAGCGTTTTTCGTCAATTTTGGTTTTAATCCTACTAGTCGGAAATAATGCGACAGGGTTGGATCCGTTTTCTGTTCTTGGATAAACTCAGTGGTGGTAATTTCGGGTGAAAGGATTTGTAGCGACTCGTGAAGTTGTTTGTCGTGGGATTTGTGAGTCATTTGTTTTGTCACTACATTTGTGTATTCTGTCTGTTGTTGCACATTTACAGGTTCACAATTTTGTTCTTTGAATGGCATCCTCAATTCGAGGTTTTATGCTGATGGTGTCATTGAAAGATTCAACCGACCCTGTGTTGTGCACCTCTGTGAATTCTTTTGGAATTCCGTCATTGGTGGTCTCCCTTATGTTTATGGCAGTTTGAGACATAAAATTGTGTTCTTCTGTTCTGGGATCACTGCTTGATGTTTGAATGCAGTTTTTTCGTTCCCATTCTTTGATATCTTCTTCAGAACATGATTTTATGTTGGGAAGATTCCCGAGAATAATATCTGCGCACGGATTTTCTAACACCGCGCACAGAACTTGTCCTGACACAAAAGGTGTTTGAATTTCGACCAGTGCCAAGGGGTATCTTTCGATGGTACCTGCGAATGTGCGACATGTCACATAGTTGTGTGTGTAGTCTCTGTCATTAATTAAAGTCTTGTTAATGCCAACCAGAGTCGCTCCGCTATCCCGCATGATTGTACATAGTTTGTTATTTACAAAACCTTTTACAAATCTTAACTTGCCTTTTGACGCTAAGGCTGCGTTGGCCATTTCGTTGGATATATGGGATTGTATGGCCACATTCAAGGGTGGTATCCAACTGGAACTTTTTACATGTGTTACAGGTGTTATTCTTGATGGTATTAATGACTTCTAAAGCATTCATTGATTCATTCTCACTTTCATTCTTGATGTCACACTGATTCAGCTCTTCGGATTTCTTCATCCGTAGATGTATCTACTAATGCTGCATTGGCCTGTTTCATCATCTTGCGGCCGTCGCAACGTCCGCTATAGTGGCCGTACGCAGAACAAAAGAAGCATTTAACCGCTCTCTTATAGGCGTTTCTTGTGTTTCTTTGTTTTTCCACCATCATTTGGAGGTGGTGTGGGTAGGTTGGTGCTTTGTCACATATAGCGTACTGTTCATGTGTTAAATGACAATATTGACACAGGACTGGCTTGATGAATTTAGAGCGTTGTTTGAATTTGTTATCACCTGGTTTAGAGTATTTGGTGTTTGTGACAGCTGCTGTTTCATTCTGACTAGTGTTTAATTGAAAAATGTCACGATTCGCTGTGAAATAAGCACTCCCTTTCTGTTCGACTTCTTGAAGTCTTACAATCACTTTGTCTTAGAAATTTAGAGAAAGGAATGGGTATTGTGTTCATAATCTTGTCAATTATTATTAGCTCTTTTAGTTTATCATAGCTGTTGTTTGTCTTCGCTGAGGTAATCCATTTAGTGCAAATATCTTGGACTGTAGACACGTAGTCTATGAACGTTTGGTTGGGTGATGGTGATAATTTTGAAAACTGCAATTGATAACCTGCTGTGTCTAATGAAAATGTTGCAATATTCTCTGTTTTAGATAGTCGTAATCTTTCCTCATGTCTTGTGGAATTGTTTCAATCACTTTTAAGGGCTCTAATGCTAAATTTCTCATAAGGATAAATGCCCAATCGACTTTTGAAATGCTATGATATGACATTAAACACTCGAAGTTCTCTAAATATGCACTTATAGAATCTCCGGAACAGAAAGGTTTGACTAGGCCTTTGTATTTGTTGTATTTTTGCTCCTCTTCTTTACTCCTTAATTTATTTACCGAAATTTCCATGTTGGAGTCAATTTCCATTTGTTTGACTTTTAATTGTGTTTGCGTTTCGATTTCCTTTTGTTTCAAAGCTAATTCTAATTCTAACTTTTTTGTTTCTGCGTTCAATTGAGCTTGTTTTCTAGCAGCCTCGATTTCTAGATTTTTATTCTCTGCTTCCATTCTTTTATTTTCAGCCTCCATCTGCATCTTTTTATCTTCAGCCTCCAGTCATTGTTGTTCTCTTTCGGCTGCCCTGTCTTCTCTCGCTATGTTTTCTGAATGCGTTTTTTGCGCAGTATAGCCTAATTTAAGTCCTAATTCAATACACTGTTCCAGTGTTGACATTTTGTAAATTTAGCTAAATTTAAATTTTTAGAAATTAAATCCCTTTTGAAGTAATTTGGGTGTACAACAATTGGTTATGTCCCTTAATGTTTACATAAACACCTTCTATAGAATAAATTCAAATGGTCATGACATTTGCATGTATCTATAATAAATTGAAATACATAGACAAATGTTACATCAATGAAAAAATATGAGTAACGTTTAGGGATACAATAAGCATGAAACCTATGGGACTTATCTGATTTACTGGTTTCTTTGCTGTAGTGTTGTTGTTTGGTTCTCCGGTTCTTTCGCTACTGCTGGAGAACAATTTACATGCACACAACTCTTCGCGGAACAATCTGTCGTTGGAATGAAAAAGATTAGTATTTTGTCACAGTTATTGTCCAGTCATGTCAATGTTAAATTTTATACACATAGTTTCTAAGTAACTTTCTAGAGGGACTACGATAGTTTATGAACAGATGAGAAGATAGTCGCTGTAAACTTGAGACTTTGTCGTGTATGAATGTTAATATATTTTACTTGGCAAAACCAAGAGCTGTCGAGAAATTGAAGTAGAATTTAATCGTCTTGAGCTTGCCAAAACCGGCTTGAGCCCCCCAAATAGCCTGTCAGCGTCCTACAGACCTAGGGAAATGAAACTCGGGTTCAGACAGGCAACAAACTCCATTCTGATACTTTCTGATATAATTTATTCACAGTAATCTGGCGAAGAATGGGTTTCGCAGCCAGTTACGATATTTACATTATCACAGGAGTTCATAACAAAGCAATCATACACATAACCATCACAGCAAAACTCTATCAACTATCTTATACTCAACAATCCTTAAATACACTTGGTTTCTATCTATCAAGTCCCCCTTAAGCTAACACCCTCCTTCGTGGTCGGAGTCCAGTCTCCGTCTGCTCTTCGACGTGTGTCGGGCGGACACGGGGTGTAACTCTCTTCGAGCTTCTCGTGGAACAGGTCCTGGCACGTTATAGGCGGGTTCCACCTGTTTCCACGGAGCTGTAGGCAAACTGACCCATTATTCTCGAAGGCTCTAGATTGTTCGAGCATTCGAGTGGTTCTGTTGATTTCCCTTATATTGGGGTTATATCCCTTCTATAAATCCCTTCTAACTTTAAGTCCGTACCTACCCCATGTGAGACTTTGACACTCTCCCACACATCCTTCAATCCTTTCGTCCGTTCATACAGCCTTTCATCCAGCATGCATTCATTCATTAATCTTTGTGTTTATATGTCCGTCTGTCTGGTATTACGCCTATCTCTTTATATACCTGCCAACACACCTATCTGTCTATCCATTCATCTGTAAATTTGCACATTCTAACCAGTTGTCTGTTTGCATGCCTGCCTGTGTGCATATATGTATAGTTAATGCCTGCCTATTTGTCTGAATGTCTGCCAATCTGCCTACATGCCTGTATGCCTACCAGTCGGCCTGCATGCCTGGCTGCCTGCCTGGCTGGCGTATATGTCTGCCTACCTGCCTATCTGTCTTTTTGCCTGTTTATCTGTTTGTGTGCCTGCTTGTCTGCCTGTGTATATGAGTGTCAGTTTGACTGTTAATATGTCTGTCCATCTATCTGTCTACCCATCTACACACTAATCTATTTTCCCATTCATCTACCCATATACGCACCCTGTCAGCTGTCTGACTCCATGCATGTATACCTATACGCACGTCTGACTGTAATTCTGCCTGCTTGTAAGCCTGCATGCCTGTATGCCTGTATGCCTGCCAATCTGCCTGCCTGTCTACACATCTACAGTCTGTATACTTCCTCACCTTCACGTCTCCCTCCTGTCGTCACCGTCCATCTCTCTATCAATCTATTTTAATCCGTCAACCATTACACACCACCCATACCTACCGCCGATCCCACCCAACTAACTGAAAGCCACATAACAGTACTAGTACCACCACTCAAAACCTTCCAGTACCCACACTTAATCTCATCAGTACTACACAACGCCTACGTACAGATCTAATTTTGCCATTGCCTGTCACGCACCCATAGTATCACCCCGAAGTTTTGCGTCTTCAACGGGTGTTCCTCGCTGGGATAATCAATCTAGTTGATTTCAGTTGATTGACTGATAGCACACAAGCCTTCTCATTTGAATATTATGAGTTCATGTCTGTCTTGCTCCTTCGCCACTCTGCTAGGTTGGTGATACAAATTTTCAGAATGAATTCGGGGGTGGAACGCGAACCCGTATGCTACAAGAAGATTGCACTTTTGGTTTTAGTAAACAATTCTTAGACACTTTTAAATGTTGCATGTCTTAAAAGTGAAATCTTAAAAGTCGAGAAGTTCGACTTCATTGCGTCGGCTTTTATCCCATATGACTCGGTCTCTCTCTGCGTGGGAGCCTGCCGAAAGCGTCGCACAAAAGCACCAACTCCGTAGCTCCATGGACGATCCCCAGGAGTCACCCATAAAAATGCACTCGTGAACCGAATCGAACTCACAACCTTCGGAGAGCGAGGCAGACAGATTGACTACTTCGCCACGAAGACCATGTGCTTTGCAGGACGTTGCAACCAACACAATGTTTATTTTCTATGCGATTTTATGTTCAGTAGTTTGCCACTGCTTTTCTCAAAGAGACGTTTAGTCCCACTGACCAGAGCAGGGGTTGAACCTGCTACATGGCCATCGGCACATCAGACCCCCCCCCCAAAAAAAAAAAAGTTAGTTGCATATCCTTTACATTACGTCGCAGTCAACCTCAGCATTTGTGCATTTTTGTGTGGTTTCATTGCAAGTTTATGTTCAGTTGTTTGCTGTTGCTTTCCAAACAACCGACACTCATGCCATTGTGTAAAAACCAGCGCAAGGCGGACTGCTTCCATTCGCCCGCAGCTGAGTTTCGAACGCGGTATACGGTAATGCGAATTGCATTCGTCCGTGAACCAAGACGAAGAAAAATACTCATATTTTACCAAATGTAGGCTTCCTATTACTTCTTTGTTTTTCTACAAGCAGTATGAAAATTCCCTACCGGCTTGCTGGGCCAATCGCTCGTCTAGTACAAACATCTGACCAAGAGAAGTCTGTCGAGCCAGAGCCCCGTTGAAGAGACCGACCACGTGAACGATGGATAGAGGGAATAGCATATTCCATGGAATCTCTATATATGAAGCCCATAACCTGGCACTCTCAGGATGTTTATACTTCACCTCGACACTGGTACAAGAGAAACAAGATGAGATGATGATATGATATGATATGATATGATATGATATGATATGATATGATATGATATGATGTAAACTTCCAAGAAATACAACTTGACATCGTGGCATAAAGGAACATCAGAATTAACAATAATTTTACAATACTCGAAACAGGAGGCTGTGGAGAAACGTAATCACACTGGCCCCACGGCATTGACTATAAGAATTATTACAGAAAAAACGTACATCTTTACAAAAGGAAATTTAGATTGGAGGAGAGGCAGGGGAAAACCAACAGAAAAGATTTATGCCAGTCTGAAATCAACGCATAGAAGAACATCAGTATAAGACATCCCGGGAAGGTTAACCCGGTCAACAAATGCCCGCAGAAGTCGGATGTGTCGGCCTAACGGCGCAAGAATGCAGCTCTGCTGTAAACAGGCACAACGCAATCACATCCGAAAAAAAAACTCCGGATGAACGAAGAAGAAGAAGAAGAAGAAGTATAAGACATGATCGACATTATACACAAGGCTGTGGGCAGACATGATCACCCACGCCATACGGCATTGACTATAAAAAGTATTACAGAAAACTGGAGTACGTCTTTACAAAGGGAAAAATTAAATTAGAAGAGAAGCAGGGAAAGACGAAGAGATAAGATGCTGGTTAGTTTGACATCATGGCACGGAGGAACCTCGGTATCAGAATTAACTAGCAGTACACAAGACAGAAGGCTGTGGACAGACATGATCACCCACACTACACGGCATGGGCTATGAGCAGCGGTACACAAATGTCGTTGTGAGGTTTTGGTTTGTGGTTGTTTTTTTCTTTTCACAATAATGCAGCTTCTCTTTTCCCGCCGCTGGTTACGTGGCGAAGTGGTTTTGGACACGGTTCGTAATCCCGCATACCCGTGTTCGAAACACATCTGCGCGCGATTTGGCAGCTGACCGCGTTGCGTTGGGTTTTACGAATTGGCGTGGGTGCTGGTCATTCAGAAAGCAATGGCAAACTACTGAACGTAAACTTGCCACGGGATCACAACAGAAGGAAAAATAATTCAAAAAATGCTGGTTTTGACTGCACGTCGTGTAAAGGATATGCAACTAACATGCATTTCCCGCCAAGGGAGGTAACGTAATATCTACCAGGGAGAGACAACTCAGTTGTATCAACAGAGTCAACACAGAATCTGAAGGCAGATCACGAAATGAATGGCTAGCGCTGCCCCATGGCTGGCCTTATCCCGGTGTTATAATGGTTTTTATCAGGCGATACAGCATGAATTATCGTGATGGATGTATGGGTGGATAGATGGTTGGATAGGTGGGTGGATGGATAGATAGGTGGGTGGGTGGAAGGATAGATGAAGGAATAGATCGATGGGTGAACAGATAATGAGTGGAGGGACGTGAGTGGGTGGATGGATAGACGGATGTATGGATGGAGGGATAGATGGATGGATGAATGGATGAAAGGATGGGTGGATGGATGGACGGACTGATGGAAGAACGGATGGGTGGGTAGACGGGCGGAGGCAGGGATGGATGGATGGAGGAATGAATGGAAGGATGGATTGGTGGATGGATGAAAGGATGGGTGGATGGATGGACGGATGGACGGACGGACGGATGGGTGGATAGAAGGGTGGGTGGATGGGTGGAGGGAGAGATGTATGGACAAATGAAATGATGGATGGAAGGGTGTGTGGATGGATAGATGGATGGGTAGGCGGAATGATGGATGGGTGGAAGGATGGGTGGATGGAAAGAGTGATGGATAGACGAAGGGAAAGGTAGACTAATGGATGGATGGGTGGGAGGCTGGAGGGAGGGATGTTTGGGTGGATGAGTGGATGGATGGATCTATGGGTTGGTTGCTGGCTAGATTGTTTCATAGATTCATAGTTGTGTTGGGCTTGGTTTTAGACATGCACAAGGCCAAACAGATGGAACAATGAAGAATGGACAGACAGACGGAAAGACAGACAGACAGACAGACAGATACACACACACACGCACACACACACACACACACACACACACACACACACACACACACACACATTAGATAGCTTGGTGGATATAAGGAAAGGTGAATGAACGGAAGGACAGAGACGGGCAGACAAACAGAAAAAGAAGGAAGACAGACAGAGAAGGAAGACAGACTAGCAAACACACGAACATGGAGAGACAGATATACAGACATTGACAAAAAGAAAGCAGATAAACATATGGACGAAAGAACTGAGGGACAGACAGGACAGGCGGATATACGGAGGGGTTGACGGACGGATGACGGAAAGAAGCAAATATAAATTTTGAAGAAGGAAGGAGGAAGAAGAAGGGGTAAGGGGGAAAAGAGGAAGAAATGGCAAAGGAAACAGAGGAAAAGGAAGAAAAGAAAGTGAAAAGAGAAGGAAGAGGAAGATGAGACGAGGAAGAAGAGGAAGAGGATAAAGAAAAAGAAGCAACAGGCACCACCACCTAGTTACATACATCTTTTTGCCACACCTAAGTCCCAGACTTTCATTTGAAAAACAAACACAGCCAAACGTTCACCTCGCCCTAGCTTGGACTGTGTGAAAAGATCGCCAAAGCAAATCAACATATTAATCTCTGGATAAAATTCAGCCCCAATGATATTTCTATCAGATTATCAGCGGAACGGAAAGTAATCTGTCATTTAATCCCATGTTACTACAAACGAATTGACGTCTGCGGAGGTAGTTGGTAAGCCGCTTAGGCAGGGTGATTAAATGACAAATAAATTTGTTAGATTTGAGAATTGGGAATACAGAAGTTCTTACAGACTTGCGACAGAATGAATTCTTCGTTTGATTCTAGGATGGGTATAAAAGGAATTCATTGTTGGATGTTTGCTTTCTCTAATGGGTATTCTCATTAGATGTGTTAGTGATTGTATGACTTTACCTTTTTGAATAGAGAGGCAGTTGAATAACAGAGCGGTGGAACACATACCCGATCGGATTGACAGAATAATGAACAAAGACTTTGGAACGTGGCTAAAATCCAATCCAAATCACCACAAATCCCCTACTGTCATCGATTGGCGGACTCATTTTGGAAGCCGGTCACATGATTGATAGGGACAATGCGTTTGGTGTGCTGCTTACGATACAAAATAGTGCATGTTAAAGCTTGCGAAGGCAATTGCCATTTATTTACAGAAACCAACTTTATGCAAACAAAAAGACATGATACATCATGTGCAATGCCGGTAAGCGTGGGCGGTCATGATTCGCCATTTCACTAGATCGCCAGAGTCGTTCAATTTTCTTGTCTCGACCACGGTCAAGCCATCCAGGTATTTACTTCTCAGTCTTCACCTTGTTCTCTAATTTATTTCTTTTCATAACATGTCCAACAAATTTTGACTACGTCTAATTTCTCTAATCAATTTACAATTTTCATTTGTTTCTCGTAGGACTTGGTCGTTGGTCCGTGTCTGAACCACGCAGCAGTACAGACGTGACATTGATGTCAGGTGGTTTTTCTTTTGTTTTGACCCGGGGATATATACCTCCACCGGTCTCTCTGGCTGTGGGGTTACAACACTTTCTCTCTGTAATCCCGTTTGTCACGCAGAGTCTCGTAGCGGAGCGAGAGCTGAGGTGGTTCAACCCCCGCTCGTGACTTGCGGGATACTGAGCCGGCCGCTCAGAAGGCAATGGCAAACTACTGAGCGTAATCTTGCCAAGAGATTAACATACAGCTGAAAGATGCTGGTGTTGACAGCTAAGTCCTGTAAAGGATATGCTAAAAAAAAAAAATATCTACCTCCACGTATGACTGCGTAGTGTATTAGATCTATACAAAACGACAGATAGTAAACAGCATAGTCACACCAACCCTATGCCACCAATCTCAAACTTGGACTTTATCCAAATCACACTTTCGCAAAATCAACACTTGCGAGATGAGATGCCTGAGGAGAGCTGCCAACTTAACAATCCGAGCCCGAGTAAGAAATGCTGTTATCAGACAGAAAGTGGGATCAACACCTTGTGCCACATTTATTGAAAGACAGAAGATCAAGTGGTTTGGCCATGTCGTTAGAATGCAACACCAGCAACTACCATCACTGGCCTTACATCAAAGATCATCTGCGACGAGACCAAGAGGACGTCCAAGAAGAAAATGGATTGACAACATCAAAGACATTGTACAACCACACGGAATGACACTATCCAGTGCCACCCATAGGGCGCTTGAGCGCAAATTATTCCTCCCCACGATTCTTGACTGTAGAAGTGGAAGATGATTATGTTGACCCTCTGCAAATAAGGGCGAAAAATAAGTGTCAGTATTCATTTTGTGAGTTTCTAACATGGTGAAGGTTGTTGAGTTGCTTGCCTCGCGCTGCGAAGATTGTGGATTCGTTTGTGCATTCAGTTCACGAGAACAATTTTCTATAAGTTTCCAGGGGTTACGAAACACAGCTCGTGCTCTGTGCGACGCTTTCGGCGAATTTTCTTCAAAAAAGATACCGATCTATGTGGGATAAAACTAGGTGCAATAAAAATGATTTTCAGCTTTTAGAATCCTCGTCAAACCCTGTTAAACACCGAAAAGGTTAACACTATATTTAAAAAATGTTAGTTGCATATCTTTTACAGGACGTCGCAGTCAACACTAGCAATTTTTCCTGTTGTGATCTCTTGGCAAGTTTACTTTCAGTAGTTCGCCATTTTTTTTTTAACGATTAGCACCCATTCTATTTCGTTAAAACCCAACACAAGGCGGTCTGCTGCCAAATCGCCCGCAGCTGTGTTTTGAACGCAGGTATGCGGTATTACGAACTGCGTTCGCAAATCCTTCGCCGCGGAGCAGGCTTAAATCTATTTACCCTTTCGAAAAACGCAAGGAGGCATAGCCACATGTCCTAGCAACATTTCTTATTTTGAAAATCTGAAGTTTCTTTTTGTTCAGTTTAGTTTAGTTTAGTCGATGGATCAACATCACGTTACACGGGTGCAACCCATAAGTGCTCCGTTCTACTCCTAACTCAAACCTGAGTCTGGATAAACTCAGCTCAGCGCACGAACTCCATAGCACCGGCGAGGATCCTGAAATACTTTGGGTAGATTTTTAACTCGAAATTTTGCCCGGGCAGCGCCGTTAGGCTACTCTTTTTCGATTTCCAACTGCCAAGGGATTTTTACGTGCGCAACAATACACACGGGCGTCCGATCTCACTACCCAGAGACCAGGGGAAATTTTATTACTAGAAGTCCACGAGAAAAAATCCCGGTCCTTACCGGGGCTTGAACCCGGGACCTCCAGCACTCGAGGCGGACACCATACCTCGAGACCACGCAGCCCCCCCCCCCCCCCCAATCTTGTTGTTCGCTAGCTTTGAACTCAGGGGAAGTCTAAACACGCGCTACAGCTCCCGGTGCACTGGATTGATCTTTGCGTGTGGATTAGCTTTCACTATTACCAGTGTCCGCCGCCTTTAGACGAACTCACTCCGATTTCTGAGGTACTTGTTATTTACGTCCCTAAGTCGAGGACGGGAAATGAACATGTTTGTCCGACTGTGACATTGCATGGTAACATCAAAATGACTTTTCAAAGTACGGCTTGATTATACGTTCCATTTCCAGACGATAGATTTTAGAAACACTGCAACTCCATAAAACATTCCCTAACGCACCACGCAATGGTTGTTTTACCATAACGGAGA
The DNA here is from genome assembly GCA_014155875.1 of Cepaea nemoralis. Classification (NCBI taxonomy): domain Eukaryota; kingdom Metazoa; phylum Mollusca; class Gastropoda; order Stylommatophora; family Helicidae; genus Cepaea; species Cepaea nemoralis. The sequence goes on along the minus strand of JACEFZ010009811.1, from coordinate 2,525 downwards.
CATGAAACAGACAATGTCAGTATTATAAACAGGAGACGTCTAAGCGGAATGTGGACCTGCAGGACAGTAATAAGTAAGTCAGACTGGTCACTGGAAGAATACAGACCTACTGGAAGATTAATCTGTCAACAGTGAATCAACTAATAAGAGAATGTCCGAGAACATGTTTGTCCTGTCCCATGGGTGATAGGCGGAACACAAATAGCGACGTGGAAGAAAATATTTTAATTCGGTATCTATCTGATTTTGTGTCAGGGGAAGAACAATGTGGGTTTGTAGAAGGAAAGCGTACATTAAATGCTGTGTATATGCTGCGATCAGTTATTGAACGTGCTATAGAAGTAAACAAAGATTTACATCTTTGCTTTTTTAACTACACAAAGGCTTTCGGTAGAGACCAGTTAGACATGTTAGACATGTCAACATGGTAGATATTCTTGCAGACCTACAAAATGATGGCAAAGACATTAGACTTATTAAAAACATGTATTGGAAACAACAAGCTGCCATAAGGATTGATAATGAAGTGGGGCAATATCAGCCTGTTAAGAGATGTGTGAGACAGGGATGTGTAATGTCTCCAGATATATTTTCCCCCTATACAGTGAAAATAATTTTAGAAATGTAGAAGATATAAATGGAATTGGAGGACGAAACATCAATAACATTAGATATGCAGATGATACAGTATTGATTGCAGACAATGAGCAGGATCTGCAACAGTTAGTAGATGCGGTTGTTGCACACAGTGAACAACTGGGATAGAATTAAATTTTAAAAAGACACATATTATGGTCCTCACTAGGAAGAATTAAGCACCACAATGTAATATACAAGTAAATGGGAATATTCTTAAATAAGTGAATTATTCTTAAATAAGTGAATGCAATTTATACATTACGGACACTAATAGAAAGGTCAATAGAGAAACAGAGAGACATATATTTGTGCTTCATAGATTATACTAAGGCATTTGATAAAGTAAAACATGATGAACTGATTAAAATGTTGGAAGATATCAACATTGATGGAAAAGATTTAAGAATAATAAAGAATGTTTACTGGAACCAAGTAGCAGCAATTAAAATGGGAAATAAAGAGGGTAGTTACGAACAGATAAAGCTAGGAGTACGACAAGGGTGTGTCTTGTCACCAGATCTTTTCTCCCTGTATAGCGAAGTAATAATGAGAGAGATCAAAGAGATGCCAGGAATACTAGTTGGAGGTTATAATATAAATAATATACGCTATGCAGATGACACAGTATTGGTGGCGGATAATTCAACAGACCTACAACAATTATTAGACGTTGTAGTAACAGAGAGTGCAAGGAAAGGACTCTCCTTGAATATCAAGAAAACAGTAACAATGGTAATATCAAAGAAAATGGTGACACCAAAATGTGACATAGAAATAGAAGGGAAAATCCTTAACCAAGTTGATAATTTTAGATACCTAGGGGCATTTATAACATCAGATGGAAGATGTACAACAGAGATTAGGAGCAGAATAGGGCAGGCAAAAGCCGCATTTCAGAAAATGAAGAGTATCTTATGCAATAAGTCACTATCACTGAATGTAAGAAAGAGAGTGCTGAAATGCTATGTAGAACCAGTTTTGCTGTATGGCAGTGAATCTTGGAATGTAAATGAACAAATTAAGAAGAAATTAGAAGCAACAGAGATGTGGTTCCTGAGACGAATGTTGCGAATTCCTTGGACTGCCAGAGTAACTAACGACGACTGCCTGAAACAGGCTAATGAAACTAGAACATTATATACAACAATAAGACAGAGACAAACAGCTTTCTTCGGTCATGTGATGAGAAGAGAGGCATTGGAGAACATCGTAACAACTGGAAAGATCGAGGGGAAGAGAGGCAGAGGTAGACCAAGAGAAGTGATGCTGGATGGATTGAGACGGTGGCATGGAGGAATATCAGCAGCAGAGTTGATCCAGAAAACCAAAGACCGAGATCTAAGGAGAGCCATGAACGCCTACGGCAGCCGGCACGGCACTTGATGATGATGATGATGATGAAGTGAATCGATACAATTATCTCGGAACAGGCATAACATCTTGCCTTGAAGAAATTAGAACAAGAATCGCCATGGCGAAAGTAGGCTTTGGCAAGGTGAACAACATACTGACCAATAAAAAGATGTCAATTGAAACGAGAAAAAGAGTGTTGAGGTGCTACATAGAGCCTATACTTTTGAATGGATGTGAAACTTGGACAATGAGCAGTTAAGTTGAAAAACATCTTAAGGCTGCAGAAATGTGGTTTCTGAAGAGAATGTAAAGAATTCAATGGAGAGACAGAAAAACAAATGACCAAGTACTACAGGAAACAAATGAAAATCGTAAATTGATTAGAGACATTAGACGTAGATAGTCAACATTTTTTGGACATATGAGAAGTAATGAATTGGAGAACTTGGTGACAACTGGCAAGATCGAAGGGATCAGACCAAGGGGAAGACCAAGAAGTAAATACCTGGATGGCTGGGCAACAGGATTGAGCG
>JACEFZ010009810.1:0-14091 GCA_014155875.1 Cepaea nemoralis | reverse complement strand
AAATTTTTTTTTTTTGTCAGTTTTAAATTTTGCACAAGTCATATTTATTTTTCCTGCTGTATACTTGACTTTCTTTAATTTTACCCTCATGCCCCGTAATTAATCTTGATCACTTGGATATGCAATGGCTTTTTGACTCTCGCCTAAGCAGTAAAAAGAGGAAAAGGGAAACGGAATGAAGCTAGCGCATTATTTTTGGATGTACAAAAATACAGATCAGGGCGTGCTTTAAAACTTCTTTTTTTCCCAACCATTGAAGAGAGAATACAGTTTGCAGGGCACGCGCCTACCTCAGAATTAACGCAAACACACAACATCCACTGCATAGTGAATTAGGAAGGTGAAGGGCAGCAGGTTAAAAAGAGGACGGTCGTGGATGGTCAGCCGAAGACATTCTTCAACAGGTGTGTTCACTTGAGGACTTAGAACCTGGCGAGGAGTGGGTGCAAGTGCCAACAGACTTCTGCACATCCTTTTCAGTTTGCATCCAACTAGATAGAAAATGCAGACAAGAAAATCCGGCTGCTGTTGAGGCTGAAGTACAAGCGTTGATTTTCGAGAATTCGCTAGACGGTGACGCGGTCATCTACACAGATGGGTCGGTCGTCCGACATGTGAGAAGCTCATGGGCCTTTACAGCTCGGGCCGGAGGGAGAATTGTGAAGGAGGACTCTGGTGCTTTCACTGAAACCACAAGTAGCCTGACCATGGAAGTCATGGCAGTAAGTAAAGCAATAACATGGCTCGAGACACAGACATTCACTAGGGCTTGTTTCCTTAGCGACTCAATGAACATGATCAAGAGGATAGAGGAGGGGTCGATCCGAAGAGAATGGTTGCTGCCTCTGAAGCGGTCTCGGCTGGCAAAGATTAGTTTCATCTTCGTGCCAGGGCATGCGGGAGTACAAGGAAATGAGCGGGCTGACAAGCTCGCAGGTGAGGCTACTGTGGAGGGCGGACGCGCCATGGACCAGGCTGACATTCTGAATGCTCTACGAGAAGTGAGACTTTTGCGAGAACCAAGTGATGACTGTGAATCTACAACAATGGCCAGACTGCGAGAGCAGCAAATTAAAAGAGGGGTGGCCAAACAAGAACACTACGCAGGACGCCAAAGAAGATTGATAAACCAACACAGAACTGGCGTCGTTAGCCGCTACACGCTGCGGGATTTGCTGAGGAGGGGATCCGAGCACTTATGGACTGAATGGTTCGATGTGCAACGAGGATGATCTGTCGACTAACTAACTAACTAACAAAATCACGTGGCTAAGCCATCCAGGTATTTACTTATCTGCCTTACCCTAGTTCTTTTCCCCACAGTCTCGCCAGTTGTCACCAAGTTCACCAACTTATTTCTTCTCATAACGTGTCCAAAAAATTGAGACCGGCAACGTCAAATTTCTCTAATCAGTTTACGGTTTTCATAGTTTCTCGTAGGACTTTGCCATAGTTTTTTCTTTCTGTCCATAGTATTATTTGCATTTTCCTCAGAAACTACATTTCCAGATATTTATACTTTTATGCAAAACTTAAAACCAAAAAAAACTCCCTTGAGCAAACAAGACAGACATACATGGACGGCCACGTAATTAAATCCAACGACAAGATTCCATTTATTAAAACATTGCTGACAATACACACGTTTATTTACACTTTTCAAGCTATTGTATTGCAACAGATAACTGAAATTCACATTGTAAAATCAAACGGTTAACATTCTCTGCAGCCAACCTCCTATTCTGCTCTCATTTGTTATGTGAAAACATGACTTTGCACGCGTATTCAAGGTACTAACAAAACAGTGACCGTTAATTTTCTTCTGCCTTTTATCCCCCAGGGAAGCACAGGTCCTAAACGACCGTACGCCAACGCATCCTTAGTACGACTTCTTCGATATACATGGCAGGCTGCTGTGTTACAATTTGCCTCCATTATGAGTTCCAGAAACAGAGGCGAGTGGCTGTTACTGACAGGTGTCAGCTTCCACTAGAAGGATCACTTCATGTGATGTATGTTCAGGTTCGCTGTTTCACCTTTCACATCTTTACAGATAAGATACAACAGCAAGGCAGATGCTGTCGAACTGTGATGGAGTTATAACGGCCAAAGACATCACGGTCAACCCTCAAGGGAAGGCAGGGGCAGACCATGGGCATTTCCCGCCATCCAAGGAGGCTTCCATAATTGCAGAGCCTGCACATAGTGCTCTGGTACTGGGCTCACCCAAGGAATCGCCACGTCCTGCTCATGGCTGCTTTAATTCCTCACTTCCATGAATTGGGTATTTCGTTTGCCACTGGCCGCTCCCCACTCAAACCAGGAACGGTCAGTCTGCAGACGACATCCACTCAGCAAGCTTTCGCTTCTGACTTCCACGTAATGGATTCGCTAACCAAACTTTCCATTTCGTGTTAATGAGACGTTTTTACACTTTGATTACGCTCACTCAGTGAGTTTCTGACTTACATCGTAACCATTGCATGCGACTAGGACGCTTTTTCCACCTTTAGTAACGCTCACGAGGTAAGCTGCACGTGCTGCCGGCTCAGCATCTTGCTTCCATGCAGCAGAGAGCGAGTAACGGCCAGGCCCTCACATCTTGGGGATATTGGCTATGAGGCGTTCAGCCATATCCCTCAGCTGAGAGCCGTAGAACAAGTGTCTGGACCAAGCATGTAGCAGGCTAAGTATCTCACCTCCGTTTAGCAGCACATGTCCGAACCGAAAGCTCGCTGAGTGGACGCCATCTGCAGACCGACCGCTCCTGGTTTCTGTGGGGAGCGGCCTGGGCGAACGAAATGCCCAATACATGGAAGTGAGGAATTAAAGCAGTCATGTGCAGGACGTGGCGATCCCTTGGGTGAGCCCAGTACTAGAGCGATATGTATCGGCTCTGCAATTATGGGAAGCCTCCTTTTGTTTTTAAATAACGAGACACACCGCAATTACGTCTGAAAAAACAAAAACAAAACAAAAACACAACCCCGGATGAACGCAGAAGAATAAGAAGAAACCTATATTCACTGCAGCAAACTTCAAGGCTAACCTTTACCTGTACAAAGCAATATAAGATCAAGACATCAAGTGTAAATATTTCTAGACCAAAATAACTTGACAAGAAACAAAAACCGCACAATAAATATCGCAAAAGAATAGATCTAAAGATTAAATTAAAGAGAAATCTACTGTTACTGCAAAGACCTTTTGCGATTTCTTAATCTGCTTATATAAACGGGCATCCTTCTCTCTCCGCCGCTCACTTCAGCACTTAAAACACTGTTACAGATCTAATGTTGGCAGCGTCTTCCCTCTGATCAAGTCAGCAGCCCTTTCGCCGATCATAATGGTTGGAGCGTTGGTGTTACCAGAGACAATCCACGGCATAATGGAAGCGTCGGCCACGCGAAGTCCGGATATCCCTTGTACTCTAGGAACAAACACACAAGCAAACATGGTTACACTAGAAACAAACAAATAAACAATCATCTATATTATAGAATCAGTGTACGAACCATAATTTATCTAGAATCAATGAAACAAATAAAGTATGTTTATTCTAGAATTAAATACACAAATCACAATTACCATAGATCTCTCCCCCACACTATTTTCCCCGTTCACTCGCTCTGAACTTGAGCGTAGTCCATATTGGACTGATGTTTGCATGTGAGACGGCTTTCCATTTTATCAATGTCTCCCGCAACCCACTCCGAGTTCAGAGATACTTGTAATTTATATGCCAAGTCAAGGCAAGCAAGTCAAAGTTTAAGTCCAGCTGACCGGTGTAGCCAGAGAACGAACGCCTACCTCGCCATCAGCATCCTTGCCGAATGATAGGCTACCTGAGAGCGTTCTAGCTTCGATCAGAATAAGCGAAAATAAAATATTGTGTAGTATGTGAATGTTCGTCGTTATAGTGACATAGCGACGCTCAGTTGCTCGTTTTGGATTGGCGCATAAGAAAGGAAAGTAGTGTAGTTCCCGGATATTACATAACCTTTTCCCGCTGTGGCCAACCTGATATCAATCAAGCTTTTGTCTGTAGATGCATACTCTTTTTTAAATCAAAGCTGCCTTTAAAATGACTAAGAGAAAAGTTGATTCTGAAAACAGAGCCTTTCAAAGCCGCTGGGAGGCTGAATATATGTTTACTGATATTGGCGGTAAACCTGTGTGTCTAATTTGTGGAAACAATGTGGCTGTGATCAAAGAATATAATCTGAGACGGCACTACGAGACTAAACATCAAGACAAGTTAAACAGCCTGAATGCAGAGCAGAAGGTACAGAAGGTAGACTTGATTGATTGATTGATGATTGATTGATTGCTTTAGGAACCGACATCACAGCATTCGGGGCATTCCCATAAGCGCTCCGTCCCCATCCTCAGAAGCCAGCGAAGAGTTCCAACCCCAATAGTACCAGTAGCAATTTGATTATATGTGCGTCTCGCCTTTCCTCTAAGCGTCGAGCATCGGCCAGATCCCCTCGTCACTCCACGCTGTCGCATTCTTGCCAGACCATGGTAGAATTGAAGAGGAATCTAACATCACAGCAGATGGTTTTCACCAATGCAAAATCACAAACTGAAGCTGCTGTGAAAGCAAGTTTTATTGTGGCGGAGGAGATCGCAAAATCAGGCCGACTATTTACAAAAGGAGAGTTTCTGAAGCTCTGCATGATGAAAGTGTGTGACGTCTTGTGTTCAGACAAAAAGCAGATGTTTGCAAAGGTAAGCCTTAGCAGAAATACGGTTGTTGATCGGGTTTGTGAGATGGCCACTGAGGTGAAAACACAGCCGATCGTAAAAAGGCAAAGACTTTGTTGCATTCTCCCTTGCTGTCGGTGAAAGTAATGACACAACTGACACTTCACAGCTCTTTTTATGTTTTAATTTATATTAATGTTTAAAAAAGGTTTAATTTTCGGCTTATTAAATGTTTATCCTCTTCGGCCCTCAACCTTACGTGTGATTTGAGTTTTGGCCAACTGAGCGATTGAGTTTGACACCTCTGCCCTAGACATTTGTTAAGCTTTCAACCGATATGCGACATATTAAGACAGGCCAACGAGAGACGACAGGGGAAGATAAACTATATGGACTGCTGAGTGAACTAAAAAAGACAGGTAATTCATACAAGAGACAATATTGCTGTTATGTACATATATCGAGCGAACGAAAGAAAAAGAGGAAGACAGGCCAACATCCTGTTAAGTAAAACAGTTTGACAGGAGTTTGTCTTGAGAAACAACACCAGAAAAGCTTTAATAGTATGAACTATGTAATTGTTCCTTTCTCCCTTAACTGATTCAGTGCCAAAGAATAATATGGTGCCAAATGTGACCGCCCATTAGGACAGAATGACGATATGTCGCAATACCTGGGCTCTTCCTGTTATTTGCTTCGTTTTGTTATTCCTTTCGCAATTTTAATGCAAAGTGAATAGAAGTTTACATTATAATAGTTGTTCTTTTGATTGTGCACCATCTTTTGTCCAAACCTACGCTTTTGTTTTGCACTGAATCAGTTAATCCTACTATAGATGTCCTATCACGTCACAGTTAGAGCTTAAGAGTAGTCAGTTTTAGAATGAGCATGAGGACAGTGAGTCGTAAAAAGAGTTCTAGGAAAGTGAATTAGAAAAAGAACAGGTTCAGGGAGAGAGAGAGAGAGAGAGAGAGAGAGAGAGAGAGAGAGAGAGAGAGAGAGAGAGAGAGAGAGAGAGAGAGAGAGAGAGAGAGAGAGAGAGAGAGAGAGAGAGAGAGAGAGAGAGAGAGAGAGATTCGGCACTGAGTCCGTCTGAAATTCTGCAGTGTTTAATTCTCTCTGTTATACATTATTTCATCCATACATCACTTATGATGTAATCGAGGACAACAATAACAATATCAATATGTGCATTGCAAAGGCATGGGAAATGTGCAAAAATCATTACGCGACTTATTAATGTTAATTAATGATGTGGCAATCATCTTATATATAAATTGCGATCTCCGTCTGTCTGTCTGTCTCTCTGTCTGTCTGTCTGTCTGTCTGTCTGTCTGTCTGTATGTATGTATGTCCTTTATTTGTTCGCGAACGGCCCATCCGATTGAGATGAAATTTTCTACACGCCTTCCTTTCATTCCATCGCTGCCAACTGTCATAGTTTTTTTTTCTTCTTCCTCCTCCTCCCTCCTCCCCCTCCCAAAATACGTACGTAAATATATGATGATGATGATGAAAGAATCCCCGAACCAAAACGCTAGGGAAAGGGAAGAAAATGACGTGACTACACAGAATCGTCACACGGCAATCATCATCATCAAGTGCCGTGCCGGCTGGCGTAGGCGTTCATGGCTCTCCGTAGATCTCAGTCTTTGGTTTTCTGGATCAACTCTGCTGCTGATATTCCTCCATGCCACGGCAATATCAATAACAATTCATCTTTTTATGTGTAAGGAAGTTATCTACAGTCGTGTAGAAGGGAAGAACTAGACGAGTATGAATTCGGAATGGCGAACTCTCTCCTCCTCTCTTCTCCTCCTCCCTCTACCTCCTCCCTCCTCCTCCCTCTACCTCCTCCCTCCTCCTCTTCCCTCTCATCCCTCTCCCTCCTCCTTCTCCCTCTTCCTTCTCCCTCTTCCTCTCCCCTCTCCTCCATCCTCCTCCCTCCTACTCCCTCCGCCTCCTCCCCCTTCTCCCTCATCTTCCCTCCTCCTCCCTCTCCCTCCTCATCCCTCCTGCCTCCCTCCTCCTGCCTCCTCCCTCATCATCCTCCCTCCTCCTTCTCCCTTCTTATCCCTCTTCCCTCTTCCTCCTCCTCCTACCTCCTCCCTCCTCCTCCCTCTACCTCCTCCTCCTCCCTCCACCCTCCTCCTCACTTCTCCTCCTCTTCCTCCTCCCTTTCCTTCCTCCTCCTCTCCTCTACCTCCTCCTCCCCTACCTCTTTCCTCCTCCCATCCTCCTCCTCTTCCACCTCCCTTTCCTTCCTCCCCTCCTCATTCTCCCTCCTTCCTGCTCCTCCTTCCTTCTTCTCCCTCTGCCTCCTCCCTCCTCCTCTTCCCCTCCTCCTCCCTCCTCCTCCTCCCTCCTTCTCCCTTCTTCTCCTCCTCTCCCCTCCTCCTCCTACCCTCTTCCTCTTCCCTCCTCCCTCTCCCTCCTCCATCCCTCCTCCCCTCTTCCTCCTCTCCCTCTTCCTCCTCCTTCCTCCTCCTCCCTCTTCCTCCTCTCCCTCCTCCATCCTCCTCCTCCCCTTCCTCCTCCCTTCTTCCTCCTCCTTCCTTCTCCTCCCTGCTCCTCCCTCTTCCTCCCTCCTCCTACCTCCTCCCTCCGCCTCCTCCTCCCTTTTCCTCCCTCTCCTCCTCCCTCTAACCTCCTCCCTCCTCCTCCTCTCCACTCTTCCTCCTACCCTCTTCCTCTTCCCCTCCCCCTCCTCCCTCTCCCTCCTCTTCCCTTCACATTCCTCCTCCTCCCTCTTCCTCCTCCTCCCTCCTCCTCCTCACCGCTCCCTTCTCCCTCCTCCTCCTTCTTCCTCCCTCCTCCTCCTCCCTCCTCCCCCTCCTCCTTCCTCCTCCTCCTCCCTCTCCTCCTCCTCACTCCTCCTCCTCCCTCCTCCTCCCTCTACCTCCTCCCTCCTCCTCCCTTCACATTCCTCCTCCTCCCTCTTCCTCCTCCTCCCTCCTCCCTCATCCCTCCTCCTCCCTTCTCCTCCTCCCTCCTCCTCCCTCTAACCTTCTCCTCCCTTCACATTCCTCCTCTTCCCTCTTCCTCCTCCTCCCTCCTCCTCCTCATGTCTCCTTCTCCCTCCTCCTCCCTTCTTCCTCCCTCCTCCCCTCCTCCTTCCTCCTCCTCCCTCCTCCTCCTCACTTCCTCCTCCTCCTCCCTCCTCCTCCCTCTACCTCCTCCCTCCTCCTCCCTTTACATTTCCTCCTCCTCCCTCTTCTTCCTCCTCCTCCTCCTCCCTCCTCCCTCCTCTCTCCTGCCTCCCTCCTCCTCCCTCCTCCTCCTCCCCCCTCTACCTCCTCCTTCTTCCTCCCTCCTCCTCCTCCCTCTTCCTCCTCCTCCCTCCTCCTCCTCCTTCCTCCTCCTCTCTTCGCCTCCCTCCCCTTCTCCTCCCTCTACCTCCTCCTCCTCCTCCATTCACATTCCTCCTCCTCCCTCCTCCTCCTCCCCTCCTCCTCTTCCCCTCCTCCTCCTCCCCCTCCTTCTCCTCCTTCTCCCTCTTCCTCCTCCCTCTTCCTTCTCCCTCCGCCTCCTCCCTCCTCCTACTCTCTCCTCCTCCTCCCTCCTCCTCCCTCTCCCTCCTCCTCCCTCTCCTCCTCCTGCTCCCTTCTCCTCCTGCGTTCTCCTCCTCCCTCCTTCTCGCTCCTCCTCCCGCTTCTAAACACTTTGTACCCTTTAATAGAGATGTCCTCATCTGAAATGTTTTCATTTAGTCTACTTTCACTAAGGCCGAATACATGAAAATTTTGATTAAGAATAGAAGATAACTCTGGCAGCTTGTTGAATAAGTTACATATGTTTAATTCTGACATCTGACCCCCGACCTCCGGCCACTCAAGAATCACACATGCTACCAAGAATAAACCAACCCATCCTTCCTACCCCCATCTTAGCACGGGAAGGAGATAACTACCACAATTGTTTTCCTGCCCTCCCCTGCAAGGAGCCTGCGTTGCAAACATCGGCACACACACATGGCAGTAATACCACTTTGACACATCCCCCTCACGCCACAAATGGGCCACCTAGCAGACAGCAGGAAGTTCCGCATCATTGGGGTCCAGAACTTTACGCCAAAAATGGGTCACATATCAGACAACAACAGGTTCCGCATCTTTGGAATCCAGAACTGCTACACTTGATGCAATTTAGTCCGGCCGCACTGAATCAAGCTTTTATGATGTCTCTACAATACAGACCTGTAAGATAGGATATGTATTAAACACTGAGCCCTATACGCAATATACCAGGAAAAGAGCTTCCTCCTTGAACTTTAACTGCTTACTATTTAGAGTTTTATCTCCCGTGTGGGATACCCAACTTTAAACAGGAACATTGACTTGTATAGTCATTTATTCATTCTTTCTGATAGCAGCTGGTTACATAACTTGCGAAGTAGTTCGAGCTACGTAATCGTTGTATGTTCATACGCTTTAATTCTTTTTGTTCTGTATTTGCACTATTCTTGTTGGTCTCATTAGTTATATCGTTATAATATTGTCATTTACATATCGATTTCTATTACTGGTATTTTGCAAATTAATGTTATTGTGTATTTTTATGATCTTGTATTTTTACGTAATTTTGACTAATTTACACTTACTTCTTGGGTGAAATGTCTGAGAAGTGGCAACATTGGCTCAATAAATCAGGAATACGTTTTGGACACTTAAACATATGTAACTTATTCAACAAGCTGCCAGAGTTATCTTCTATTCTTAATCAAATTTTCATGTATTCGGCCTTAGTGAAAGTAGACTAAATGAAAACATTCAGATGAGGACATCTCTATTAAAGGGTACAAAGTGTTTAGAAGAGATCCCTGTAGGAAACAAGAGACAGGCATAGTAGTCTATGTTTCTAATCTACTAAATGTTCACCGTAGGCTAGACTTTGAAACTTGCGAAATAGAATGTATTTGGTTGGAGTTAAAACTTCGAAACATCACACCCCTGATAATTGGCTACCTCTATCGAAATCCCAGGGCTGGATACGTTTGGTACGAAAACTTCACTACCATGATGGATGTGGTTTTCGCTTCCGGGAAGGAAATTATACTACTCGGAGACTTTAACATTGACACCAACAAATCCCATATAATCTGGGGAAATATAATTGCATCATACAACTTCCAACAAATAGTAAAACAAGATACTAGAGTAACAAACTCATCTTCAACACTTATAGATCACATTATGTAACTTGCTCGGACAACATCATAGAATGCACCGTGCCCAATTGTGCAATGAGCGATCACTACCCAATATGCTGCACATGGTCTAAAACAGGAACTAAAACTCCTAAACATAAACACATAACTGTAAAATATAGAAGCTACAAAAATTTCAACCAAAACGCATTTTTAAAGGACTTGCTCAGTTCACCTCTAAACAATGTTTATCAACTTCCAGACCCGGATGATGCTCTGGAATCCTGGATGAAGATCTTTATTGATGTGTTTGATAGACATGTGCCAATCAAGGAAGTTCGAGTAAAACATCACGTCAAACCACCTTGGATCACCAAGGAAATTCTTGAAATTATGAGAGACAGAGATAAGGCACATAAAAAGCGGGATCTCAGCACATACCGTACTCTTAGAAACAAAGTTCAATATACCATACGAAAAGAAAAGAAAAATTACTTTAAGAACTTAGTCATGGATAAAACAAATAGTAAGGACATATGGAAGGCAATTAACACCTTCACAAACAAGCACAACTACTCAAATTCATTACCATCAAATCCTATTTCTTGCGACCAATTCAGTACTTTTTTCAGAATGACATAGATCAGTTGAAGGCTACAATACCAAATTCTCCTTGCAAACTTATCTTACTGTCATCGTTTTGCCAGACTAGATGCCCCCGAGATATCATTTCTGACATACCGCTAATGACAGTCACTGAAGTATTCATTTACCTCAGTAAACTAAAAAACACAAACTCATCTGGGTTAGATGGAATCAGCAGTCGGATTCTCCGCTGTGCTGCGCCAGTGATCTGTGTATCACTAACCTATGTATATAATCAGTGTATCACCAAAGGTCACTTTCCATCAGCTCTCAAAATCGCTAAAGTGTATCCTCTCCTTAAATCTGGTTCATTGGACAATGGTCTCCCGAACAATTATAGACCCATTTCTTTACTATCATCACTATCTAAACCACTAGAAAAACACACCCATAAGGTAACATTACAATATCTAGATCGCAACAAGCTTATAGTTGACAGTCAATCAGGATTTCGACCAAAATATTCTTGCCATACGGCCCTAACAAACATGATAGAAAATTGGCACCATAATATAAATAACAACAATCTATGTGGAGCTGTGTTTATCGATTTCAGAAAAGCATTTGATATGATAGACCATGCCATGTTAATTAAAAAAACTAGAGACAATGAAAATTGGCCCTAATGTTGTGACGCTAATAACATCTTTTCTGTCAAACAGAAAGCAAGAAGTATCATACAATAAATCTCTGTCCCAAACCACTACCTTCAATACTGGAGTACCGCAAGGCTTTATTTTTGGCCCTCTATTATTCGCCATATATATTAATGATCTACCTTTGCATCTTTCGTCGTCCTGCGATCTATTTGCAGACGACTGTACAGTGTATACAAACGCTGAAAGCAGTAATTTGCTGGAGTTGTCTTTGCAACAAGAATTAAATAATGTAGTTAGGTGGAGCTATGCGAACCGTATGCAAATTAACATCACTAAACAAAATCTATGTTATTAACAACAAGACAAAGACTTCAGACTCTAAATTCACACAGATCACTTCAACTTCACGTCGATAACATGCCAGTAGAAAGTGTAACTGAGCACAAAACATTAGGCCTCATCATTGATAGAAACCTAACCTTTAATCCTCACGTTCAAGCGCTCACTAAAAAAAAAAAAAAAAAGTCTACCAACTCGCCAAAATTAAAAATTTCCTTGATGAGGACACAAGGAAAATATTCTATACGTCAACATACAGACACATTTTGACTACTGCTCTACAATCTGGGACGGTTGTTCCAATTCAAGCACCAAGCGACTTTACTCACTCCAGAAACGGGCCATGAGATTAATTTATAGCAAACATTTAACTGAAAATCCTAGCCTGCATGAACGCCTTCAGTTACTACCACTCCGCAAACGTCTGCTTTTCAATAAGGCCAAACTAATTCACAAATTCCTACATCGGAATGCCCCAAACTACCTTTGGCCATTGTTTGAATATAATGCTAGACACAGTAAACGATTAAATTTATTACACCTTCCGAAGCTTAGGATAGACTTATACAAAACAAGCTTAACGTACTCTGCAGCTCAGCTGTGGAACAATCTTCCACATGAAATAAAAGACATCATCAATCCCTATACATATAATCGCAAATTATTTGAACACTATCTCAGTACGGATTACCTTCCCCCTTAATAATAGAAGTAATAATATAATAAAACCCTAGTATAACAGCCAGTCCCCTTTTGGTAGGCCAGTATATTCCACGTAGCTAATAAATGCCACACCTAGTTATTACTATTACTGAGTCGTGTAGTATTTATTTTTAATTTTTCCACATGCCTTTATAATGCATATATTTATATTGTTGCTGTTTCAGTTAGCCTTGAATGATGTAGTGAATGGTATAATGTTATGAAAGAGAGTGGAACAAAAGGCAGAATGTTAGACGGGCCTGCGTGCCCAATTCTTAACCCTTTCAAAATAAAGTTTTGTTGTTGTTGTTGTTGTTGTTCTTCCTCCTCCCTCCTCATCACCTCCTCCTCCACCCTACTCCTCCCTCCTCTCCTAATCCTCCTCCTCCCTCCTATTCCTCCCTACTCCTCCCTCCTCCTCCCTCCTCTTCCCTCCTCCACCTCCCTCTTCCTCCTCCCTCCTCCATTTACCCAAGACAGACAGACAGTCAGACAGATAGTCGGGAATGGTGTCAGCGTGTTGGATGTCTAGGTATCTGAGCTCGGGCTCACACAGGCAACAATAACTCCGTTAAATATAATATCTAAGATTTATTGTATTTCAATATACAGTGCGTTGGCGCAGTGGGTTTAACAAGCCCGCACTGAGTTGCATATCACAGAGGTTTAACATCATCACACAGTTAACATCATCAAACATTCTAAGCAAACTATCTAGCATATGTCTATGAACCCAAATACACATGGGTCTAAACTATTGAGTCCCTCTAAGGCAGGCCCTGTTGCCTCTTCGATGTCCCGTCTCTCTCTGCCGGTTCACACGTGTCGCAATCCGACACGGGTGGTAACTCTGTTCGAGTTCCTCGTGGACCCCGCAATAGGCGGGCCACATCAGGTCCAGACAGTGGACTCATGACAGTGGAAAAGGGTTCTAAAAATTTTCCCGAGGGCCCTTACTTCTTTCCCTTGGGTGGAGTTGTAGCCTTGGCTACTGTCTACTAACTTAGTGGTTTTTCAGTAATTTAGGCTGTGACAGGGTCCCCCTCTTCCCGATTTGATGGGTGTTATAAGGTAATGTTCTGTAACAAGCTATGTGGAGAGTCCCAATAGCCCGGTCACAATATTTCAAAACTTTATAGCCCTGTGGATAGGTCTTTACCTGCCAAACCCCCTCCGTTTTCCCGACTCACTGTCACTCTTCTTCGACCCAGGGACCTATTTCCTGCAGGTTCTTCTGCTGATCCATATATATAACGCAAGTGATCTTTGGAATAAACTAAAAGTGATTTATTAAATCAATAAAGGACAGCACGGAAAACCCCCAAGGTTACACGATATTCTAAAGAACAACCGGGTAAATTCAGGACACAGAGCATCAAGCTTTTCATCATAACCAAGCTGTAGTAAGGGCCGCCGTCCACATATCGCTCACCAAATGAGAATCCTCCTTGTTTAGGTAGGGTTGAGTATAACACCTTTTGTAGACCGAACTTCCCCGTTCCGGGGCCCAGTTTTTATGAACAAATGTTCTAGGGAAAAGCCATGGAATCATTGGGATACTGTCAGGTGGAAATAAAAAATCTGAGTACAGTTTTTTATAGATGGGGTGGTCTGGGTGATTGGCGGGTTCACCACTATTACAAAAGACACAATTCCTAGTATCGAGATACTGGTAAGTTTCAGTACAGCTGATGGACCGTATCGAGATGATGGTAATGTTTCAGTACGTGATGGTCACTTTCAAGGGCAAGCAGTGGCTCATCTCGTAGGGGACATTCCCAAAGGACTTTCATGGCCCAAACCTTGCCATGGCAGAGTCATTTAAAAAAACTTTCTGCTTAGAGCCCCGTTTGACTGTTCCATCACCCAAACAGGACCCTGAAAAAGGAAAAATTTGTGAGAGTCTCCACCTAATTTTGGGACAGCCGCATGAAGACTCCCTTTAAAAGG
>JACEFZ010009809.1:0-62196 GCA_014155875.1 Cepaea nemoralis | reverse complement strand
GTCCCCAACTGCTCCAAGATGGTTCACTATGTCCATTCTGTTATGTCATAGTCTTGCGTTGAAGTTTCCCATAACTATGATGTTGTCTTGCTTCTCTATGTTATTAAGTATATCATGGGTATCTTCGAAGAACTCCTCACACTCTTGAGCTCCGTCTCATCGTGTTGTTTTTTTCATCGAGTAGTCTACCTATCGTCATCCGTCTTGAGACTCCATCTATTTCTCCCGTGTCTCGTCTGTCGTCGTATCTACGTGGTCTCTCGCTTCTCTCAATTCTTGTGTCGTGGACGAATTGAACTCTTGATCTTGCTGGGTGTAGTCACTTCTCCTGATCACTCCGCGCTGTTGGTCGCTTTCGTTTTCACTGTCTTTTTCCTCTTCTGTTGCTTCCTTTTCTGTATGGGACTTGTTCATGATGTCGTCTGTTTGTGCGGCTTTATTCTTCGTCTGTTTCTTGAGCCGTTCTAACTGTTCTCTTTCTACTTTAATTTTTGTCAGCCGCCTCCGTCTCGGCCTTGTTGCAGCCATTCGAGCGACATCCTGTCCAGTCTTCTGTTGTGCGAGCTTTAATTTGTCCAGGTTGCTCTGGACGGCTGTTATCTGTGTCTCTTGAGCCTGGTCGCTTTTCTCCTCTATGCTGGTCACGTTAGACCTCGGGTACTTTAGTTGGCCTTCCAATTGCGCTTTGTCAGATTTCGTAATGCGGATGGTCGCCTCATCTGTTTCCTAGCCTCTTTATAAGGCAGATTTGTTTTGACGGCAATCTCCATTGCTTCTTTGCTGTCTTGGTAGCAGGGGCAGCCGAGATATCTAGTGCCACGGATGCCGAGGCTGTTGGTGCACTCTCTGTTGGCGTTCGGCTTACTGAATTCCGTGTCGACCTTGGCATGAGGGCACTGACTCTATGGGTCCGCACCCATCCAGAACAATATCTGCAGACCCCCACCTCACTTTTACAATTGGCACGGATGTGCCAAAACTTCTGGCACCTAGAGCACTGTAGCATTCTAGGGATGTGATCCGGAGCTTGCTGTCTCGCGTCCCACCAAAAGGTTTGAGATATTATCCGGTCCTCCGATGTGATGACGAATGTGGAGGGAATGTTGTTCTTCCCGATGATCCTCTCAGCACTGGTTATCTTAAGTGTCTTTTTTTCTCTCGATAGCATCTCCCTGATCTGTTTGTTTGTCGAAGATTCTTGACTCTTTTCATGTCCCATCGTTTGATATTACGGCGTCGGGTGTCTTCCATTCAGATGCCGTGGGGTAGCTCCATGCCGACTTTCACTTGCTGTGTTAGATTTGGCAACAGTGCGGTGGTCTTTGCGGTCTTGTTGATGGAGACTGCTACTCCACCCGGTGTCCTGCGCACCTGGGTGATGCTGTATCGTCTCAGCTCGTTGTCCGACAGACTGAGTATCGTATCTATTTGTAACGCTGACAGTTTGGCTTCCACAACGCTAGTTTGCTTCAGCAGGATTTTGCCGTCGAAATCCTCAGTTGTGCTGTCCTCCTATGCGGATGCGCTTGGTGAGCTGCTTGGTTTCTCCTTGGTGTGGTGTTTGTGAGCTTATCCGCTGCTGCTCGCTTCAACTGTGGTCTCTGCTGTCGGTTGTTCGAGAACAGCTTCAGTTGGTGTAGGAGATGGACAGCTGTATGTCGCAAAATGATCAGCAGTCCTGCAGGCCTTCCTCACCTCTGTCTTCCTCATGCCGGCTGTGTACATCTCGTGTCTTTTCGCGGCAATTTTAGTGCGAGCCATCCTCTGCACTGTCAGTTTCTGATCTTCTTCTCGATAGAGCTTCTAGTCTGAACGACCTGTGACCATTTTGATCCATTTATAGTTGGTGGAAATCGCGTTCCAGAACTCAGGTATTCAGATGTAGCGTCTTCCTCTCAAACAGTGCTTAAGGAAACCAAAATTAATTATGCCTGTAAACAGAAACTTTGTAGTTAAAAATGTGTAACGTAATATTTTAAAACAACTGTTCCTAGAGATTACTACATGCGAACCAAAATTCACAATCAGAAATGAAAACAAATTGAAAATGTCCAAATCTATGAATACCTTGATTCAATAATAACAACAATTGGGATTGTTCAACACAAGTCAGGAGCAGATTGACGTGGGGTTGCAGAAAGAAGAAAACACACCAAAAATATGTTTCCCGAGGAAAGTTTCCTGCTGTGAGTGTGATGTGATAGTGCAGAGGTTCAACAATATTGTGAGCCTATGGTATAATTAAAAAAAAGCACATTACACAGTGTTGAAAACACGCATCTTTCCCCGCCGACAGAAGGATGTGATCTACGGACGATTTGGGAATAACTAAAGATATTAACACCTCAACTGTTGCATAAATACTCTTACAGTACCTTAGCTCCACAAAAGTAAAAAAAATACTGACATTCTATAAGATCTCATCATCGAAAAACCTGGATCATTAACAACGGTATGTCTCGGAACCTCAAATATATGTTCATATTACACGTCATATATAGGAGAGGAAACGGAACTGTAATGAAAGGGATAGTTCCTCAAAGTAAATGCCAGGATCGACTAACATGAAGGCGGACAAGGGAAAATAAATACACCTTAGGCAGGGTAAAAGGTAAAAGATCGAGAGTCGTCCCGTCGGATCGTGACTTAACAGTTGTTCCCGTCGGGCCGTGACTAGAGAGTCGTTCTGTCGTGTCGTGACTAAAGAGTCGTTCTGTGACTAGAGAGTCGTTCTGTCGTGCCGTGACTAGAGAGTCGTTCTGTCGGGCCGTGATTAGAGAGTCATTCTGTCTGGCCGTGACTAGAGAGTCGTTCTGTCGGGCCGTGACTAGAGAGTCGTTCTGTCGGGCCTTGACTAGAGAGTCGTTCTGTCTGGCCGTGACTAGAGAGTCGTTCTGTCGTGCCGTGACTAGAGAGTCGTTCTGTCGTGCCGTGACTAGAGAATCGTTCTGTCGTGCCGGGACTAGAGAATCGTTCTGTCGGGCCTTGACTAGAGAGTCGTTCTGTCGGGCCGTGACTAGAGAGTCGTTCTGTCGGGCCGTGACTAGAGAGTCGTTCTGTCGGGCCTTGACTAGAGAGTCGTTCTGTCTGGCCGTGACTAGAGAGTCGTTCTGTCGTGCCGGGACTAGAGAGTCGTTCTGACGGGCCTTGACTAGAGAGTCGTTCTGTCGTGCCGGGACTAGAGAGTCGTTCTGTCGGGCCTTGACTAGAGAGTCGTTCTGTCGTGCCTTGACTAGAGAGTCGTTCTGTCGTGCCGGGACTAGAGAGTCGTTCTGTCGTGCCGGGACTAGAGAGTCGTTCTGTCGGGCCTTGACTAGAGAGTCGTTCTGTCGGGTCGTAATTAGAAAGTCGTTCTGTCGGGCCTTGACTAGGGAGTCGTTCTGTCGGGTCGTGACTAGGGAGTCGTTCTGTCGGGTCGTAATTAGAAAGTCGTTCTGTCGGGCCTTGACTATGGAGTCGTTCTGTCGGGTCGTGACTAGAGGGTCGTTCTGAAAAGGACCTGCCACGTGATGATGATGATGGCATATGGACGACAGATCGGCGCATGAATTTTTACCTCCAAGGTGCCATAAGGTAAAGTATGTACACAATATTACATGCAAGTTGCCATAAAACAAACTCTGTATACAATATTACATGCAAGGTGCCATGAAACAAACTCTGTATACAATATCATAAGGTGCGTTAATTTGAAATCAGTTCGTGCCGCACCGCGCGTAACTGCGTACGTTGAACATGATCATGTCATAGTCATGTGATAAGTACTGACCAATGAATAAAAGAGCACGGGCTTATCGTCCCATGATGCATAGGTTCTGTTTCTGACCGTTGAGAAAATGGCCGGGTTGATCCAAAATCCACCCAAAGAAGCCCAAAGAGCGGTGATTCAGTTTCTTTCATTTGAAGGATGTCGACCAGTGGACATTCATCGAAGAATGCAGGCAGCGTACGGTAACAAATATGTGTCGAAGACAATAGTGACAGACTGGGCACGGATGTTTCGGAAAGGACTTCAGTTCACGACAGATCTTCGACGGCCGGGTCAAGCGCATATTGTTGCAACATAAAAAACCATCGCCAAAATTGATGCAGCAGTACAGATGAACTGTTGTCGAAGCATACGTTCCCTAGCGAAAGAATATGATGTGTCAATTGAGACAATTCAAAAGGTCGTTGGTAAGAAACTGCAATATCGGAAGGTTTGTTCACAGTGGGTACCACGGATGTTGGCTGACCACCAAAAAGAGGGACGCATGGGATGGTGTTTGAACCACTTGCTGCATTACAGAGTGGAGGGTGATGCATTTCTCTTCCGCATAGTGGCAGGCAATGAATCATGGTATCACCACTTTGAGCCGAGCAGCAAAAGAGAGAGCATTCAATGGAAGCATCTGGATCACCAAAAGCCAAAAAATTCAAGTTACAGGTTTCCGCTGGTAAGGTTCTGCTGAGCGCATTGTTTTTTTTACCATGAAGTGCTATTGTTGGCCGACTTTACAGAACCTGGTGTCAACATCAACTCTACCCACTACTTGCAAACACTAGACAAGCTGCAAAAAGCCATCAAGAATAAACGACCCGGCATGCTTTCTCGCGGTGTGATTATGTTGCACGATAATGCTCGTCCGCATGTCGCAAAGATTGTGCAGGAAGCATTAGCAAGAAAGAAGTGGGAAATTCTCCAACATCCAGCCTATAGTTCTGATTTGTCACCAGGTGATTTTAATTTGTTCAGACCTCTAAAAAAAAAAGCTCTCTATGGGCAAATTTTTCACACAGATGCAAACGTAATGAACGTGGTAAACACTTGGTTCAGTGAGCAACCACAATCCTTTTTTTATGCAGACGGCATTCGCCGCCTACCTAAACAATGTAATGCTTGCCTGAATGCCTACGGTGACTTCTTCTGACCATCCCATGGTGCATATTTCATTCAAAATTAATGCTTTGGTTAATTCTACCACACCTGTTAAAGTTTATTTCATGATTTTGTAATAAAGCCATTGGAGCGAGTTTCAAATGAACCTCCCTGATACATGCAAGGTGCCATAAGACACATTCTGAATACAATATTATATGGAAAGTGTCATAAGACAGACTCTATGTACAATATTACTTGCAAGGCTACCAAAAGACAAACTATGTACACAATATTTCATGTAAAGTGCCATAACACAAGTTATGTATTGCCTTATCGCTATGCCTTATGGCATGTATGCAATATTACATGCAAGGTGTCATAAGACAATCTATATTTATAGTATTACTTGCAAGAATAGTTTAGTTTAGTTTAGTTTAGTCGATGAGTCAACATCACGGCATACGGGTGTAACCCATAAGCGCTCCGTTCTCCTCCTAACTCAAACCTGAGTCTGGAGAAACTCAACTCAGTGCTCGAACTCCGTAGCACCGGCGAGGATCCTGAAATACTTGGGTAGATTTTTAACTCGGAAGTTTGCCCGGGCAGCGCCGTTAGGCTACTCTTTTTCGATTTCCAACTGCCAAGGGATTTTTCACGTGCGCAAAAATACACAAGGGCGTCCGATCTCACTACCCAGAGACCAGGGGAAATTTTATTACTAGAAGTCCACGTGAAAAAGTCCCTGTCCTCACCGGGGCTTGAACCCGGGACCTCCAGCACTCGAGAACACCATATCTCAAGACCACGCAGCCTCCTCAACTTGCAAGAATGTCTCATGCAAAATCCCTGTATTGCTAGATACCATAAAACAAGCTGTGTATACAATAATACTTGCAAGGTGCCATAAGACAAACTCTTAATTCAAAATTACATGCAACGTGCCATAAAGCACACTCTGAATACAACATTACTTGTAAGGTGCCATAAGACAAATGCTATATACAATTTAATTGCAAATTGACATAAGATACATTGTATATATACAATTTTAAGGTTGTTTCGACAAGTGTATGTATTTCGGAAGTCGTTATCTTAAAAATATATACTGGCGCAATATTCATGTCAGCAATATGTATTTCAGAAATATTCACCTCAACAGTATTTAGCTCGGAAATATGTATTGCAGCAATACTTATCTTAATATTTATCTCAACAATATTTAGCTCGGCGATATGTATTGCATCAATATTTATCTCAACAGTGATAGCTCGGCGATATGTAATGTAGCAATATTTATCTTAAGATTTATCTCAGCAATATTTAGCTCGACATTATGTAATGCAGCAATATTCATCTAAAAATATTTAGCTTGGCAATAAGTATTGCAGCAATATGTATCTCAATGTGTGCCAAAAGAATGTGTATTGTCCTCTGTTGG
This sequence comes from Cepaea nemoralis, assembly GCA_014155875.1. Taxonomy (NCBI): domain Eukaryota; kingdom Metazoa; phylum Mollusca; class Gastropoda; order Stylommatophora; family Helicidae; genus Cepaea; species Cepaea nemoralis. Next base: position 55,897 of record JACEFZ010009809.1, on the reverse strand, counting down.
TACAAGTATCAGTACTCTTTGCCGAATAACTTCATTCTCTTCGTTTATCTTTCTGTCAGTCCTTGATGCTCCCAACATTCTCCTAAAAAGAGGCATCTCCACAAAAAACCTTATTTATCTGCTATTTGTCCGTAACTCATTCCCATACATTATTACTATGGGATCGCTACAGCTCTTAAGAACTTCCCACCTCGATTCACACAAAAAATAAAATATTGCATCAACTATTCTTCATCTTGTGAAAGGCTGCTATTTCTTGGACTATTCTACATTTAACTTCTGAGTTCCTTTTGTAATAACGATGGATTTGATCAGATGTTTTCCTTGGAATTATATAACTTCTGGTGTTGTTGTTGTTGTTGTTGTTGTTGTTGTTGTTGTTGTTGTTGTTGTTGTTGTTGTTGTTGTTGTGTTTTGTTTTGTTATTCAGATCTTTGTTTTCATTTTCTATCGCATTTATAGTTATAATTTCTTAAAATTGTATTTCAATTTCAGACATCAAAACCGTGTCATCAGCATATAACAGGTTGTTTATACCCCATATTATGTCCACCAGCTGATATTTGTGGAATATTTTATTTGGATCTCAATAGTAATTAACTGCTTAAAATTAATAGATCTGGCGATTGTACACAAGTCTGTTTAATACCTAGTTGCCAATAAATGCTTTTTTTTTTATTACTCCCCGATCTTTACCATCAATGTTTAAAATGCCCAACATTCTAATAATGTCCTCGTGTTTTACCTTATCGAATGCCCCAGTCAGTAAAGCACAACTATGGCTGTAACTTAAGTACTCTTGTGAAATGTGGCGTTTGCTTGGACTATTCTACATTTCTGTTACTTCAATCGTTCTTCTGTTCATGTTCTCAATGAGTATATGTTGTTGTTGGTGTCTTTATCTTCCACAAATCCGCACTGCTCTTCCTTAACTTCTAGATTTTACTTCTTATTTTTCTCATTACAATTCGCATCAGTATTTATGCCACATAACTCATCACAAATGTTAGCAATACATATGTGAAGAAAACATATTTCCACAATACATATTTTCTCAACACATACTTCAGCAGTATATATGTCAGTAAAACATATTCCAACAAAACGTATGTTAACAGTAAATATTTCAGCAAAATATATTTCAGCATTGTGTATTTTAGCTGAATATATCCTTCCCACGACGCTTGACGTAAGAAGTGGATGATGATGATGATGATATTTTAGCTAGATACATTTCAGCAATACATATTACAGCAATACGTATTTCAGCAATACATATGTCAGCAATACATATTTCAGCAGTGCATTTTCAACAATAAATTTTCAGCAATACATTTGTGAATATATATATATATATATATATATATATATATATATATATATATATATATATATATATATATATATATATATATATATATATATATATATATGAGCACATATATGTCAGCGACACGTAGTTCAGCAATACATATTTCAACAATACATATTTAAACATAAGTATTTCAGCAACAAATATGTGAAAACTAATATTTAAGCCATAAATATTTCGGCAATCAGGTGTTCAGCAGCAAATATGTGAAAAATACATATTTTATCAACACATACTTCAGCAATACATATGTCAACAAAAGCTGTTCCAGTACTGACTGTTTAATCACGTAATCAACACAATGTGGAAATGTGCACCCCAGAAACAAAACATATCAGGCGGCAATGTTACAATTAAAGGAGTCACTTGAGCACGACAGTAATATGTCCGTCACTTCCATCTGTATATGTTTGATTCTCTGACCCACGATGTTTGGTTTCCTGAATCTGTTGTTGGCGCTGAAGTAGATAAGAAAGTCTCCAAGGCAGTTTAAGCACAATACCAAATCTAGAACACGGGCTATCACAAGCTGAAGTGTCCATTGGTCTTCTAGTGGTTTACGATACACAAGTTCTGAGAGAATAAATGCAAAACCATAACAGAAAATATACAGAAGACAAATGCTCAGTAAAGTTCTAGTTGTCTTTGTGATGCCGTGTTTTGTGGTGATCACGCCTTGACTGGAGGTCAGCTGATGGCGTTTGTTGGTAATTTGTATGATCTTGAGTAAAATAATGACACAGCCCACGGTTACCAGGCTGAGTGGAACTATTCCTGTCATGTAATTAATTATTTGATCTATCAGCTGATACAGTCCGCTTCTGTAATGATCTTCACACATATCATTACTGGTAACCCTGCCCACAGAAACGCCTTGTAATACACGTTGCTTAAACTGTCTACATAATATGTGCATGTACAGAAAGTACACTCCAGCTGTAACATAGAGACAAGACGCGGCAATTATTGTACGCAGGGGAGTTAAGATCAAAGGAGCTTTGAATGGACACATTATGGCTACTATACGTTCACCTGTTATTAGAACAGGGACGAGCGCTGCTGTGAATATTCCAGTATTAGAAATACAGAAAGCTACCATATATAATACAAAACATATGAAATTGACACTTTCAGAGAAATGAAATCCTAGAATGTCATTTTCTGTGTATAGCCAACGAGGGATATTGTTGGCACCAAACGCCAGTAAAATATCAGAGACAGACAAAGACAAGAGAAGTATGTTGGAAGATTTCCTGAATCCCTGTCGAGTTAGCATGACAATGTTGCTCACATTGCCTATTATTGCCATCACGCTGAGACAAGGAAGGACTACATAACACAATATTCTGTTGATTTCTCGGGCGAGTTCCAAACTGAGAAGTAGGTCAGATGTCGTTTCATTTGTCAGTGACAACAGCACAGTCGTGTTGGCTACCATATCTAGCTGTGTGTGTTTCGATGTTTACACAGTTGAATACTGTGTTAGACACTTCTGTTGTTGACTAATTTAAATACATGGTTGCCACATTTGTAGTTGGAACTGCTGGTAATGCATTGCCACTATGTTTACATGTGTCTTTGGTTTGGTAAAGTTACAATACAGTTACGTTGCGAATGTTTATACGTTTTTATAATATGTTTGACGCCCTAACATAGTCTGACTTTTGTATATCGAATGGGATGTTGCTTTAATAGCTCTGAGTTCTTAATATATTAAAATATGTCTTTGTGACGAATGTCTCATTAGGCAATTAAATGACCCAGTCGCGCTTGCCATATTACAGAGAAATCTGACATGAAATTATCAGCACCCATTTCTGGAAGATGACGTTTATGAATAAAGAAAAGATCAGAGGGGTTATTTATGGGAAATTCCCTCCATTGTATTAGAAACATGTATTGCTCAATCAGATTGAAATTTCCCTGTTGTTGAATACTCGCATTATTTCACTTATAATCACACCGTTCTTAAACGAAGTAGCCATTTTACAAGAAGTATTTGAATGCCAGGTTAGCCAGTTCAGTTGGGGAAGCGAGGCTGAGTTAAGTAAACTCATAATCGGATAGGTAATTATGGGCTGAATTTAAAGCGACTTGGTTAAGTCTCCGTTTGTGAGTTTCTTTTTACTATTTCCACACCTGCAGACAAGCTGTATTGTAATCTCCCAGAAGTCGTCCACGCAATCTACATGGTTTCATCTTTTCAATGTCACGTCTGAATAAACAAAAGAAACGCCACCCATTGTGGATGTATAAACTAATATCTCTTCTTCACAGCTTTGTGTGTCGGTATGTTCAATGTATCTCTTGTTTGAGTTGGCATTTCTAGGCACAGTCTGCGCCACATTGTAAAAAGCGAAACGATTCTTAATTGTCTTTTTTCATCTCCAGATCATTCCATCGAACGATTTGAATCTTGAAGAATCGCCAGGATTGATTGAAAGCTGGGCCACGTGCGAGTTTCGTCCTGGATCCGCGATTTGTTAGACATTGTGTAAATATCTCTCTCTCTCTCTCTCTCTCTCTCTCTCTCTCTCTCTCTCTCTCTCTCTCTCTCTCTCTCTCTCTCCCTCTCTCTCTCCCTCTCTCTCTCCCTCTCCCCCTCTCCCTCTCCCCCTCTCTCTTTCTCTCTCTCTCCGATTGTACCTATGACCTCACTTCTAAATAAACCAAAAAGTTAAATCTGATGTAGAAGGAAACACAAATCTGGACATCTCAGCCACAGGGCAGCGTGTGCTCGTATTAAAACACCGAAGCCTGTTAACAATGCACATGTCACATTTTACAGTTTGATATTGTCACCGGTATGAAATCTCTCGCATCCACTCGTGAACTGTTTCCGCCATTTACTTCAAACAACTAAGCACGAATCTTAAACTGTACTACAAAGTGCGCGAAACATTCTTCTTTTGTTATGTGTTAGGAGAGATGTGTTTTGGCGTTATTTTCCGCTCGTCTGACCACCTGTCTATCCGTCTGTCTGTCTGACACAGTGTGTCACTATGCAATGAAATTATTATATTCTTCTGTTATGTCATTCTCTCTTTCATAGTAACACCTTGATGAACTTGTCATAGTTACATACATAACATCCGTTCATTATGTTTGTTGCACATGTCGACATTGTTTAATCATTATGTTTGTTGCACATGTTTACATTTTGCAATCATTGTATTTGTTGCATATGTCAAGATTGTACAAACATTATGTTTATTGCGTGTGTTCACATTGTTCAATCTTTCTATCTGTTGCATAAGACGACCTTGTTCAATCATTCTCTCTGTTGCATATATCGACCTAGTTCAATCATTCTATGTGTTGCTTATGTCGACGTTGTTCAATCTTTCTAACAGTTCTGTATGTCGACCTTATATGATCATTATGTTTGTTACTTATGTCGAGCTTGTAATTGATTATGTTTGTTGCATATGTTTACATTGTTAGTCATAGTATCTGTTGCATATGTCGACCTTGTACAATCATTATGTTTGTTGCACATGTTCATATTATTCAATTATTGTATCTGATGCATATGTCCACCTTATTCAATTATTATATCTGTTGTATATGCCAACTTTGTTTAGTCATTATGTTAGTTGCAATGTTCATATTATTCAAATATTGTATATTTTGTATATGTTGACCTTGTTTAGTCAGGTCTGAGTCAGATATGTCCGAGCTACCGTACAACAGTTGACGGTACGATCTGCTTTCTGTTAGCGCCTATTGTTTGGTGACGATCACCAAACCCGACACACCACATTGTGCCAACGGTTTCAGGCGCCTTATTCTGTGCGAGGAAGTTACTTAAAGTCTACATGTCATGGCAGGGCAGACTAAGCTCTAAGCCTTGGTCGGTAACTAGTCTAGAATCGAAGATAACTAGGTAAAGCATTGCTTTGCTGATCAGGCAGTTTCTGTAGCTTGTCTTGTTCCAGAAGTATTGGTTTTACCTTTCCTCTAGAATAAGCTAGGTAGACTGAGAGCGGGATCATGCTACAAGGGCAACTCATGGTCTCTACAATTCAGATTTGCGCTATGTGATGTTATTATGCCTTTTTTCAGCACATTTTTTAAAAAATATCGTCTGTCAAGACGACAAGGTGCGAGCAATAGTAGTATTCGACATTGTATAATCTTTCTATATGTTGTATGTGTTGACGGTGCGCAATCATTCAGTGTGTCAAAGACTTAGTGATAGGTGAGTGAAGACCACCCTGAATGAGTGGTCTACCTCAAGTAGATTAGAGGTAACCCAGTGCCCCTACATGAGGGTAGGGTAGGTGATAGGAAGGGGATCTATTAACTGGTTCTCTCATGAGACACGGAGGTGTCAACCAGAGAGTAAGCACTCTGGTCACAGCAGAATCACGCCTACGTGATAGCCACGGAGAAGTGGAATGCCACTCAAGAGTAAACGGCTACTCTAAGCGTGCTGAGTGTTGCAGCACGCAAAAAGCCGAAGGACGCCCAAGGTCCTTCCGCGTGCTGTGTAGCCACGTGAGTAAAATAGTCAGACTGGGGACAGACTTCATAGCGAGCGCTTCGTATAGCGTCGATGCGTGTTTCTTTAGCCGAGTAGATAGAATTAGCGTAGGGTTAGGAAACGACTAGTGATAGGGAATTATTTGTATTCATGTGTGATTTGATAGCGACCGTTTTGTGCATTGTTATAATGTAAAGAGCCAGCGGCAATAAAATGTATAATCCATTCCTCTCGTACGACTTACAATCTTTTGTGTGGTACGGGAGAAGTTTATCCCGTGACGCCTGAAGCATCGGTTGATGACAGGCTAGGATAAATGTGGTGTCAGAAGTGTAGCTTGGACAATTGTTCAAGCTAAAACACTCACCCACGGCTCTAAAATAGTATTACTGTCAGTTATCACAGGTTTAATTTGTGTTAGTGAACAATGACGTGTGCAGACTAGGACAAATTGCGAGCTGAGCTGTGCCTATCGTGATCGACAAGTGTTTATTTATGCTTATAAATTGGTTTGTGACTTATAAACATGATTCCTGATTTGTAAGTATTGTTATTACAGTTTTCTATCATTTATTTATATAATTACTTATTTATTTATGAATATTTATCAAATATGATTCATGGCGGAGCGATACACAGGCCGACAACAATATCGATTTTTCTAGTCTAAAAATAGCGCTGCGCCGGTGACGTATCGTGACTGACAAACAGTTGCGTTACGCCATTTGCAATCAGCGACTGATTGTTTACAAATCGCCAAGCGGCTGCTCGCCTGAATCTTTGCCTTATAACAGATATTATTTGTTTATATAAGTTATTTATTGAATATATTTATTTATTTAAACATTATTATTACTTTTATATTTAATTTAAATCATTTATTTAATTATTTCTTTACCTTTTCTATTTTGTTACCGTCACGATGGCACTACTTTTGCTATGCAAATAAGACTCGGTCTGCACAACACTTCCATAGATTAAACTAGGTTAGGTAAGGAAGGCAAAAGACGTTAGAACGAAGACAGGACATTGACATTTAATATTAATTATATCACATTGTATTGTCCGGGGGCATGTGATTGTACCAAATTGTCTAAAGTTATATGTCGTTTACATTTTGTTAATTGTTGCTGCTCTTATGAACCAGGGAGAACAACAGCTGTTTAAGAGAAGAACGCTAGGGGTATGTCGTAGTGCCAAACGATTGGACCTAAGGTGCCAAACGAGTGTACCTGATTTTCTGGAACGTTAAGATGAGTATACCCAAAGTATTTTGAATGCAATATGATTAATAATGCATCTCTTTTTCAGGTTGTGATCTATTAGTATATTTTTTTTGGTGTGATCCATTTTTCAGGGCGTACTCTAAGAGCATATTTTTTGTACACAGGGATTTAAAAACTTAACATAGCTAATATAAATAGGTGAGTAAGTATTTGAGTGCCTATCAATAATCATCCAACAACATGTCAACTTTAGCTGATTTTATAGAAGCAGGCAAGGCATTAGGACGCACAGGAAAGGAGCTAGAGCAATATGCTGAGCAAAAATTTAAGGAAGCAAAAGATGCGGAGAGAGATGAACGTGCACAAGAAAGACAACACCAGAAGGAACTAGCAGAGATAAAACACAAAGAGGCACAACTGGCTGAAGAAACTAAACTGAAACAGTTAGAACATGATAAGGAGATTAAGCAAAAACAATTAGAACAAGATAAGGAGATTAAGCAAAAACAATTAGAACAAGATAAGGAAATTAAACAGAAGGAATTAGAAATAAAGCAAAGAGAGATAGATGAAATGGCAAGAGTGAAAGAAAAACAAATACAAGTGGAATCAGAGACACAGTTAAAGATGAAAGGTATGGATGTAGACTCACACTTAGAGATCTCCGCTACAAAACTAAAGAGTCAGCAAGAAGAAAATAAATGTAATAAGTATAAAAATATTATTAAACCATTCTGTAAAGAAGACTCCATATCAGCCTGGACAGAAAATGTCGAATATCAGTTTAAATACCACCAAGTACCAATAGATATGTGGGCTATGATTTACATGAAGAACCTTAGTGGGGAGCCCCTTAAAGTGATTGAATCAATACCAACTGATCTTAGATCTAACTATCAGTACATCCATGATAGGATAATGCAACACTTCTTACTTGATGCCCCTGGGTATCAAGTACAGTTTTCAAATTTAAAACCAAAACCAAGTGAGACTTTCATCGATTACGTCTCAAATGTTCAAAGCGTACTACATAGATGGCTTAATGCCGCTAACATAGGAAAGGACTTTGAAAAACTCAAAAACTTAATAGCCATGGATAAAGTCATATCCACAATACCATCTCCTTTCGCTAAATTTCTACAGCAGTCAGACATTGAAACCATAGAGCAATTTGAAAAAAAGGCTCGGCATATTTTTCCTTAAATAGAGATATCTTTAAAACAAGAAGTATCGACTCTGAAATAGTCTCTTTTGTTAAGGACCAACCTAAAAGCTATCGCAGCAATAAAAAACCATTTCAGAGAGTCGACAAGAAAGACCAAAAATTACCTAAATGTGTGTATTGTCAACTTTTTCATGATACTTATTCTATGTGTGATAAATCACCAAACTATCCAGCACATCTTGAGATGGTCATTAAGAAGCAACAGAATAAGAGAACTGCATACAGGCGTGCAGTCAAATGCTTCTTCTGTTCTAGCTACGGGCATTATTCCAGTAAGTGCCTAGGCCGCCAAAGAATGAAGGCCAATAGTGCAGTGTTAATTGATACATCTTCTGATAGTGGGAGTGAGACTGAGTGTGAGGTCGAGAATGCATTACCATTTAACCAATGTGAAGACGTGTGCTGTGTGAACGATATTTTAAACTTTGATAATTGTGAGCAATGTCACCAATTTCATGCAGACGGCAAACTCACATTTGGACATATTGTAACATCCTCCTTTGAGAATGCAAACGCATCTGTAGCCTCCAGAGGCAATCTATTGTTTCACTCTGCATTGGTCAATGAGAAGCCATGCCGATGTTTGCTTGACAGTGGGAGCTCTATTATTGGTGTTAAAAAGGAACTTATTAATCCAAAGGATTATACTGGTGACTCTTGTAAAATGCCGTACTTTTTCTGGTAATATAGAAACCTATCCTCTGGCAAGAGCCCGTATAAACACCCCGTTCCTTTCTGGTACCTTTACATGTGCAATATTAGACAACCCTTGTACTGATTTAATTCTTGGGTGTCTACCCCAGCTAAGGCACTGTACAGATGAAGAAATATCTGTCTGGCAGGAGAAGAATGGATTCACTCCAGTGAACAGCTCAGATATCCTCGAACATCACAGTCCTAACAAAAGTGCTAGACCCATAATACTTAAAACTGATCAAGACGTAATGGTGCTACTACCAGACAAGCATAACAATATGGTAACTTCATGGCAAGGGCCTTTCAAGGTGATACAAAAACTTTCGGATGTCGATTATGAAATATCGATAAACAGACACTTAGATATATTTCATATCAACATGTTGAAACCCTACTTTTCACGACAAGAGACAGAATTAGAGACAGACGAACACATTGCACCCACACCTATTGATGAGACGACAGACATACATAACGCAACTACACTAGTTAGCGAGACTGGCAAAGCCGACGAGATGCATACACCTAGTGAGCATACAGAAAACGCACTTAGCACCACCACTGTACTGAATCAGGTAGACGACAACGGGTTGGAACTACCCGTTCCAATTGTGGACAAGACTGCTACATTAGATGCTATACGGTTAGAACAGGGACTAACAGACGAGCAACGACGACAGATAGTAGAATTAGTGACGGAATATAAGGACATATTTTCTGACATTCCAGGTAGGACGGACAGAATCAAGCACCCCATCCTTCTTTCGGACTCTAAGCCTATCAAATGCAGGCCGTACTCTATCCCACTTAGCTATAGAGAAAGTCTAAATAAGGAAATTCTGAATTTAGAAGCTAGTGGGATCATTCAGAAATCTACATCTGAGTACTCCTTTCCAATCGTCCTGGTCAAGAAAAAAGACTCCACAATTCGTCTATGTGTGGACTATAGAAAACTCAATAATGTCACTAAGATCGACGCAGAACCAATTCCTTCCTGCGAAGATCTTATTCTTGATATGTCCACCTCCAAAATCTTCTCTAAATTAGACCTTACTAAGGGATATTGGCAGGTCCCTATGCAGACGCAATCTATCCATCTTACTGCGTTCTCAACACCTTTAGGTCTTTACGAGTGGCGTTTTCTTCCTTTCGGACTTCGCAACGCTCCTGCCACTTTCGTACGCTTAACTAGAGATTTACTACATGGAGTGACGAATACAGTGACGTATATAGATGATATTTGTGTCCATACAGATGACTGGACAACACACGTACTGAAACTCAGACATGTCTTCGATAGGTTGCGACTCTTCGGTCTCACTGTCAAACCGAGCAAAGTTGAATTGGGCCTACAGGAAATTGATTTTTTGGGTCATGTCATTTCACAAGGTCAGCTAAAAACTGACAATAGAATTATTACGAAAATTATGAACCTGACCATGCCTACAACAAAGAAGCAGGTCAGAAGCCTTTTGGGTTTAGTAAATTACTATAGCAAGTTCATACCGAACTTAGCTGAAATTACAAGTGTATTTTCAAATGTTTTAAAAGCATCAGTAAAATTGAATGTCAAAGATGCATTATTAATTTCTGCATTGTCAAAATTGAAACTCCTATTTAGTAATGTACCAATCCTCCGTTTGCCTAATCTTAGGCTCGTTTATTATCTTAGGACAGATGCCAGCAGGATCTCCATCGCTGCAGTACTAGGCCAGTTTTATGATGGCATCTTCCATCCGATTTGCTACGTGAGCCGCAAGATCACACCTGCTGAGTCCAGATATTCCATATCAGAGTTGGAAGCCCTAAGCGTCATCTATGCGGTGAGAAAGTTGCATCGATTTCTAGCGGGCGTTCACTTCGTAGTCCAGACCGACAATTCCCCAATCACGGTCATACAAAGTGGGGTGCATCGGAACGACCGCATCTACAGGTGGTCATTGATATTACAGAATTATACTTTTAGTATAGAGCATATTAAGGGTAGGGACAACATCCTTGCTGATACCCTTAGTCGACCATCTGAGGTAGAAATACCTGATGTTCCACAGGAATAGGTGGTGTAAGAAATATTAATTTAGTACACTTAGAATATCCTGTGTAAGATATCCTATGTATTACATAGACATCATGTTCAGGACTGTGTGCTGAGAACAATTGAACCACCATGTGTCCGTAGACAGCAGAATAAGAACTGTGCTCCAAGAACAATTGAACCACCGTGTGTACATAGACAGCTCGTTACTTACTATGCTCCATTTGTGTGCCGGTGAGTCATCTGTGTTAATCATGGAAAAACAGTGTCAGAACATCGCATAACTAACAGACACGAATATACTTGTCTACGACACCAGCGGACTCGACGATTGGAAGAATAACCATCGAACACAAGTATGACTGTGTAGTGTAATTAGTATACCCAGGACAAATGTGTAGATATAAACTATGCCAACGAAAGCAATTTCTGAACATTATGGCAACCACTAACCTGAGGTAAATAAATATCATGTATATATATTCATTATTGTGATATGTATTATATCGTTTTTAATATAGTGATAAATTATACTTAGATTAGTTACTTTAATAAAGATTTAGATTTAGATTTAGATTAGATTTAGGGAATATAATATATTGTGTTTATTTATTTTTGTATGTAGTTTAGATAAATCATTAATTTACCCACTTACTTTGCTTAAAAGTATATTAGTATAGTACTTTAAACTTAATAACAGCTAATTAAAAACTAGGATAGAAAGTTTAGATAGGAACAGTACCATTTAGTGTAGATAGGAACAGCACCATTTAGTTCATTTCATTTCATTTTATTTCATTCCATCTTAATGAACTCTTTAACAACTTCATCATTTAGGATTAAAATTAGTTTACACCTTATAGGATTAAAAGTATACAAATAAACATACATCATTTACACCAATTAGATTAAATATTATCAATCATATATTTTTTCATTAAAACATGATTTAGAATTTTGTTACATTTCAAATTACCCATTTCAGAAAGGTACATAACTCATCATTGTCATTTTTTAGAGTTAGATTACTTCCCTTAAATTAGATTAAAGTGGTGTAACACATTAAATACATATTTATAGAAGTAACATTAATATGTCAGTAGAATATAGTGTTTTATTAATATCAGGGTACAAACCATCAACCCTTTTTCTTACATGTAAATATTTTGTAAATACATGACTCGTGCAGCAATATACGCACAGTCATTAAGCTCAACTTTTCTTCAAACTGAGCCAAACTTGTACAGTGCCACTTCAAGGTTTTTAATTAATTGTGAGGATAAAAGATGTGTGACAGAAGTGTGAAAGTGAGAGAAAATGGGAAATATACAAGAGAGAGTGAGGACAACCAGCGGATTTTTTCTGCCGCTCAACGCGACTTTTATTTTTTGTCTGCGTCAGGCGTTTGCTTTCGATGTTGAACATGTGCTGTCTTGAATGTGTTATGTGTAGTTTAGTATAGATCTTAGATAAAGTATTTTAAGTCTCATAAGACGGAAACGTAGTCACGAATTAGTGTTATACACTTGTTTGTGGCCACATTTAACCGAATTATGGCACTTGAAAACTAACGTACTTACATATTATAGACAGACACACATGTTAGAAGTTAAAGTATATTAATAGGTACATCAAAACACACAAACAACCAGGAAAACAAACATGTAAATTACATACATTTATTATAACTAAAGGAGATAACTCCGGGTCAGGGGACACAATAGACAACGAAACACTAACTTAACAGTGAAAGATAACTTTACACGCGGAAGCGAGATAGGTAAAGCCTGTCGCACACAGCTTGTGTAAGGGTTGTTTAATATTATATGGGGGACATGAAGCAATTCATGTGTTGACCCTAAGAAAGTCAACTTTGTATGGGTAGTGAGTTAATTTGCTATTTGAGGACAGGTCTATAAGACAATGGTCCGGTTCAGACAAACCTCTAATTAATATAATATTGCGATTGAGAAGAGGGCTCACGCCAACCAGACAAGTGTGTGGCGATCACCAGTAGCCAAGTAAAGTGATACTACATTGTGACAATAGTCAGTAGAAGTCTATTGAGTTACCCAGAACCAGGTTATCAGTAGTCTTTGACAAAAATTAGAGACACTAATTTTTAGAAACCTCTTGCGTCACAACCATGAGTCAAAGTTTGTAACGCAACACAGAAGGGGAGGGTGTGTGTCAAAGACTTAGTGATAGGTGAGTGAAGACCACCCTGAATGAGTGGTCTACCTCAAGATAGAAGACCACCCTGAATGAGTGGTCTACCTCAAGTAGATTAGAGGTAACCCAGTGCCCCTACATGAGGGCAGGGTAGGTGATAGGGAGGGGAACTATTAACTAGTTCTCTCATGAGACACGGAGGTGTCAACCAGAGAGTTAGCACTCTGATCACGGCAGAATCACGCCTACGTGATAGCCACGGAGAAGTGGACTGCCACTCAAGAGTAAACGGCTACTCTAAGCGTGCTGAGTGTCGCAGCACGCAAAAAGCCGAAGGACGCACAAGGTCCTTCCGCGTGGTGTGTAGCCACGCGAGTAAACTAGTCAGACTGGGGACAGACTTCATAGCGAGCGCCTCGTTTAGTGTCGATGCGGGGTTCTTTAGCCAAGTAGATAGAGATTAGCGATAGGGTTAGGATACGACTAGTGATAGGGAATTATGTGTATTCATGTGTGATTTAATAGCGACCGTTTTTGTACATTGATGTGATGTAAAGAGCCAGTGGCAATAAAATGTATAATCCATTCCTCTCGTACGACTTACAATCTTTTGTGTGGTACGGGAGAAGTTTATCCCGTGACGCCTGAAGCATCGGTTGATGACATATATGTTGTATGTGTTGACGGTGCGCAATCATTCTGTCCGTAGCATAAGTTGACTGTACAATCATTCTGCCTGTTGCATATGTTGACTTACAATCTTATGTCTGTTGCATGTGTTACCTATGTACAATCATTTTAATTGTTGCATATGTTGATTATGTACAATAATTCTTTCTTTTGCATAAGCTGACAATTCACAACCATTATGTCGTTCTACGTGATCTGAAGATGGTAGAAAACTGGTTCATCAACAAGATCATGTCTCGGAAACTGAAATACTATGGCCATATTAAACAGCACAGAGATGTGAAAACTGAAATACTGTGACCATATTAAACGGCACAGAGATGTGGAAACTGAAATACTGTGGCCATATTAAACAGCACAGAGATATGGAAACAAATACTGTGGCCATATTAAACAGCACAGAGATGTGGAAACTGAAATACTCTGGCCATATTAAACAGCACAGAGATGTGAAAACTGAAATACTATGGCCAGATTAAACAGCACAGAGATGTGAAAACTGAAATACTGTGGCCATATTAAACAGCACAGAGATGTGAAAACTGAAATACTGTGACCATATTAAACGGCACAGAGATGTGGAAAGAACAGAGTTGGAAGGAGTGGTTCCTGGAAGATGAGGCCGGGTTCGCTAACACGAAGATGGACACGGGACAGTTGCAGACAGCGTGGGCACGACAGCGCGCCGGGCAGACAAACTGGCGGAGAGTCCAAACATTCTGTTTTAGCTCATTCGTGTTGACCGCGTCATTCTGCAAAGAAACTGGTCCATGATGATCACAGTTATGAGTTAATCCAGAATTAGTCTTAGTTAGTCTTTCCTCTTGAGCCTAAGGCGGCGCATAGGGGAGAAGTCCTGTCTCTCCATGCCTGGCGGTTCGCTGCTACCTGTTGTAGATCTTGGATATTTACTTGGCCATTGAATGAGCCTTCTCTAATGATGGTTCTACGCAGGGTCTCTCTTGGTCTTCCCCGTTTTCTTTTCCCTACCGGTGACCATATGAGGGCTTGGTAGGGGAGTCTTGTCTTGTCCATTCTGAGTACATGGCCGATGTAGTTCCAACGGCGTCGTCTTATAAAATTGGATACTGTATCTTGCCTAGTCTCTTGTCTTATTTGCGAATTGGTTCTGAATTCTGCCCAGTGGATGTTTAGAAGTCTTCTAAGACATTTGTTCTCAAAATTGTCTAATTTTTTATCTAAAGCTACCGTTGATTTCCAACTTTCAAATCCATACGTTTACATTGGAATCACACAAGAGTTTGTGTCCAGAATAGCACTGTTAATTCACCTCGTATTTAGACATTGACATTAAACCATAGGATGTATTGTTGTGAGCATCTTATCCATCTAGTTAGGACTGCATGTCCTACAGTCCAGGTCTGCCAACATCAACTACCACGAGAATCTGGGACTCTGTTACGCATATTTCAGCAATACACATTTCAGCAATACATGTTCCAGCAATACGTATGTGAAAACTGTATATTTCAAAATCCATATGTCAGCAATATGTATTTCAGCAATTATATTTCAGCAACACATAGTTCATCAATACATATTTCAACAATAAGTATTTCAGCAACAAATGTGTAAAAAAAAACTATACTGTCCAGCAACATATATTTTCTTGCACAGTTTGTAAATTAGCACCGTTCATGCAAACAATAAGTCACAGCACGAGAGGCAGCAGCTGGATGAGAATACAAGTAGCTCTGACATCCACAAAAGCCACACTCTCGGCCATAGCTAGTATAAAGGACATGGTAGTCAGCGTAGCTGCAACTTTTATTATAGAAAATGCAGTATTGTTGTGTTCTTCCAAATATATTATTCAAGATATCTAGGTATGAAACACATGGAACACATACGGACCCATCGTACATATTGCGTTAGTGATTGTATAGTTACTGACTGCTGGCTCTGGCAATTATCCACGCCACTGGAGCCCCAGATATCTTCCGTATGCCATAGATTGAGTGGTCACGTTTTGGCTTATAAAATCCTGTAGGAAAGTTTAGTACTCGTAAGTTGGCAACGTTAATGTAGTTTTTATTTCAATTATCATCAGCCATCTAGGAAGTTCGGTCATTTCTACCAGGGCCTCGACTCATAGTTCTCGGTAGTTACGTTCATTGTTTTATTATATCTGCACAATACAATTTCCTCTGACCTGCTCTATACAATTTTCTTTCTATGTTTCTGTTCCCCGCTGCTTCATGGGACAACAAATGCAAACCCATAAGTGAATATATATAAGACACAAATGCTCAGTAAAGTTCGACCGGGGTTAACCCCGGTGAGAACAACACATGAAACAACCAATACGTAGTAGTGCTAAATGAGAGTAAGAAACATACAAACACAAGACGGCGGAACCTAATAGGCCTGACCAAAGACCGGTCTTTATCAGGACCAACATAAGATGGAAAAGAAATAATCAGGCAGCACAAAAACAACCTTATCCGACAAACAGAGCGGAGCCAATAAAAACAATATGAATTAGGAATAACAGTCCACACAACCACGGAATCTCAACAATAACCACAGCTGAGGAGGCAGGTTTAACGAGAACGAATTTGGAATGTTTGTTTTGAAAATTGGAATTGGATTTGGCAGTAAAGTTCTAGTTGTCTTCGTGATGCCGTGTTTAGTTATGATCTTGCCTTGACTGGAGGTCAGCTGTTGTGTATCATCTTGTATACGTATGATCATATATATGTGTATGATCTTGTATATGTGTATGATCTTGTATATGGATATGATCCTGTATACGTATATGATCTTTTATATGGATATTATCTTGTATATGTGTATGATCTTATATATGGATATGATCTTGTATATGTTGCACATTCCTTACAAGGATTTCCACGTATCGCGAAATACAGGTAAATCCGAAATAAGAAGCACTCAATAAATATAAAAAATGAATAATAAAATAAGATAAAATACACACGAACGCGTACAATACGACACACGGACGTTTCGATTCTTAGAATCTTTGTCAATGACAACACAGATAGCTAACAGCGAGGTACATTAAACAACGACAAAACACAAACACACGACCTATCACTTAGCCATGTCAGGCAGGAAAGGTGGCTTGGCCAGCTGCGAAGGCGCTTGTGGCTGCAGAATTAAAAATGGGTTGCCAAAAAGAATTTGAGTAGCCAAAAATATGTGAACAGTCTGCTATGAAAATATCGGAATGTGGGGACAATTAAGTCTAGATATGGGGGGGGGGGGGCAGCATAGTAATAGATAGTGTAAACAATTAGGGAAGATGCCACAGTTATACCGTAGCGTCCACAACAGTATTAATACATACTCAGTGGATGCATCCCAGATTATTGATTAGCTGGCATTCAATTTTAAGTCTGACGCAGTTATTGGGGAAGCAGGGTTTTAATGCGGTGACACATGCATCGTCGGCTCCATTATGGTTGGAGGAATTGAAATGGTTGGGGACAGGTTTGTCAGCGCCCTGATTGATGTCTCTGAGGTGTTCTCTAAAACGATCAGCAAGACGTCTGCCCGTTTGGCCAATGTATTTCATGTCACATCGTTTGCAGATGATAACATAAATCAGATTGCGGGATGTGCAAGTGAAAGAATCTTTCAAGGTGAAGGTGCCTCGGGGAAATGCAATCTCTGGTGTCTGAACAACGTATGGGCATGTCAGACAGTTCCTACGATGGCATTCGAATGTGCCCACGGATGAAGTAACCATGGGGAGGCGACTAAGCACAAGGTGGTCTCTGAGGCTCTGGTTACGGCGGAAAATTACCCTGGGGCCATTAGAGAATACCCCACGAGTGGTAGGATCGGATTTCAAGATGGACCAGTGTCTCAGGAAAATGTGCTTGATGGCATAGGCATATGAATGGAAGGTTGGGATAAACTTGGGTTCATTGTTCGGAGGTCGCGTATGCTTGGCGAGGGACATTGCCCTGGGTTATGCGACAGAAAGCTGCCGACAGGACGTCCTCTGGGTAGGACCGTCTGCGGAAAAAGTCCAGCATTTCGTGGGCTCTCTCGAGGAAGTCATTATCGTCCTGACAGATACGACGAAGGCGAAGTAGCTGGGAATATGGGATGGAATCTTTGCAGCTTTTGGGGTGGGATGAGCTGTACAGGAGAAAACCGTGAGCATCAGTAGGTTTATAGTACACGGAGGTCGTGAGGCCTAGTAGGGTTTAACTTAATGGTGGTGTCAAGGAAATTGATAGAGGTGGTGGAAATTTATGTGGTAAATTTGATCGATGGATGGAAGTTATTTACATAATTAATGAAACGGTTCAGTTCCACCTCTGACATGTCAGTGAGACCTATGCCGTCATCGATGTAGCGTCGGTAAAAAGAAGGGAGAAAACCATCATAGCGACCTCCGAACAATGAACCCAAGCTTATCCTCACCTTCCATCCACATGCCTATGCCATCAAGCACATTTTCCTGAGACACTGGTCCATCTTGGAATCCGATCCTACCACTCGTGGGGTATTCTCCAATGGCCCCAGGGTAATTTTCCGCCGTAACCAGAGCCTCAGAGACCACCTTGTGCTTAGTCGCCTCCCCACGGTTACTTCATCCGTGGGCACATTCGAATGCCATCGTAGGAACTGTCTGACATGCCCATACGTTGTTCAGACACCAGAGATTGCATTTCCCCGAGGCACCTTCACCTTGAAAGATTCTTTCACTTGCACATCCCGCAATCTGATTTATGTTATCATCTGCAAACGATGTGACATGAAATACATTGGCCAAACGGGCAAACATCTTGCTGATCGTTTTAGAGAACACCTCAGAGACATCAATCAGGGCGCTGACAAACCTGTCCCCAACCATTTCAATTCCTCCAACCATAATGGAGCCGACGATGCATGTGTCACCGCATTAAAACCCTGCTTCTCCAATAGCTGCGTCAGACTTAAAATTGAATGCCAGCTAATCAATAATCTGGGATGCATCCACTGAGTATGTATTAATACTGTTGTGGACGCTACGATATAACTGTGGCATCTTCCCTAATTGTTTACACTATCTATTACTATGCTGTCCCCCCCCCCCCCCCCCCATATCTAGACTTAATTGTCCCCACATTCCGATATTTTCATAGCAGACTGTTCACATATTTTTGGCTACTCAAATCCTTTTTGGCAACCCATTTTTAATTCTGCAGCCACAAGCGCCTTCGCAGCTGGCCAAGCCACCTTTCCTGCCTCACATGGCTAAGTGATAGGTCGTGTGTTTGTGTTTTGTCGTTGTTTACTGTACCTCGTTGTTAGCTATCTGTGTTGTCATTGACAAAGATTCTAAGAATCGAAACGTCTGTGTGTCGTATTGTACGCGTTCGTGTGTATTTTATCTTATTTTATTATTCATTTTTTTATATTTATTGAGTGCTTCTGATTTCGGATTCACCTGTATTTCGCGATACGTGTTTCTCCTTGTAAGGTATGTGCAACGTTGTTGATGTTTAGTACGTTTTCTCGCAGGAGTTTAATATACCTATTTGTTTCCATTTCATATTGTTATATCCTGCTGCAGCCGCTGCTTTTTCTATCTATTATATATCTTGTATATGTGTATGATCTTGTATATGTGTATTATCTTATATATGGATATAATCTTGTATACGTATATGATGTTGTATATGGATATGATCTGTATATGTGTATGATCTTGTATATGTGTATGATCTTGTATATGGATATGATCTTGTATACGTATATGATCTTGTATATGGGTATGATCTTGTATTTGTGTATGATCTTGTATATGTGTATGATCTTGTATATGTATTTGATCTTGTATATGTATGTGATCTTGTATATGTGTATGATCTTGTATATGTGTATGGTCTTGTATGTGGATATGATCTTGTATATGTGTATGATCTTGTACATGTGTATGATCTTGTATATGTATGTGATCTTGTATATGTGTATGATCTTATATATGTGTATGATCTTGTATATGTGTATGATCTTGTATATGTGTATGATCTTGTATATGTATTTGATCTGATCAGATTTGATCCTGATGTGATAGAGGAAGTATCACATGCCATGACCTAATATATATACACAATGTCACATCATATATATATATATATATATATATATATATAGATATATATATATATATATATATATTATATATATATATATATATACATATATATATATATATATATATATATATATATATATATATATATATATATATATATATATATATATATATATATATATAGCACCAAAGCAACTTACCTTTACACAGAAATCCGCTGTTCCACACAATGAATTCACTATTAAGTTATTACACAATAGTTACATCATTCTTGGTGGCACAGAACTAAGTTCTTCCTTTACTTAGTAACTAAGCACAAATGTTGTCTGAATCTCCACCTACCAACTTACCTGGTTTTCTACCCGTTCTTCTGGCTTCAGCAACTGACTGACATAATCTAAGTTTCCATCCGGCACAAGTAACTATGTGTTATTCTAACACAGCAACCTAATAGATGCAACGATTGGCAATATATAGTACATATATTTGGAACCCAAATCGCCCACATCACATTACGGCGTTCCTAACAGCTGATTCGCGAGCACACGGTAAACAAACACACGATTCACCGTCAACTGCGTTATCGATCGGTTTGCTAATTAGTATGCAAGGACATCCGCATAGGTACTGAGGTTAGAACAATGGCGTGTGGAGCACACGTACAAAGTTAAATGATTTAAAGAATTATCTACCTGAATGGTTTCCAACCAGATTTCCAGTCAGCTTCAGAACTGTTCAAGGGCTTCTCAGCTTCCTTTCCATAACAGTCAGCCGAATCATGGTTGAGGTGAGACGCAACACAAAAATGGCTCACATCAGGCCTGCGTCTGTTCTCTTCGAACAAAAGTAAGTGAATGACTGGTTTAGCCAATTTCCCGCTTCGTGCCAACTCAATGCGCACTAGAAGCGAGTGCTTCTTGAGAAAAGATACTTTCTCGGGAAACCGTCATTCCCCGCCTAGAGTTTCTAGATCTCTCTGCACGAGAATTTAGAGCGATACCCAGCATCACGGGTTACTCGAATTTCGGTGTTTCGAGAAGATTCTAGATAGCAATTCCTCCATCGGCTTCCCTCAGTCTATTTTTAGCTGGGAAAGTCCCCGATGACGCGCCAAAATAGTGCGGGATCCTGACGACCCAAGACAGATAAACGCGTTTCGTCACAGGCACTTCCCTATATGCAAACAAAATGGCAGGCAGATAAGTATCCCAATCTTCAGGATGTTCTTGGGTTACCTTAGAGAGCATATGTTTCATATCGCCATTAATCTTTTCTACTATACCGGTTGAATGTGGGTGGTATGGACTGTTGAAGCATTGTTTAACACCCAACATTTTGGTAAAGGCTTGTGTAGCCGAGGAAATAAACTGGCTACCCCGATCTGAAAGGATGGTATCAGGGAATCCTACCCTCGCAAAAATATGAAAGAACACTTCCATGATGTCGTTGGAAGTTATGTTCTTCATTGGAATCGCTTATGGCCAACGAGTACATAGATCAATGAGTGTTACAATGTATCTATTACCTTTAGATGTTATATGGTTCAGAGGACCAACTATATCGACCGAGATCTTTTCAAACGGTCTACTAGCCAAATCAGTAACTTGCAATTCAGCTTGTGGGTGTTTACCCTTTTTGACAAGCTTTTGACAGATGTCACACGATCTGCAATACTGTTTGGTATCGTTGCAAAACGTTGGCCAATAAAATTGAATAAGTAACCTTGCTCTAGTTTTAGCATAAGCCATGTGTCCTGCAAAGGGTATGTCATGAGCTATGTTCAATGCTTGCTTGCGGTTTTCTAACGGTAGCACTTTTGGTTCTATAGTGCTGGAACCTTTGGTGTAATACCGTGTTAGAATTCCGTTCTTGAGAGCAAAGTACCACTGAGCATTCTTTGCTACTCTTGGCTTTTGGCCTATAAGTTTAAAACACTTTTGCAGAGATCGATCGGCTTTCTGAGATGTTATAAACATCTCCCTAGTTGTCTCAGGAGATGTTACAACAGGACTTACTCGTTGTAAAGCCTCTGTTTGATCGATTCGATCTTGCATCTGTGCAGTAGATCTAGTTACTGCTTTTACTACATTACAACGATCATTCTCATCACACATTGATGTTACATTCACACAATTACATGTATGTTCTGGCATAGCCAGGTTGGTATTTGTACATTCAATTACAGGTGGTAATACATCATGAATGGTGATTGGTGATGAAGGTGAAATGGTAGTATCAATATTGCAACTGACAGATGATGTACTGCTGTCATGTGGTATGTCATTCACATCAGGAAGGTTTCCAATGATAATATCGCAGCAAGGATTGGTTAATGCTGCGCATTTAACCTTTCCTGTAAGGAATGGTGTAGTTATATATGCCCATGCAAGTGGATATTTCTCTATGTTCCCTGAGAATGTCCTGCATGTGACATATTTACCACTATATTGTGATGGTAAAATATAATCTCTATTTACACCAATGAGAGTACTTCCGCTATCACGTAAAACTGTGGCAGCTCTACCATTAACATACCCCTGGTGTATGTTTAGTTTACCTTTGGAGTTTACTACAGAATTAGCCTCCTCACTGGTAACAGGTATAGAATGGCCGCATGTTAACACGCCATCCTCATGAAATTGATCACAAATGGTACATTTTTCCTGATGGAACACCTCAATGGCATGTGCTGAGTTTACTGGGTGATCTTGTACACTTTCATCTTCTGACGAAGAACTGTCAAACATGGCTGCATTAGCCTTTTTGGTCATTGACTTGCCTTTACAGTCCTTACGCCAGTGACCAAAGGCCTTACAAAGGTAACATTTTGTAAGTTTTTTGTAGTTCTTCCTTTCTTTATCTTGCTTAGAAATGTAATTATGCAAGTAAGCAGTGTACCCAGGATGTTGGTCGCACATATCATGCTCATTGTGTGCATGGTTGCAATATTTACACTGATATACTTTCTCTGCAGTTTGCTTATAAGGTCTTTGTTTGCTATTTGACCCTGCCTGATATTTGCCATATGTAGCTGTTGCTACAAAGTCTGTGCTGGTCAGACTACTAGAGAAACAATGCTTATTGGCTGCAAAATAACCAGAGCCACGACTTTCAATCTGTTGAACACTTTCACACTGACATTCCAACAAAAATTTAGAAAAGGGGGCTGGGAGAGATGCAATAATCTTCTCTCAACATAAGGTCAACTAATTTGTCATAACTTCCATTTACTTTGGCTGCTGACAGCCATTTAGAAAAAATATTTTGAATTTCTGAGATGTAATCAGAGAACGTGTGTGTTGGCTTAGGAGACAACTTCCTAAACTGTTCTCTATAACCTGATTCATCTAGCAAAAAATGTGACATAATTTTTGCTTTAATGTAAAGATAATCTTCTTTCAGGTCATTTGGGATCGACTCTATGACTTTAAGAGGTTCCCCAGAAAGACTTCTTACATATACTATCCCCCATTCAGGTTTTGGGATTTTGTAATGATCCATAACAAATTCAAAATTTTGGGTGAATGCTGCTATGCAATCACCTGTTTTGTAACTTCTGATCAGACCTTGGTACTTCTTATGAGGTTGATCTTTGTCTGTTTCTCTATTCAATTTATCTTTAGAACATTCAGCTTTTAGCTGTTCAATTTTTAGTTGTGTTTCTTGCTCTTCTCTCTTACTTTGGGCTAAGATCTCAGCTTGCCTCACTGCAGCTTCTGATTGTTTTAGAGCAGCTTCTGATTGTGCTTGTTGAAGCTTTAAAGCAGCTTCTGATTGCTTTAACGTCCTTTCGGCCGCTCTCTCATCCCTCTCACTAATTTGCTCTTGTTTCACAAGATATTCTGCATATTTACTTTCACTCCGTGTTCTCAATCCCTCACCAGACATATTCATTTTTAAACCCATTTCAATGAAATCGTTTAAAGAAGACATGATGAACAATAGGTATGATGGAATAAATATAAACAAAATTACTTATGATGTTAGTAAGTTACAAATATTTATAGCACAGTTAATGTCTAAAGCCAGACTAACGAAAGTATAAAGAAAGATGAAAAAAAATTTATACTCAAGTAATCCTTGGGTACTGTGCTGTTCAGTGGTGCTCGAAATCACACTGGACGTCTTTCGGGTTGACGCACAAAAAATTTTTGAAGTTCACCAGACTCAGGTAAAGTTGACACAAAAAACCTGTACTTTTTAAACTAATCGAAATTAGAACGTTTGTAAATGTATGGTGTGTGTAATGTCAATGAAGTCTGTAAAGGTTTGTATGCTGTCAAGTATTATTGTTAGTATTATTGTTGTATTATCGTTACCACAATCAACAACTTCCACGCTCACACTAACTCTACTCAATGACATTCAAGGACACGGCCGCCATTTTGGATTTTAGGTATAAAATTTGTTGAATTTAGTGATAAGTCTGAAGACGCCTCGGTTGGCTTCAAATAATATCTTCACACTTATAATTTAATTAAATCAACTCTATTAATTCGCTACTTTACCTTAATCTATGACTTGCGCACTTCTATCGGCATGTTCACATTCGCTTCAAACTAGGACAAAAAAATTTACACGTTCGCATTTGATTCAAAACCCGAACGAAAGCCTCCACATTCACACTTGTCAGAGTCTTGCATAACACAAGACAAGTAGCTCGTTTTCTGGCAAGTGTGAAGTAATATCAAACTATAAAATCACACGAAGTGAATATCCGAAAGTATTATTCACACGCTTTATTGACGCGCTGCATTTATAATCGCACAAACATCGCGCACTGACAATCCATAGCAATCATTTCAGCATGAACAATATCACAACAATACATAATAATACAGGCAAGCAATAAACATCTCACTTACAAGTCAAACTACGCAAGCGTTCACACCAGTTTCCCACTGTCGTACAGGCTAGCTCTCAAGGCAGATTCAAACACAACTCGCGACCTGTCCGTTCAACAACCTAAGCCCGTCTGCCCGTTCTCGCGTCCTACACGCTTCACGCTCACGTCAGCTGGTGTCTCCTGCACGGTTCACGGGGTGAACTCAATTGCTGTGCGTGGCTGCTTATCCAGGCGTCGGCAAAGACGCCGCGTTCTCTCTGCCGTGTTTAACATTACTCAGGGTTGCGTGTTGTTATGGTGTCTGGCGTTGGTACAGACAACGCGTCGCAACCTCGGGTGTGAGACCTTGACAGGGATGCATCCACCCAGTAGGTATTAATACTGTTGTGGACGCTAGGGTATAACTGTGGCATCTTCCCTAATTGTTTACACTATCTATTGCTATGCCGTCCCTCCCCTCCCCCCCCCCCCCCCCCCCCATATCTAGATTTAATTGTCCCCACATTCCGATATTTTCATAGCAGACTGTTCACATATTTTTGGCTACTCAAATTCTTTTTGGCAACCCATTTTTAATTCTGCAGCCACAAGCGCCTTCGCAGCTGGCCAAGCCACCTTTTCTGCCTCACATGGCTAAGTGATAGGTCGTGTGTTTGTGTTTTGTCGTTGTTTACTGCACCTCGTTGTTAGCTATCTGTGTTGTCATTGACAAAGATTCTAAGAATCGAAACGTCTGTGTGTCGTATTGTACGCGTTCGTGTGTATTTTATCTTATTTTATTATTCATTTTTTTATATTTATTGAGTGCTTCTGATTTCGGATTCACCTGTATTTCGCGATACGTGGATCTCCTTGTAAGGTATGTGCAACGTTTGTTGATGTTTAGTACGTTTTCTCGCAGGAGTTTAATATACCTATTTGTTTCCATTTCATATTGTTATATCCTGCTGCAGCCGCTGCTTTTTCTATCTATTCTATATCTTGTATATGTGTATGATCTTGTATATGTGTATTATCTTATATATGGATATGATCTTGTATACGTATATGATGTTGTATATGGATATGATCTGTATATGTGTATGATCTTGTATATGTGTATGATCTTGTATATGGATATGATCTTGTATACGTATATGATCTTGTATATGGGTATGATCTTGTATTTGTGTATGATCTTGTATATGTGTATGATCTTGTATATGTATTTGATCTTGTATATGTATGTGATCTTGTATATGTGTATGATCTTGTATATGTGTATGGTCTTGTATGTGGATATGATCTTGTATATGTGTATGATCTTGTACATGTGTATGATCTTGTATATGTATGTGATCTTGTATATGTGTATGATCTTATATATGTGTATGATCTTGTATATGTGTATGATCTTGTATATGTATTTGATCTTCTATATGTGTGTGATCTTGTATATGTATGTGATCTTGTATATGTGTATGATCTTGTATATGGATATGATCTTGTATATGTATGTGATCTTGTATATGTGTATGATCTTATGTATGGATATGATCTTGTATATGTGTATGATCTTGTATATTTCTTCTTCTTCTTTCGTTCGCTTGAAATATGTCTATATCTGCAATGTCGTCTCTTGCATGAATTGAACTGTTTTTTTTTTCAGTTCACACAGTGGTCCATAGAGTTTATCTTCCACTGTCGTCTCTTTAGGCCAGAAGGTTTGCCTAGATATGTTATATTTTGGGCAATCTTGGAGTATGTGCTCTGCTGTCTGCGACGCCAATCCACATGTGCACATGGCTGTTTCACCAATCTTGAATTTTGTATACATGTGGTTGCGTAATCTATTGTGTCCTGTTCTGAGGCGCAGAATAATGACTTGTTCTGGTCTGTCCATAACGTGGTAGTCATCTTGAGCAGATTTTGGTGGCTTTCTGACTGATTTGATCATTCTTTTCTTTTGGTGGTATGTAACGGGCACATCAGGCTGTTCTTCTTTGGCTCCTTCCTTAGCCAATTGATCAGCTCTGTCGTTTCCGGGTACTCCACAGTGGGATGGTATCCACTGTATGGTGACCTTATGCTGACTGCTAAGTTCAGAAAGTAGTGTCCTTAGTACTGGCAATTTCCCAGACAGGAGCGTGTCGAGTACTGATTTTGCATCTGTTAGTAACACCACAGGTTGTGTACCATAGTTGGTATCTAATAATTTCTCTGTTGCTATCTTGATTGCCTCAATTTCAGCATCATAGTTATGGCAGTACTTTCCTGTCGGTACTCTGGCTGTGTCCCTAGTATTATTTGGATATTCTATGTACACTCCCGCTCCTCCATTTCGAACAGCATGTTGTGCTGACCCATCTGTGTGGACTCGGATCCAGAGGTCCTGTGGGTATTCTTCATCAAAGAAGCTGAGAGTGGCTGTTCTGCGCTGCACACTGTTCTGTTCTTCCTTGTCAAATATTCCTCTCACTTTTGTCTGGATTTGTAACGATAGTCTATGCTCATCTTTCCATGGAGTTCGCTCTGGAATAGTTGTTAGGGGGATACGAACTGTGGGCAGATCAGTGGTTTCTCTGCAGAGTCGTTTGGCCTGGTGGATAAAACTACTTCTTTTCAACCGCCCCATAGCTAGGTTTTCAAATCTGTTCTTCATAGGGTGGTCTGGCAAGCTGAGGAACTTTTCTGCTTGTATTAGCGTTTTCGTATCTCTGCGCTCACTCAGTGCCTGTGTCCTCCCCATCTTCTCCATTTCCACTATAGGGGTTGATCTCATCCCTCCTGTGGTGACTCTAAGTGCTTGATATTGCACCTTGTCCAACTCTTGTAGTGTGGTTTTTTATGCTGAACACCACGCAGTTGACCCATATTCCAGGTTGGTCGTATGCTCTGTTGGTAAACTTTGCTAAGTATTTTCGTACTGGCTCCCCATGTGGTTCCACTTAGCTTTCTCAGGATGGCTATTTTCCTTCTGGATTTTGCTACTGCTTTGTTGATGTGCTTTCTCCAGGTCAGCCTGCCATCAAATGTTACTCCAAGGTATGTTGGTTCTTTATCTTCTCTTAGGGGTGTTCTATTTATCTGGATGATCCCTGCCTTTTGTTTTGGAGAGAGGGTAAATAGGGTGGTGCTGCACTTGTCAGTGTTTATGCTGACACACCATCTATTTGCCCATGCAGCAAATGTATCTACAGCTCTTTGTAGCAATCTGGTGGCCACTGATGCATATTCATTTGTGCTCCATAGAACGAGGTCATCGGCGTACATTGCCGCTTTAATTCCATGCGGTAGGTGAGCAACAAGATCTTTGATGAAGATTAGAAAAAGTGTGGGGGACAAGACTCCGCCCCGGGGGACACCGTGGCGGAGTAGTGCTTTCTTGCTCTTGAGTCCGTCTATCTGTACTCGGGCTCTTCTGTTGTGCAAGTATGCTTTCACCCATTTGTACATTCTTCCATTGACTTTGCAGTTTCTCAGTTTCTTCATCAAACCTTCTTTCCATACTTTGTCAAAGGCTTTCTTCAGATCTATCCATGCCGCAAGCACCAGCTTCTTCTCTTGGAATGCATCCTCAATTTCTTGAGAGAGGTAGGTTGTCTGATCTTCCGTAGAGTAGCACTGCCTAAAGCCAGCCTGCTGTGGCACAAGGTGCCTCGAAGTGCCTACACCGGCAACCGTCGAGGTGTCAACTCAACTCGTAATAATGCAAAACAGCAACGAAGGACGAGGAATTAACTTGCGTCCTTACCTTGAATACAATGATAATCAACGGCACAAGTCGAGATCTCAAAGCGCTACCAGAAGTTTATTCCGTGGCAGACATGTGAACATTAAACTCACGTAGACCTGTAGGTTGACCCCTATAGACAGGGTCGGCTCCTACTTTACTGATCCACCGATGAGTGTTCAGTCTACTGCGCTCTGCTTGACGCCCTGATCCACTGATTCCATTTAAGCTGTAATTCCACTCTAGGTTTTTCCGCCCGGTTACTTCACTGCAGTATTATCATCAACAGATCCCCCTCTCCTGACTCATAGCTGTCTCACGCTCATATCATCGCGTCCAGAGGTCACCTCACACAGATCCTTAGAAAAACACGTCCTTGTTCTACAGCACAATCACAGCGTCTCCCGTTGCTGTCTACTGACGTTGTCCACATTCTCCTTGGATTCATTTGTTTACGTCCACTTTCGTGTCCGAGTGGGGAATTCCCATTTCCCAATTTATACTTTTCGTGGTGGGTCGTGCCGCCGTATGGCATAATGCCCCCTCCCAGATAAAAAAATGAGTAACATTTTTTTCCTTTTTAACTATATGTGTATAAATATATTGTATAATCATAACTAACTATAACCATAATAACAACAGATTAGTACTTGGTTGTCCCCGTTTATCTACCCTAAAAAAAAATAAAGTTATACGACGGGCACGCCCACCTGTCCAAACCCAACGTTGGACGTCGTGTGGCTGATCATGGGGATCAGACCAACTAATAAACATATTAGTCCCTACCTTGTCTCAATAGATAAGTGTGTCCTAGCTCTAGGTATTACCATGAGTTTCGGACGAGGGTAATCATGGGGTTTCCAAGTAGATCATCCTCATTGTTGATTATCGTTGCTGTTATTATTGTATACTCCATATATTTTCCTTTTTACAATTTTTTCATCTGTGGGTAGGGTGACATGTGCTCCACGAGAATCCTCAGAAATATTTTCACTTTTGTGGATATGTTGAGAGCGATGACTGATTATTATGGATCTTCATGTAATAATGACACGTAATACAATTAATTCAACTAGAGATTCATTCTAATGACTTAACCTTATAATCAAATACTTTCCCGAACAATGATTAATTAATCCAAAACCATACTATAATATTTCAATTAATCAATACTCAATTAACTAACATTTGTTATTTAACCACAGAATTACAACATGTAAATTAAAATGTTCACTGTCCATAAGTTCACTTCACAGTTACAATACTTGTATGCTCGAATCCGTGTCCGAATAACCAATGTTTGAACAACCGAGCGATCACACATTGAGTAGATACTTCCGATGGCGTAGTTATTCATTCATACACTCTGTCAATATGGAAAAATTGCTACCATGTGTATCTATATCTACTAAATCACATCTTACATTACATTATATATTTTGTCAATTAATGTAACATTGTTATTCAATAAGGTGCGTTTAGAATTTATGTTTATTAAATTTTATAACACTCATAAAAGAACAGAACATTAAAATATCATTAAAGAACCTATAACATAGATCTGTTCCTCTATTAATTATAATCGACTGAGAATGTCTCTGATTGACTGATTAAAATCTTGCAGACATAGAGTTGTGAAGAATCATACCTATTAAAGATACAAGACATCTAAAAAAAAAAATTAAATCAGGAATATAATATTCAACAAGAATAAATATTGAAATTAAATAATATTCATATAAATTTAGTAATGTTCTCTATTATAGACATAATTATCAAAGAATAAAGAATCGAATTATTTCTAAGTTGAATTATAGAATTATTAGATAGTGTGAACAATTCTGACAAGTGATACCTTGCATAACTAAGTAATAAGACCTAAGATTCTAATGTGTCTGTAGTGTATTATGTGTTGATTTGACCCTAACCTTTCATCCCATTTTATTTTCCTTTATTTATTTCTTCCATTCAATTTTTTTTTCTTTCTTTCTTTGTTTCAAATCTGTAAAATCTCTCTTCTGCACTCATGCCAATATTTGTACATTGTATTGATTGAAACAATGTTATTGTCTTCAGTCTTGTGTATCTTCTGTAATGCATACGCTGTAACGACGTATGTTTGTACTGAGTGCGTGTAACTTTCATTCTGTTTTTGGGATTTTTAACAAAAATGTCATTGAGAAACATGTAATCATGTTTGATTTGTTTTGTAACAACAGTTATTTCTTCATGTTTGGGTTCGTTGACTTTGTACAATTCGCAATTATTTACCGTTGTGTTATCACGTATGTCTACAGTTGATGTACCCTGTTCTGTTTGCGTGTTTTCTTCTTTAATTTCTTCTTCTTCTTCTTGTGTTGTTTCAATTTGGGCATTTGTACTTGTAAGTGTTTCGTTAGACTTGTGTTCTATAGTTCCTTTCTGAACGAAATCTCTGGCGTTTGGTTCTTTCACTACTGTAGCACATACTTTACTTGTGTGATTACTTTCTTCCATTTGTCTTATACGCTCCTTCCACATTGCTTCCTTTGCAATATTCTCATTTTCAAGTGTGAGTCGTTTTTGCATGATTTCTGTCTCTACGGTTAATTGTCTTGCCTTTAACTCTTTTTCCTTAGCCACCATCCGTTCGCGTTCCAAAGCTATTTCTTTTTCTCTGGACTCTATTCGTTCGCGTTGCAGGGCTATTCGTTCTTGTCGTTCACGCGTAGCTTGAAGTTGCTCTGTTGCCAGTTTCTCCTGTCGTTCCATCCTCTCACGTGCAGCTTGAGCTCTAAATTCCTGTATGACCCAATTCCTAAGTTCCGCACCAGTCAAACCAGACCTTTCACCCATGTCCATGAAGTCTTGAAGTGTTGACATGTTGTCTTAATGATCTGTAAATTATACCGCTACAATAGTAGATATGTGAAACACAGCCGATAGAATGCGTAGGTAGACAATGACAAGCGTATTCAATTATATATACGCAAGTTGAATGAGAAGTCAACTCGAAATCAATAATATAGAAGAGTATAAACACGCGAGAAGAATAGCAACTCGGCGCAAGATAGATAACGTCCTAACCGTTACAAAACGTAATCACTAGAAATTAGTAGTAAAAATATATATTCAATATAAAGTACAGCGACACAATACTAACATTGACAAAAGACGATTGACGCAAGACGACAATACATATTTTCATTCACAACAGACAAAATTATTGCTCCTAAAAAAAATTTAAGTAACAACACAATAAACACTTTATATACTACTTACAATTACGATACTCTTATACTGAATGAAATATATGTAAACCATATAAATAATGTGAGAATATAAAAATATATACATATGACACTAGATAATCAATAGTCACAGTAGACGATTAACGAGAGACGAAAATACCAATCAATGTTTCAACACGACAACAAATACTTTCAGACTTAGATTCAACATAACATACTACTGACTTATCATACAAAACAAACGGTTGTTAATTTATAATAAATTTTGACATAATTGAAAATACGACACCTTATTAACTTTAAAAACAAAATCAATGTCACACCAATTGACAATTACAACAGGTACTGGCCTCAAGAAAATTGCGGTGTCGGTGTCCTCTACGAATTTCCAAATGTTCATTCCATGCTCGACTGTTCGAAATGCTCGAATATATTCGTTTTCTGCAGTCGACAATTAATGGAGGTTCTCCTCAAAACACAATATCAGGTAAATTGACACGATGGTGTAATGCACTTACACCAGCACCTAGACCACGCGGTCTGTGGCCGACTGACAAAACCTAGTCGGTTATGGTGCACCCGTCGAACTTTGAGTTAAATTTGGGTATATGATTGTAACGATACCCACAGTAGACTGGTGTGTGCTGTCTTATCCGTCCTTCTATTCCTCTATGATGACGTGTGTAGTGTCTCCGTAATGTTGGCGATAAAGAATGCGATATTATGTGCAGAAACTTCGTGTCCGTTGATCCTATGCCAGTGAGGTGTCAGATTAATATAATGAACTGGCACCGTGAGACAACCGAAATGCTGCTTCGCCAACTGTAAATAGTCAGCAACAATGTGTCCGTGACGACTGAAATGTCGCTAGTAAATCCTTGCTCACTTGGTATGGCGGCGCAATGTGAGTCTAGTATCCGATAACGGCATCATAATATGAAGTTGAAATAGTGAAGGTTGCGTGCGGGAATATTGTGGGGCAGTGTCAGTGAGGAAAAATGTCCTGAAAGGGTTATGTGGAGGGACAAGGTTTGGGAGTAGTGTCGTTCATTACAAAGTAGTATGTTCGTTTTCCACAGATTATAAAAGTGCACCTCCGAAATAATTTACCGGTGACCCACGCTCCTCAACGTTGTCATGTTCAGTATACGATATATATCTCTGACTGCAGTGTAACTTGCTCTGCTCTGTCCCCAAATTCTGATAGGATAATTCGTATATAATGTCTTCTGTTTCGGAGTTCCTCGATAATGTGGGGTATGTAACAATTCAACCCACAAATCGTTATTATTGTATTACTTCAGCAATGGAGTTGCGAGAATAAACAATTAATAACTTCTGAGCAGTTTCCAACGATCAGTTACTGTGAAATGTCAATCTATTAATATCTTAATGTGACAGCGCAGTGTTTCTCGGGCTCTCAATGCCTACTATGATGGTTATAAGTATATTCCATATCGACCATGGTGTCAAACGTTTGTATGGCTTGTGTCTATTGTTTATCTTCTTTTCCAAGGTAACATCAAAGCTATAAGTGTCACACATTCGTTCTAAATATAATGTTCTTAAATATCTTATAATCTCTTTTAATGTTCGTTGTTCAGAACTCTTTGATAGCACTGTGCTGTGTTTAATATAGTGCAGTTTTGCGCGTACGGTGCATTCTGTCTGTGTAATTATTATACTGTTATTGCAATTCTTATACGCAACGGTGTTATTACACTACTACTTTCTCACTGTCTTGACATGTTAATTCTCATTGCACTGTTCTTGTGAAATATAACCTTCCAACTTACTGTTGTAACCTGCAAACTGAATGATCGTCCAGTTTACCCATTCCTGCTCTTCTCCATTTTGTGACGTCGAACTTGTGTGTGATTTGTGTAGTGCGGTGCAACTCAAGATGTTGGCGTGCAAATGTTTCTACGCTCAGCTGACTGAATCTGGCAGGAATTTCGTGTTGACAATTTATGCAGCGAGTCCAGTGACGACCCCCATATGCCTCGAAGTGCCTACACCGGCAACCGTCGAGGTGTCAACTCAACTCGTAATAATGCAAAACAGCAACGAAGGACGAGGAATTAACTTGCGTCCTTACCTTGAATACAATGATAATCAACGGCACAAGTCGAGATCTCAAAGCGCTACCAGAAGTTTATTCCGTGGCAGACATGTGAACATTAAACTCACGTAGACCTGTAGGTTGACCCCTATAGACAGGGTCGGCGCCTACTTTACTGATCCACCGATGAGTGTTCAGTCTACTGCGCTCTGCTTGACGCCCTGATCCACTGATTCCATTTAAGCTGTAATTCCACTCTAGGTTTTTCCGCCCGGTTACTTCACTGCAGTATTATCATCAACAGATCCCCCTCTCCTGACTCATAGCTGTCTCACGCTCATATCATCGCGTCCAGAGGTCACCTCACACAGATCCTTAGAAAAACACGTCCTTGTTCTACAGCACAATCACAGCGTCTCCCGTTGCTGTCTACTGACGTTGTCCACATTCTCCTTGGATTCATTTGTTTACGTCCACTTTCGTGTCCGAGTGGGGAATTCCCATTTCCCAATTTATACTTTTCGTGGTGGGTCGTGCCGCCGTATGGCACAAGGATGTTTTTACTTTCAATGTACCACTGCAATCTGTGATTAATGATGCGCTCCAGTGTTTTGCAGAGACAGCTGGTGAGGCTAATTGGTCTGTAGCTAGAGGCAATGGAATCATCTTTCCCTGATTTTAGGAGGGGTATCATGATTGCTTCTCTCCAGGCTTGTGGAACACTGCCTAAGGTCCAGCTGTTATTGAAGATCTGCAACAGCTTTGTTTTGGCCTCTGTTCCTAGGTTCCTGATCATTTCATTGGAGATACCATAAGCTCCTGGTGACTTTCTCATTTTCAGTTTTGATATGGCTAGCTCCAGTTCGCTGATTGTGATGGGTGCCTCCAGGACCTCATGTACTATTTCCTTTTGTCCTGTATGTTGTCGTTTCTCTTGAATCTCTTGTTGTTTCTCTTGACTAATTTTGATATTATTATCTTGTGCGAACGAGTCCGCAAAATGGTCAGCTGCTTGCTTTCTTGTTAAGATTTTTCCATCTTTATGTAGCGCAATTTTTGAGTTTCTCCCTGTGCCCTCATCATTAAGCTGTTTTATTAGCTTCCACAATTTCCTTGTGTCTCTTTCAAAGTTCAGAGACTCCGTTTTCTCCTGCCAGCTTTTCCGTCTAGCCTGCAGCTTGGTCCTTTGAAATTTGGCTTTTGCATGCTGGAATTTATTGTGGTGCTCTTGGCTGGGTGTGGCCTATGCTTGCTTTCTACACACTTCCACATCATTATGCAACTGTTCCAGTTCACTACTCCAGTAGGGTTTATATTGTTTACGGGCTCCTCTTGGTACTGTTTCTCGCGCTGCCTGTAGTATGCATTTCCCAAACTCTTCAACTACTTTATTTATATCTTTCTCAGTGTTCAGGTTTCTAACCAGTATGCTGGTGCGATGCTTGTACATTGCCCAGTCTGCTTTCTTGTAGTTCCACCTCGAGAGGGTGCTGCTTTCACTTACAAGCTCATTTTCTACGGTTAGAAAGACTGGCCGATGGTCACTGCCACCAAGTTGTTTCCCAACAATTCGTGTAATGTTCCACTCCAGGTCTGGTGAATGAAAAGCCAGGTCGGGTGTAGTTGTAGAGTGCCATGATCTCGAGTAGAAAGTATGTGGGTCGGACGGCTTGTTAATCAAGATGAATCTATTCTCATCCTGCTTGTCTTCCAGTCTCTCTCCTCTCTGGTCCATGTGATCATAGCCCCAGCTCTGCGAGTGGCTGTTGAAATCGCCATACTGCTCGTAGAAAAACTAAGAAGTATAAACGGACTGACCAAATGAACTAATTAAAGCAGCAAGGGAAATAGGAACAGCTTGGCTACATAGACTATTCAACCATGTTTGGGTAGAACAACAGACACCACGAGACTGGGGAAACGCCATAATTATCCCAATTTGGAAAAACAAAGGCAGCAAAAGAGATTGCACACAATACAGAGGCATTTCACTGTTGAGTCATACTGGGAAAATATTTTGCAAAATTCTTGAAAAAAGATTACGAACTACTTTAGAACCCCAGCTAAGCGAAACGCAGCTTGGATTTAGGAAAAACAAAGGATGCACAGACGCCATTTTTGCTCTTAGACAACTTATAGAAAAATCAATTGAATTCAATGAAACACTCTACTTAGCCTTTGTTGACCAAGAAAAGGCATTTGATAGGGTAGATAGAAACAAGCTGTGGGAAATCCTTAAACAATATGGAGTGAGTACACATCTAACAAACCTATGTAGAAGTTTATACAACAACAGTGAATGCATAGTGAGAGCAACTGGAGGACACTCAGAACCCTTCACCATAAGATCTGGAGTACGACAAGGTTGTGTCCTGTCCCCTCTCTTGTTCATAACATATATAGACAACATATGTAAAGAAACCAGCCAAGCAGAGACAGCAAGAATACCGCATGACGAGAACACAGAAGAAGAACCATCTGCAAATCTAACCATTAGAGAACTCCTGTTTGCGGACGACCAAGCACTAATAGCAAAATCAGAAGCTGAATTACAAGACCACATGAATAGTCTAAACGAAATGTGTAGGGAACATAACATGAAAATTAGCACAAGCAAAACAGAGGTAATGACTATAACTAAAGAAGAACAAACAGCAACAATTCACCTAAACGAACATCCCTTGAAACAAGTAAAGAGCTTCAAGTACCTAGGAAGTATAATATCATCAAATGGCAGATCAGAAGACGAGATCGAAAATAGGTGCAATAAGGCAAATCAACTCATTGGACAAATGGCACCAATACTAAAGAACAAACATGTATCAATAACTACTAAGAAAGCACTTTACAACACAATCTTCCTACCAACTCTGTGCTACCAATGCCAAACCTGGACAATGACAGAAAAAGAGAAAAGAAAAATCACAACAACAGAAATGAGGTTCCTGAGAAGAATACTCAACGTATCAAGAAGAGATAAGATCAGAAATGAAGAAATCAGGACTAAAGTGGGGGTTAAAGCTGCTCTAGATTTCATTAGAAAGCAGCAAGTCAAATGGTTTGGCCATGCAAGTAGGCTACCAGTCAACAGCATGCCACAACAAGCAATGACATACAGACCAGATGGAAACAGAGGAAGAGGCCGACCACGTAAACGTTGGACGGAGGGAATAACAGAATCCATGGGAATGTCGATATACGAAGCCCATAACCGGGCACTCTCACGAAGTTTATACTTCACCTCGACACCGCAAGGTACAAGAGGAACATGATGAGATGAGATGAGAATCATTTTTTTTCTTTTAGTGGTAGTGTGTCCAATGCCTGTGAGCGATCACTTGGACAGTAATAATTGATCAGATGTAGATCTGTATTACCTGTCTTAAGTTTAAGTGTCTGATACTCAGCCCCTTCCATGTAGACTTTGATTTGGGAAGCCATGATGTTATTTCTTACGAGGGTCAGTATCCCACCTTTTCGCCTGCCCTTTCGGTCAGATCGGTAACACTGGTAGCCTCTGATTTTGAAGGCTATATTTTCATTGAGGTGGGTTTCTTGCAAGCAACATATGCTTACTTTTTCTTGGTCCAAGATTTTTTCTAATTCTATTTTTTTGTTGCTGACTCCCTCCGCATTCCAGTGCATTATTTTAAGTCTTCGTTTAGTATGGCCAGTCGTCCTATTCTCATGTCCCCTGGCTCCACAGGACATCTGAGAAGGACCTCCAGTAGTTGGGATTGGACCCTTTCGAGACATAGGGCCCGGCACTGCGCCTGCCTGGGGGTCCAAAGCAGGGCGAGCACCATAACGATTAGCAGTAGTCGACATATTCAATTTTGCGTGATTGCATGGCATCCTGATTTCTGTGGTGCGCCTCTTGGCTGGTTGCCTCCATCTTCAGCACCTTTCTTTGCTAGAGCAGACTGTGGTCTCACTCGAGTGTACATGTGTACGCGCGCACACACCTGTCTGCGCATGCATGTACGTGCATACACATCTAGAGCATACTGGTTATTTTTCGGCGCCAGAGACTCGCCGTCGCCCCTTCTCCTGTTAGTTTAAACAGGCCCGCCACGTGAAGGCCAGGAGTTGGACTTTTGCTGCATAGGTTATGTATTCACGAGCCATTGAGGTATTTAAGCAATGTTGGGCGCTCACCCCAACACCGCGCCTCGGCTACATACAGCAACATTTGGAACCTATCTTGTATATGTGTATGATCTTATATATGGATATGATCTTGTATACGTATATGATCTTGTATATGGATATGATCTTGTATATGTGTATGATCTTGTATATGTGTATGATCTTGTATATGTATTTGATCTTGTATATGTATGTGATCTTGTATATGTATATGATCTTGTATATGTGTATGATCTTGTATATATATTTGATCTTGTATATGTATGTGATCTTGTATATGTGTATGATCTTGTATACGTATATGATCTTGTATATGTGTATGATCTTGTATATGTATATGATCTTGTATATGTGTATGATCTTGTATATGTATATTATCTTGTATATGTATATGATCTTGTATATGTGTATGATCTTGTATATGTATTTGATCTTGTATATGTATGTGATCTTGTATATGTGTATGATCTTGTATATGTGTATGATCTTGTATATGTATTTGATCTTGTATATGTATGTGATCTTGTATATGTGTATGATCTTGTATACGTATACGATCTTGTATATGTGTATGATTTTGTATATGTATCATTGGCACCTTTCCGTCTTGACAGACGATAGTTTGGTACATTGTGCTTCAAAAGGGCTTAATAACTACGAGCCATGGCGGTGGCGAGTGTGGCTGGTAAGGCCAATTCTTGCTGCAAATGTTTGCCCACAGTAGGTGCATGTGAAAACATGGTCATTTCCACCATTTTGCACCATCTTACGTCTCTCACGCTCTGTGTGTGCTTTATCTGCAATCATTTTCTCCTTTGTCTTTATTCCATTTCTGATAGTTGCCCTCCATGCAACACGTTCAGCGGCGACGTGTTCCCATTGTGCATTATCAATGCCTATATCAATCATGTCCCGCTTACACACATCTTTGTATCGTAGTAGAGGCCGACCCTGAGATCTCCTACCCATCTGTAATTAACCAAAAAAGATGTCCTTTGATATTCTACCATCATCCATCCTCCTAACGTGTCCTATCCATCTAAGTCTACGAAGACTGGGCATGGAATACACCGTCACACAACCTGATCTTTCCAATACTTCAGTATTTGTGATTTTGTCTTGCCTCTTAATACCAAGTATTCTTCGCAGACACCGCATATGAAAGCTGTTTAAACGTTTCTCTTGGCGTGAGTAAAGTTGTCCAGGTTTCACTGCCATAAAGAAGAGTACTAAGGACACAGGCTTGGTAGACGAGGACTTTTGTTTTGGCAGTAAGCTTCCTGTTCTCCCAGACTCTTTTTGCTAACATGTTCATTGTTGTTGTTGCCTTGCCAATCCTGATGTTGAGTTCCTGTATATGTATATGATCTTGTATATGTGTATGATCTTGTATATGTGTATGATCTTGTATACGTGTATGATCTTGTATATGTGTATGATCTTGTATATGTATATGATCTTGTATATGTGTATGATCTTGTATATGTGTATGATCTTGTATATGTATATGATCTTGTATATGTGTATGATCTTGTATATGTGTATGATCTTGTATATGTGTATGATCTTGTATATGTGTATGATCTTGTATACGTATATGATCTTGTATATGTGTATGATTTTGTATATGTGTATGATCTTGTATATGTATATGATCTTGTATACGTATATGATCTTGTATATGTGTATGATCTTGTATATGTGTATGATCTTGTATATGTATATGATCTTGTATACGTATATGATCTTGTATATGTGTATGATCTTGTATATGTGTATGATCTTGTATATGTATATGATCTTGTATATGTATATGATCTTGTATATGTGTATGATCTTGTATATGTGTATGGCCTTGTATACGTATATGATCTTGTATATGTATATGATCTTGTATATGTGTATGATCTTGTATTTGTGTATGATCTTGTATATGTATATGATCTTGTAAATTTATGTGATGTTGTAAATGTATGTGATCTTGTATATGTATGTGATCTTGTACATGTGTATGATCTTGTTTTATGTATATGACCTTGTATATGTATATGATCTTGTATATGTGTATGATCTTGTATATGTGTATGATCTTGTATTTGTGTATGATCTTGTATATGTATATGATCTTGTAAATGTATGTGATCTTGTAAATGTATGTGATCTTGTATATGTATGTGATCTTGTATATGTGTATGACCTTGTTTTATGTATATGATCTTGTATATGTATATGATCTTGTATATGTGTATGATCTTGTATATGTGTATGATCTTGTATATGTGTATGATCTTGTATATGTATATGATCTTGTATATGTGTATGATCTTGTATATGTGTATGATCTTGTATATGTGTATGATCTTGTATATGTGTATGATCTTGTATATGTGTATGACCTTGTTTTATGTGTATGATCTTGTATATGTGTATGATCTTGTATATGTGTATGATCTTGTATATGTGTATGATCTTGTATATGTGTATGATTTTGTATATGTATATGATCTTGTATATGTGTATGATCTTGTATATGTGTATGATCTTGTATATGTGTATGACCTTGTTTTATGTATATGATCTTGTATATGTATATGATCTTGTATATGTGTATGATCTTGTATATGTGTATGATCTTGTATATGTGTATGATCTTGTATATGTGTATGATATTGTATATGTATGTGATCTTGTATATGTGTATGATCTTGTATATGTGTATGATCTTGTATATGTGTATGATCTTGTATATGTGTATGATCTTGTATATGTGTATGATCTTGTATATGTTTATGTTATTTTTGCGCTCGATGGCTTTGAACTCAAGCGTAGGACACACGCATCACTTCTTGTTGTGCTGGCCTAAATTATGCATAAAATTTGGTGGAACTGCGGTAAAGCTGTGAAAGTTTAAACAATATAAAATGACACAAAGTAGTGCAGCTTTACATAACAGAGTTACGACACATACAGAACGTTGCGGCGGTTAGCCTTCATCAGCAAACAAACACATTCACAAACACAACATACAGTCAAGGAGAACTCCTGTGACTACATTAGAAGGTGATGACAGGACGAGAGGAACGAAATGCATGGAAAAATGGAAGCAATGAAGAGAAAATGAGAATTGACAAAATGTTAATTGAAAAGAATGTTAGTCGAAGAAAATGTTTAATAGAAAAACTGTTTATAGAAAAAAAAACTGTATACTCACCTCACGTACGGACCTGTGAATGACTACGGAAATCTCGGGTGTATTTGTATAACGGTGCTGGATGTTACGGTACAGTGAGCACATAGAAAGAAGGGGGCGGGGTAGGAGGCGTGTAAAATTGACCACGACCCCATTGTGTTGTTGGTCTGGGTGGACTGGTGTGCATGAACACGCGTACTTACATAGACACACTTCAACAGACAAAATGCTAGTGTATGTGGACATGCAAGAAGAGAGAGAGGGAGAGAGAGAGAGAGAGAGAGGAGAGCGAGAGAGAGACAGACAGAGAGAGACAGAGAGAGACAGAGAGAGGAAAAGTGCCTGCGACCGACCACATGGGGTATATTGTAACCTACGAAATAGTCAGTATGATTGCTAGTCATACAACGCGCTTCAGGAGCCCCTCGCCCAGTCCTAGAGTTGTTGGGGTTGTGTAAGATCCAACCACTGGCAATGCACGTGAAGAAAGTATGCACAGAGAAGCCAGATGTAAGAGGAGAGAGAGAGAGAGAGAGAGTGAGAGAGAGAGCGCGAAAGGGGGAGAGAGGGGAGAGAGAGAGGGAGAAGAGAGAGGGGGAGAGGGAGGGAGAGAGAGGGAGGGAGAGAGAGAGAGGGAGAGAGATAGAGAGAAAGGGAGAGAGAGAGGGGGAGAGGAAGAGAGAGAGGGAGAGAGAGGGGAGAGAGAGGGAGGGAGAGAGGGGGGAGAGAGAGGGAGAGAGAGAGAGGAAGAGAGTGAGGGAGGGTGAGAGCGAGAGAGGGGGAGGGCAAGAGAGAGATCAAGGGAGGGAGAGAGAGCGCGAGAGGGAGTGAGAGAGGGAGAGAGATAGCGAGAGAGAGGGAGTGAGAGAGGAGGAGAGAGAGCGAGAGAGGGGAGAGCGAGAGAGAGAGCGAGAGGGTGAAAGAGAGAGAGGGAGAGAGCGAGAGAGAGAGAGAGAAAGAGAGAGAAAGAGAGGAAAAGTGCCTGTGATATACCACATGAGGCGTGTGGGGCGCGTCGGTCTACGTGTACGACGTTTCCCTCGAACTGTACCCTATGAAATAGTCAGTATGGTTATTGTATTGTATGATTATTGTATGATTATTACACAGCACACTTCAGAAGCCTCTCGCCCAGTGTTTGAGTTGTTAGGGCTGTGTGAGATACAACCACTGGTAATACAAGTGAAATGGGTGGGCACAGAGAAGCAAGATGTAAGGAGAGAGAGAGAGAGAGAGAGGAAAACTGCATGCGATATACCGCATGAGGAATGCGGAGTGGGTAGAGGCAGTAAGGTTAATTGCTATACCACGAATTTGAGGATCAAATCTCCCAGTGGTTGTGTTAAAATCAGACCACCGGCAATATAGTTGGAATATGTGGGTACAGAGAAGCCTGATGGAGAGAGAGAGAGAGAGATTGAGAGAGAGAGAGAGAGAGGAAAAGTGCCTACGACACGCCCCTAATGTATGCGGGGTCAGTCGGTCTGCAAATACGAGGCTTCACTCATACTGTTCCCTATGAATTCGGGGCAGTAAGGTTGATTGTTATACAACGTATTTGAGGATCAAATCATCCAGTGGTAGTTTTAACATCAGATCCCTGGCAATATAGTTGGAATATGTAGGCACAGAGAAGAAAGATGGAAGAGAGAGAGAGAGAGAGAGAGAGGAGAGAGAGAGAGAAGAGAGAGAGGAGAGAGAGAGAGAGGAAAAGTGCATACGACACGCCCCTGATGTATGCGGGGTCGGTTGGTCTACAAATACGAGGCTTCACTCATACTGTTCCTTATGAATTCGGGGCAGTAAGGTTGATTGTTATACAACGTATTTGAGGATCAAATCACTCAGTGGTTGTGTTAAAATCAGACCACCGGCAATATAGTTGGGACGTGTAGGCACAGAGAAGCAAGATGGAAGAGAGAGAAAGAGAGAGAGAGAGAGAGAGAGAGAGAGAGAGAGAGAGAGAGAGAGAGAGAAAGAAATTGGAAAAGTGCCTACGACACGCCCCTGATGTATGCGGGGTCGGTCTGTCTACAAATACGAGGCTTCACTCATACTGTCCCCTATGGAATAGAGGCAGTAAGGTTGATTGTTATACAACGTATTTGAGGATCAAATCACCCAGTGGTTTGTGTTGAAATCAGACCACCGGCAATATGGTTGGATATGTAGGCACAGAGAAGTGAGATGGAAGAGAGAGAGAGAGAGAGAGAGAGAGAGAGAGAGAGAGAGAGGAAAAGAGATAGAGATTGGAGAAGTGCCTACGGCACGCCACTAGATGTGTATGGGGT
Source organism: Cepaea nemoralis (assembly GCA_014155875.1). Lineage (NCBI taxonomy): Eukaryota > Metazoa > Mollusca > Gastropoda > Stylommatophora > Helicidae > Cepaea > Cepaea nemoralis. The sequence continues at coordinate 12,436 of JACEFZ010009809.1, read as the reverse complement.
CGATCGGTCTAACTATACGAGGCTTTCACTCATACTGTACCCAATGAAATAGAGCCAGCAAGGTTGATTTTTATACAACGTATATGAGGATCAACCTCCCCCCCCCCCCAGTGGTTGTGTTATTGAGGCTGTGTAACTTCAGACCACCAGCAATATAGTTGGAATAGGTAGACACCGAGAAGCAAGATGGAAGAGAGAGAGAGAGAGAGAGAGAGAGAGAGAGAGAGAGAGAGAGAAAGAAAGAGAGAGAGAGAGTTTGGAAAAGAGCCTACGACACGCCACACATGGCATAGGTAGGCACAGAGAAGCACTATTGTTGAGAGAGAATGAGCGAGAGAGAGATTGAGAGAGATCGAGAGAGAGAGAGAGAGAGAGAGAGAGAGAGATCGGAAAAGAACCTACGACACGCCACACATGACTATATGTAGGCACAGAGAAGCACGAATGTTGAGAGAGAATGAGAGAGAGAGAGATTGAGAGAGACAGAGATTGCAAAAGAGCTTACGACACGCCACACATGGCATAGGTAGGCGCAGAGAAGCACGATCGTTGAGATTGAATGAGAGAGAGACTGCGAGAGAGAAAGAGAGAGAGAGGGGGCAGAGAGACATTGCAAAAGAGCTTATGACACGCCACACATGGCATAGGTAGGCACAGAGAAGCACGATTATTGAGAGAGAATGAGAGAGAGAGAGAGATTGAGACCGAGAAAGAGAGAAAGAGAGAGTGAATATTGGAACAGAGCCTACGGCCCGTCACACATGGCGTAGGTAGGCACAGAGAAGCACGATTGTTGAGGGAGAATGAGAGAGAGATTGAGAGAGAGAGAGAGAGTGAGAGATATTGAGAGAGAGATTGGAAAAAAGTCTACGACACTCCACCCATGGCATAGGTAGGCACAGAGAAGCACGATTGTTGAGGGAGAATGAGAGAGAGAGAGATTGAGAGAGAGAGACAGAGAGAGATTGGAAAAGAGCCTACGACACGCCCACACATGGCATAGGGGCGAAACGCCACACATGGCATAGATAGGCGCAGGGAAGCACAATCGTTGAGATTGAATGGGAGAGAATTGAGAGAGAGAACGAGAGGGAGAGGGGGAGAGAGAGATTGGAAGAGAGCCTACGACACGCCACACATGGCATAGGTAGGCACAGAGGAGCCCGATTGGTGAGAGAGAATGAGAGAGAGAGAAAGATTGAGACCGAGAAAGAGAGAAAGAGAGAGAGAGAAGATTGGAAAAGGGCCTACGACCCGTCACACATGGCATAGGTAGGCACAGAGAAGCACGATTGTTGAGAGAAAATGAGAGAGAGAGATTGAGAGAGAGAGAGAGAGAGAGATTGAGAGAGATAGATTGGAAAACAGCCTATGACACTCCACCAATGGCATAGGTAGGCACAGAGAAGCACGATTGTTGAGGGAGAATGAGAGAGAGAGAGAGATTGTTTAAACTTTCACAGCTTTACCGCAGTTCCACCAAATTTTATGCATACTTTTCTATGTTTTCAACTGCAACTAATCGTACTATTTTCCTCTGTTAACCGTTATATGAGAACGAGAGAGAGAGGGGGAGAGAGAGATTGGAAGAGAGCCTACGACACGCCACACATGGCATAGGTAGGCACAGAGGAGCCCGATTGGTGAGAGAGAATGAGAGAGAGAGAAAGATTGAGACCGAGAAAGAGAGAAAGAGAGAGAGAGAAGATTGGAAAAAGGCCTACGACCCGTCACACATGGCATAGGTAGGCACAGAGAAGCACGATTGTTGAGAGAAAATGAGAGAGAGAGAGAGAGATTGAGAGAGAGAGAGAGAGAGAGAGATTGAGAGAGATAGATTGGGAAAACAGCCTATGACACTCCACCAATGGCATAGGTAGGCACAGAGAAGCACGATTGTTGAGGGAGAATGAGAGAGAGAGAGAGAGATTGAGAGAGAGAGACAGAGAGAGATTGGAAAAGAGCCTACGACACGCCACACATGGCATAGGGGCGAAACGCCACACATGGCATAGATAGGCGCAGGGAAGCACAATCGTTGAGATTGAATGAGAGAGATTGAGAGAGAGAACGAGAGAGAGAGGGGGGGAGAGAGAGATTGGAAGAGAGCCTACGGACACGCCACACATGCATAGGTAGGCACAGAGGAGCCCGATTGGTGAGAGAGAATGAGAGAGAAAGAAAGATTGAGACCGAGAAAGAGAGAAAGAGAGAGAGAAGATTGGAAAAGGGCCTACGACCCGTCACACATGGCATAGGTAGGCACAGAGAAGCACGATTGTTGAGAGAAAATGAGAGAGAGAGATTGAGAGAGAGAGAGAGAGATTGAGAGAGATAGATTGGAAAACAGCCTATGACACTCCACCAATGGCATAGGTAGGCACAGAGAAGCACGATTGTTGAGGGAGAATGAGAGAGAGAGAGAGAGAGATTGTTTAAACTTTCACAGCTTTACCGCAGTTCCACCAAATTTTATGCATACTTTTCTATGTTTTCAACTGCAACTAATCGTACTATTTTCCTCTGTTAACCGTTATATGAGAACGAGAGAGAGAGGGGGAGAGAGAGATTGGAAGAGAGCCTACGACACGCCACACATGGCATAGGTAGGCACAGAGGAGCCCGATTGGTGAGAGAGAATGAGAGAGAGAGAAAGATTGAGACCGAGAAAGAGAGAAAGAGAGAGAGAGAAGATTGGAAAAAGGCCTACGACCCGTCACACATGGCATAGGTAGGCACAGAGAAGCACGATTGTTGAGAGAAAATGAGAGAGAGAGAGAGATTGAGAGAGAGAGAGAGAGAGAGAGATTGAGAGAGATAGATTGGAAACAGCCTATGACACTCCACCAATGGCATAGGTAGGCACAGAGAAGCACGATTGTTGAGGGAGATCGAGAGAGAGAGAGATTGTTTAAACTTTCACAGCTTTACCGCAGTTCCACCAAATTTTATGCATACTTTTCTATGTTTTCAACTGCAACTAATCGTACTATTTTCCTCTGTTAACCGTTATATGTTGCCATCGGGTGTTATATTTATTCATTGAACCGTAGCCAGTACCAGCTATCTTTTCTGTGTTTATTTAGATCCACCGTATTTCCATTGAGACTACATCATCATCCTCCTATTGTCTCGTCACATCCACCACCACTCCCATTTCATACCTACACATATACATTTGTGTCCTCTGCTTTATTCCATTTTTCTTATCTATACCCGCCTCTCATCCCCTGTTTCATAATTCATTCCCCACACCTCTCTGCCTTCCCCCTTACCATAACATACACAGATTGTCTCTTTTTTCCTCATTCTCTCCCTGTCCCGATATGGCTCCTACTTCTCCAACGTTCCATCAAGCTAGATCTCACATCATGTTCTGTTTCAGCCTATTACCTACTGATCTCAAACAAACGTGTACGGATCTCGACATCTACATTCTTAAGAAGACTCGAACCACCTGCCATGTTCACATCTTAACAGTGTGCTTAAGATCGCGTATAGTGCCCCGAGGGTTCTCGTCACGGTTACACCCGGCAGCAGGCAATCTTAACAGCCAGTCCGTGACACGTTTGTTACAGATAGACACACAATGCTCCTTTAGTCGCATGCGGTGTATAGTGGCTAATTATGGGTACCAACTATCGGACCTCACGTCTCAAATTACAAAGCTATCGACACGCCTACGCGAGTTGACCACCCATAATTACTTTTTGTACTGTATCATCCGTACTGTTATTAATACCTCTAACCATGCACTATATAAATCTGTATCTGTAGCTAAACAAGCAAAATTGGCGGGTCTTCGTACCCGCTTGTCCCCAACTCCCCCTTCAACCCAGCCGGTGGATAATAGGCCCGACAATCGGGTAGTCTGCATTCCCCCTGATCTCCCTCTGTCAGACTTTGAGAGGGCGGTCTTGAACAAAGGCCTCCGTTTCATTCCGTTGCGACCATCGGTCGACTATTATACAGTACTACATGACGTACACAGGTTTCACCGTACTCTCCGACTGAAATACTTCTTTAGCACTAAAACCAACAACTTCGCCACTCCCACCCCCTCTAGCCCAGCTGATGACTTTTCAGAATTTCCAAGAGCCAAGTCTTCGTGGACACCTAACCCTGGATCTTCTAAGGCATTAGACCTGTGCATCGACAAAACGCTTTTTGACATTCAGAAACTACGACCAAGACCACTCAGATGTTCTAACCTCACTTCAGATGAAAGGGAGGCGCTGACCCAACTTCAACGTCGGGACGACATCATCATTACACCCGCTGATAAGGGTGGAGCATACATCAGGGGCGTGTTGTAGGCACTTTTCCATTCTCTCTCTCTCTCTCTCTCTCTCTCTCTCTCTCTCTCTCTCTCTCTCTCTCTCTCTCTCTCTCTCTCTCTCTCTCTTCCATCTTGCTTCTCTGTGCCTACACGTCCCAACTATATTGCCGGTGGTCTGATTTTAACACAACCACTGAGTGATTTGATCCTCAAATACGTTGTATAACAATCAACCTTACTGCCCCGAATTCATAGGGAACAGTATGAGTGAAGCCTCGTATTTTTAGACCGACCGACCATGCATACATCAGGGGCGTGTCGTAGGCACTTTTCCTCTCTCTCTCTCTCTCTCTCTCTCTCTCTCTCTCTCTCTCTCTCTCTCTCTCTCTCTCTCTCTCTCTCTCTCCATCAGTCTTCTCTGTACCCACATATTCCAACTATATTGCCGGTGGTCTGATTTTAACACAACCACTGGGAGATTTGATCCTCAAATTCGTGGTATAGCAATTACCCTTACTGCCTCTATTCCATAGAGAACAGTAGGAGTGAAGCCTCGCATTTGTAGACCTACCCACTCCGCATTCCTCATGCGGTATATCGCATGCAGTTTTCCTCTCTCTCTCTCTCTCTCTCTCTCTCTCTCTCTCTCTCTCTCTCTCTCTCTCTCTCTCTCCTTACATCTTGCTTCTCTGTGCCTACCTACTTCACTTGTATTACCAGTGGTTGGATCTCACACAGCCCCATCAACTCGTACACTGGACGAGTGGCTCCTGAAGTGTGCTTTGTAACAATCAACCATACTGACTATTTCATAGGGTACAGTACGAGGGAAACGTCGTACGTGTAGACTGACCCGCCCCACATGCCTCATGTGGTATATCACAGGCACTTCTCTCTCTCTCTCTCTCTCTCTCTCTTCTCTCTTCTCTCTCTCTCTCTCTCACTCTCTCTCCTTACATCTTGCTTCTCTGTGCCTACTTCCATCCATCCATCATGTGCCATTCTGTTAAGCGTGGGCGGTCATGTTCTGCCATCTCACTCGATCACCAGAGTCGTGGATCAGTTCCGTGTTTCTGTCTCGACCATGCCACAAGGCAAAGCCATCCAGATACTTGTTTCTAGGTCTTCCCCTTGGTCTGTTTCCCTCGATCTTACCAGTTGTCACCAAGTTCTCCAAATCATTTCTTCTCATAACATGTCCAAAAAATTGTGACTGTCTACGTCTAATGTCTCTGATCAGTTTACGATCTTTATTTGTTTCTTGAAGGACTTGTTCATTGGTCTTTCTGGCTGTCCATGGTATGCTTTGCATTTTCCTCAGAAACCACATTTCTACAGCCATCAGATGTTTTTCAGCCTGGCTGCTCATTGTCCAAGCTTCACATCCATATAAATGTGCAGGTTCTATGTAGCACCTCAACACTCTTTTTCTCGTTTCAATTGACATCTTTTTATTGTGCCTACCTACTTCACTTGTATTACCAGTGGTTCGGATCTCACACAGCCCCATCAACTCGTACACTGGACGAGTGGCTCCTGAAGTGTGCTTTGTAACAATCAACCATACTGACTATTTCATAGGGGACAGTACGAGGGAAACGTCGTACGTGTAGACTGACGCGCCCCACATGCCTCATGTGGTATATCACAGGCACTTCTCCTCTCTCTCTCTGTCTCTCTCTTTCTCTCTCTCTCTCTCTCTCTCTCTCTCTCTCTCTCTCTCTCTCTCTCTCTCTCATCCCCCCTTACATCTTGCTTCTCTGTGCCCACCCACTTCACTTGTATTACCAGTGGTTGTATCTCACACAGCCCTAACAACTCAAACACTGGGCGAAAGGCTCCTGAAGTGTGCTGTGTAATAATCAACCATACTGACTATTTCATAGGGTACAGTACGAGGGAAACGTCGTACACGTAGACCGACGCGCCCCACACGCCTCATGTGGTCTATCACAGGCACTTTTCCTCTCTCTCTCTCTCTCTCTTCTCTCTCTCTCTTCTCTCGCTCTCTCCCTCTCTCCTCTTTCACCCTCTCGCTCTCTCCCTCTCTCCTCGCTCTCCCCTCTCTCGCTCTCTCTCCTCCTCTCTCACTCCCTCTCTCTCGCTCTCTCTCTCCCTCTCTCACTCCCTCTCGCGCTCTCTCTCTCCTCTCTCTCTCCCTCCCTCTCTCTCCCTCCCTCTCCCCCTCTCTCTTCTCCCTCTCTCTCCCCCTCTCTCCCCCCTTTCGCGCTCTCTCTCACTCTCTCTCTCCCTCTCTCTTTCCTCTTACATCTGGCTTCTCTGTGCATACCTTCTTCACGTGCATTGCCAGTGGTTGGATCTTACACAACCCCAACAACTCTAGGACTTGGCGAGGGGCTCCTGAAGCGCGTTGTATGACTAATAATCATACTGACTATTTCGTAGGTTACAATATACCCCATGTGGTCGGTCGCAGGCACTTTTCCTCTCTCTCTGTCTCTCTCTGTCTCTCTCTGTCTGTCTCTCTCTCACGCTCTCCTCTCTATCTCTCTATCTCTCTCCCTCTCTCTCTTCTTGCATGTCCACATACACTAGCATTTTGTCTGTTGAAGTGTGTCTATGTAAGTACGCGTGTTCATGCACACCAGTCCACCCAGACCAACAACACAATGGGGTCGTGGTCAATTTTACACGCCTCCTACCCCGCCCCCTTCTTTCTATGTGCTCATTGTACCGTAACATCCAGCACCGTTATACAAATACACCCGAGATTTCCGTAGTCATTCACAGGTCCGTACGTGAGGTGAGTATACAGTTTTTTTTTTTTTCTATAAACAGTTTTTCTATTAAACATTTTCTTCGACTAACATTCTTTTCAATTAACATTTTGTCAATTCTCATTTTCTCTTCATTGCTTCCATTTTTCCATGCATTCGTTCCTCTCGTCCTGTCATCACCTTCTAATGTAGTCACAGGAGTTCTCCTTGACTGTATGTTGTGTTTGTGAATGTGTTTGTTTGCTGATGAAGGCTAACCGCCGCAACGTTCTGTATGTGTCGTAACTCTGTTATGTAAAGCTGCACTACTTTGTGTCATTTTATATTGTTTAAACTTTCACAGCTTTACCGCAGTTCCACCAAATTTTATGCATACTTTTCTATGTTTTCAACTGCAACTAATCGTACTATTTTCCTCTGTTAACCGTTATATGTTGCCATCGGGTGTTATATTTATTCACTGAACCGTAGCCAGTACCAGCTATCTTTTCTGTGTTTATTTAGATCCACCGTATCTTCCATTGAGACTACATCATCATCCTCCTATTGTCTCGTCACATCCACCACCACTCCCATTTCATACCTACACATATACATTTGTGTCCTCTGCTTTATTCCATTTTTCTTATCTATACCCGCCTCTCATCCCCTGTTTCATATTTCATTCCCACACCTCTCTGCCTTCCCCCTTATCATAACATACACAGATTGTCTCTTTTTTCCTCATTCTCTCCCTGTCCCGATATTTGCTCCTACTTCTCCAACGTTCCATCAAGCTAGATCTCACATCATGTTCTGTTTCAGCCTATTACCTACTAATCTCAAGCAAACGTGTACGGATCTCGGCATCTACATTCTTAAGAAGACTCGACCCACCTGCCATGTTCACTTCTTAACAGCGTGCTTAAGATCGCGTATAGTGCCCCGAGGGTACGCCACTTCTGCGCTGATCCAACAAGGGCTTCTTCCCCCAGCAGCCAAGTCTTTAAATAAGCAAGACAGCTGCTTGGACAGATCAATGTTTTGTATGCTGCCCAAAACACACAAACTGAACAATCCGGGCAGACCGATCGTATCAGCCTGTGCATGCCCCACTGAGCACATATGCGTGTTCTTAGACAGAATTTTCCAACCGCTGGTTGGTGACCTCCCATCATATTTGAAAGACACCAACCATGCGATAGCGACGTTTGAATCTATAACATTCACGTCTGATAACCAGTATCACATCTTCACCCTTGAAGTGACCTCACTGTACACGTCTATCCCACATAATGATGGTCTCTCAGCTATAAAGTTCTTCCTTGACAGGCGTCCCAACCCTACTATTGCCACGGACGCTATTCTGCGCCTGGCTGAGCTGGTCCTTACTCTCAACTCATTTGAGTTTAACGGCCAGTACTTCACTCAGATCAGCGGGGTTGCAATGGGTACTAAAATGGGCCCTAGCTACGCATGCCTTTTTATGGGCCACCTTGAGTACCAGATATGGCAACTCTACAACGGTAGAATCCCTGAACTATACAGGCGATACATCGATGATGGTGTTGGTGTCACCTGTATGCCACGGGCGGTTTTCGAAAGATTCATAGACTTCTTCTCCAACTTTCATCCTTCTATCAAACTCACTTCCCATATTTCCTCTACTTCTGTCAACTTCTTAGACGTTACCGTTTCTATTGGGACCCATGGTCTCACCACGACGGTCTACTACAAACCGACTGACTCTCACGCCTTTCTACTCTACACCTCCTCTCACCCTCCGGCCTGCAAAGACGCTATTCCTTATTCTCAATTTCTGCGCCTTCGACGACTATGCCAAAATGATGAGGATTTTCAGCACAATGCTCAGGAAATGTTGGACTTCTTCAGGCTTCGTGGCTATCCTGATCATGTCCTATCATTAGCCTTCCGCCGGGTTCTACCCATTAGCCTCTGCACCTAGACCAAAAAACCTTCGACCGGTACTTTCTCTTACCTACCATCCGCATAATTTTTCAGTCAAGAATATCCTCTTTCGACATCTATCTATCCTTCAAGCTGACCCTACTACCAGCGCGATATTTTCAGAGAAACCACTAGTGGCCTACAGACCTGACCGTAACCTCAGAGATGTACTCGTCCACAATAGAGTACAGGGATTTCCACCTCCACCCTCACAATTAGGAACTAAGGCTTGCCTGAGATCTCGGTGCCAGACCTGCCCATATGTGATCCACACTCCAGTAGTGCGATTCCCCAAAGGCAATTTACGCATCACAGAAGAATTTTCCTGCACCAGTCGCAACATCATTTACGCCATAATATGCAAAAGGTGTGATATGAAGTACATTTGGAAGACGGGTCTCATGCTAGCCGACAGATTCCGCCAACATCTGATGGACATCAACACCAACGAGCGCAAGCCTGTCTCCACCCACTTCAATAGCGCCAACCATCAAGGTGCTTCCGATGTCCAGGTCACTGTCATCCAGTCCTGCTCCTCTGGTCCGGCACATCGCAAGAATACAGAAAACCGGCTCATATTCACTATGGGGTGCCTAACACCACACGGCCTCAACACCCAACATAGTTTCATCTAATCGTAGTCATTTCCCCTCCCCACTCTGTTGCTTCCACACCCTCCTGATATCACCCTTGTCCGGCCTCCAACTTATCCTCTACCCTGTCCCCTATGCCATGTGTGACGTGTCGTGGGCTCTTTTCCAATCTCTCTCTCTGTCTCTCTCTCAATCTCTCTCTCTCTCTCATTCTCCCTCAACAATCGTGCTTCTCTGTGCCTACCTATACTGCCACATGGCGTTTAGACAAAATGACGTCATCGGAATGGGCGATGAAAATCATATACGGAATTTCCCATTCAGACACTAAAGTGGACGTCAACAAAGGAATGCAAGGAGAATGTGGAGAACGTAATTGGACAGCAACGGGGAGACGCTTCTGGAGAGGATATCAGGACAGCGGTGTTTTTCTATGGGCTCCGTGTTGGAGAGGATAGGATCTGGTTTGGTGCAATCTTCTTAGTGAGCGAGGAAATCGTCTGTTGTCTCACATTCATACAGTGATGGGACCGGGACAGGAATAACCCTTAGACGAGTTAAACGCGGCTGGTAAATCCTTGGGAAAAGAGCGACCTTTCTGAAGCAATGGCAGAATTTGGAAGCTGGTTCTGTATAACTGTATAACCACCCGTCCCCGTATTTAGGGGCAGGTTATCATATGGAGTAGCGTTCTTTGTTGTTCTGCGAGAGCATGTAATAAATGCCGAAATTGCCCACGGCTGGTTTGCGTCTATTTAATAGAGGTGAGCTGCTTTATTAATCTGTTGTTTATTACGAGAATTTTGTGTCTTGGAGTTGAGATGCGTCAGCATGTGTCAAGACATATGCCATGGGTGGAGTGTCATAGGCTGTTTTCCAATCTCTCTCTCTCAATCTCTCTCTCTCTCTCAATCTCTCTCTCTCTCTCATTTTCTCTCAACAATCGTGCTTCTCTGTGCCTACTATGCCATGTGTGCGGGTTTTTAGGCCCTTTTCCAAACTTTTTTCTCTTTTTCTCTCTTTCTCGGTCCAATTTTCTCTCTCTCTTTTCTCTCTCATTCTCCTCACCAAACGGCTCCTCTGTGCCCACCTATGCCATGTGTGGGGTGTCGAGGGTCTCTTCCAATCTCTCCCCTCCCCCCTCTCTCTCTCTCGTTCTCTCTCTCAATCTCTCTCTCATTCAATTTAAAGATTGTGTTTTTCCCGCGCCTACCTATGCCATGTGGGGGGGTCCCCCCTATGCCTGTGGGCGTGTCGTAGACTCTTTCCAAACTCTCCTGTCTCCCTCAATCTCTCTTCTCATTCTCCCCAACAATCGTGCTTCTCTGTGCCTACATATGCCACGGGTGGAGTGTCGTAGACTTTTTTCCAATCTCTCTCTCATCTCTCCCCTCTCTCTCCTCAATCTCTCTCAATCTCTCTTTCGCTCATTCTCTCTCAACAATAGTGCTCTCTGTGCTACCTATGCCATGTGTGGGGTGTCGTAGGCTTTTCCCAAAATCTCCCCCTCTCTCCCTCTCTCTCTCTCTCCCCATCTCTCTCTCTCTCTCTCTCTCTCTCTTCTCTCCAAAATCGTGCTTCTCTGTGCCCACCCATGCCATGTGTGGCGTGTCGTAGGGGTCTTTTCCCTCTCTCTCTCTCTCTCTCTCATTCTCTCAAAATCTTTTTCGCTCATTCTCTCTCACAATAGTGCTTCTCTGTGCCTACCTATGCCATGTGTGGCGTGTCGTAGGCTCTTTTTTTTAACTCTCTCTCTCCCCCTCCAATCTCTCTTCTCTCTCTCCTTTTTCCATCTTTCTTCTCGGTGTCTACCTATTCAACTATATGCTGGTGGTCTGAAGGTTCACAGCCTCATAACACAACCAATGGGGGGGGGGGTTTATCCTCATAGTTGTATAAATCAACCTTGCGGCTCTATTTCATAGGTACAGTATGAGTGAAGCCTCGTATATGTAGACCGATCGACCCCATACACTCCGGTGGGGTTTCCGTAGGCACTTCTCCAATCTCTATCTCTTTCCTCTCTCTCTCTCTCTCTCTCCTCTTCCCCCTCTCTCTCTTCCATCTCACTTTTCCCGGCCTACTTTCCCAACATATTGCCCGGGGGCTGATTCAACACAACCACTGGGTGATGTGATCCTCAAAAATTGTATACAATCAACATACTGCCCTATTCCCATAACAAATATGGGAATCCTCATATTTGTAGACCGACCGACCCCATACCTCAGGGCGTGTCGTAGGGTTTTCCTCTTTTCTCTCTCCTCTTTCTCCTTTCCGCCTCAATTTTCCTCTCTCTCTCATTCTCTCTCACCATCGGGCTCCTCTGTGCCTACATATCCCCTGTGTGGCGTTTGTAGGCTCTCTTCCAACTCTCTCTCCCCCCCCTCTCTCTCGTTCTCTCTCCAATTTCTCTCATTTAAAAATTTTAACGATTGTTCTTCCTGCGCCTACCTATGCCTGTGTGGCGTGGCGCCCCTATGCCATGTTGGCGTGTCGTAGGCTCTTTTCCAATCTCTCTCTGTCTCTCTCTCAATCTCTCTCTCTCATTCTCCCTCAACAACGTGCTTCTCTGTGCCTACCTTCTATGGGTGGAGTGTCGTAGACTTTTTCCAATCTCTCTCTCTCTCTCTCTCTCTCTCTTCATCCTCTCCATTCTCCCTCAACATCGTGCTTCTCTGTGCCTACCTATGCCATGTGTGACGAGCGTAGGCTTTGTTTTCCCAATTTTAACTTCTTTCTCTCGTCTCATCTCTCTCTCTCTCATTTCTCTCAACAATCGTGCTTCTCTGTGCCTACCTATGCCAGTGTGGCGTGTCATAGGCTCTTTTCCAATCTCCCCTTTTTTTCTTTTTTTCCCCTCTCTCTCTTTTCTCCTC
>JACEFZ010009808.1:7500-64574 GCA_014155875.1 Cepaea nemoralis | reverse complement strand
GGGATGAAGATTGCTCTCTTCCAATCTGTTCGCCATATTTCCGGGAACGGGAACGGGAGCTTATATGATTAATAACATGAATTAAATGAGACGCTCCCCACCAGGGACTGGGCGAAGCCGGGCCGGGTTGTCTTTTTTGAGACGGAACGGGATCAGGGGCCGAATATGAATTAAATGAGATGCTCCCCGCTAGGGACTGGGCGAAGCCGGGCCGGGTCGTCTTTTTTGGGAACGGGGGCAGGGGCCGAATATGAATTAAATGAGATGCTCCCCGCCAGGGGCTGGGTGAAGCCGGGCCAGGTCGTCTTTTATGGGAACGGGAACGGGGGCAGGGGCCGAATATGAATTAAATGAGACGCTCCCAGCCAGGGACTGGGCGAAGCTGGGCCAGGTCAGCTAGTAATCGATAAACGTGGAAATGGGTTTCTTGGTACAGAAAGAGGTTAGACTTACCTCAGCTTCATTGCTGTCCTGTGAGGACGACTGCGGCTGCTTGCCGTTAGCCACTCTCTTGTTACTTGTGGCTCGTTTCCTCTTGGTATTAACACCGTGGCTTGAATCCTCTGCATAACCGGCTATTGCGGATGGTTGTGAAGGGCACATAACCACAATCTCTGAAGCAGACTGGTTGCCGTATTCAAGCATATTATTGATTATAACTGGCTGGGAGCTGGTTAGATCATCTGTATAGCTCTGCTGGGAGCATCTGAGGGAATCCTGGCTGTAGAATAAACTATCCGGACTATCCGCCTATCTCATCGTTATGGTTTATTGTCATTGGATCGTTGTCTTGGCGAACTCGTTTTGGCTCTTCATAGATGGACTGACTTTCAGATGACCGTTTCTTTTTTCGGTGTGAATCATCGGAAGATTCTTGAAAAGCATAAAAATACAAGCAAAACAATTAATATGAGCATTACAGACTGAGCGTTATGTTCCTTTGTATGACAGTAAACGGTACTACCAGCTTTCTGTTAGCGCCGAATGTTGGGCGGCACTCACCAAACCTGACAACCCACATTGTGCCAACAGCTTCGGGCGGAGGAGTGCAATTGGAAAGGTACAAGCCTTATCCTGGTGTGAAGAAATGCAACCTAAAGACTAAATGTCATGGCAGGGCAGGAACTGGCCCTAAGCCATGGTCGTCAGCTGGTCTAGGATCGAAGCTCCGACAGGCGGGAAGTTAGAGCATAGCTTTGCTAATCCGGCAGCTTCTGCAGCTTGCCTTATTCCAGATGTATTGGGTTACCTTTCCTCTGGAGCAGAGGTTCAAAAACCACGGCATGCGGGCCACTTGTGGCCCGCCAGTTGTCGGAAAGTGGCACGCGAGGCCTTGTTATTTAATATAATATATTTTGATAATTTCAAAAATGCACTCGGGGCACCCCGATAGCGTGCAATAATTTACTCTGCTCGTGGTTGTTATGCTCAGATATTATCGAATGTGCCTGTTCAGTTCACAACGAAACGTTATGGAGTTCACATATCCCAGCCTTGTCGACCAATCACAGTGCGCAAGGCGCCATGTTGTAGTCAGTTACAACTGTTTGGCAGAGTCGGTGGTATACACATTGGCACCTTGCCGTCTTGACAGACGATAGTTTGTGCTTTAAAAAGGCATAATAACTTTTACCTATGGCGGTAGCGAATGTGACTGATAAGGCCAATTTGCGCTGTAAATGTCCGTTCACAGTGGGTGCATGTAAACACGTAATCATTTCCACAATCATGCACCATCTTACGTCTCACACGCTCGGTGTGTGACTTATCTGCAATAATTTTTTCCTTTGTCTTTATTCCATTTCTGATGTTTGCCCTCCATGCAACACGTTCAGCGGCGACTTGCTCCCAATGTGCATTATCAATGCCTGTATCAATCATGTCCCGCTTACACACATCTTTGCATCGAAGTAGAGGCCGACCCTGAGATCTCTTACCCATCTGTAATTCACCAAAAAAGATGTCCTTTGGTATTCTACCATCATCCATCCTCCTAAGATGTCCTATCCATCTAAGTCTACGAAGACTGAGCATGGAATAAACCGTCACACAACCTGCTCTTTCCAATACTTCAGTATTTGTGATTTTGTCTTGCCACTTAATACCAAGAATTCTTCGCAGACACCGCATATGAAAGCTGTTTAAACGTTTCTCTTGGTGTGAGTAAGTTGTCCAGGTTTCACTGCCGTAAAGAAGAGTACTGAGGACACAGGCTTGATACTCAAGGACTTTTGTTTTGGCAGTAGGCTTCCTGTTCTCCCAGACTCTTTTTCTTAACTTGTTCATTGTTGTTGCTGCCTTACCAATCCGGATGTCGATTTCCTGATCTAGGGATAATTTGCTATTTACCACTGATATGTAAAATAGTCTATCATCTCTAGATATCTTCATCATCATCAAGTGCCGTGCCGGCTGGCGTAGGCGTTCATGGCTCTCCACAGATCTCGGTCTTTGGTGTTCTGGATCAACTCTGCTGATGATATTCCTCCATGCCACCGTCTCAGTCCGTCCAGCATCATTTCTCTTGGTCTGCCTCTGCCTCTCTTCCCCTCGATCTTTCCAGTTGTCACGATGTTCTCCAATGCCTCTCTTCTCATCACATGACCAAAGAAAGATGTTTGTCTCTTTCTTATTGTTGTATATAGTGTTCTAGTTTCATTAGCCTCTTTCAGGCAATCGTTGTTAGTTACTCTGGCAGTCCAAGGAATTCGCAACATTCGTCTTAAAAACCACATCTCTGTTGCTTCTAAGTTCTTCCTAATTTGTTCATTTACATTCCAAGATTCGCTGCCATACAGCAAAACTGGTTCTATATAGCATTTTAGTACTCTCTTTCTTACATTCATTGATAGCGACTTATTGCATAAGATACTCTTCATCTGCCCTATTCTGCTCTTAATCTCTTTTGTACATCTTCCATCTGATGTTATAAGTGCCCCTAGGTATTTAAAATTATCCACTTGGTTGAGAATTTCCCCTTCTATTTCTATGTCACATTTTGGCGTCCCCATTTTCTTTGATTTCACCATTGTTACTGTTTTCTTGATATTCAAGGACAGTCCTTTCTGTGCACTCTCTGTTACTACACTGTCCAACAATTGTTGTAGGTCTGTTGCATTATCCGCTACCAATACTGTGTCATCTGCATAGCGTATATTGTTTATATTATATCCTCCGATTAGAATTCCTGGCTTCTCTTTGATCTCTCTCATTATTACTTCGCTATATAAGGAGAAGAGATCGGGTGACAAGACACACCCCTGTCGTACTCCTAGCTTTATCTGTTCATAACTAGCCTCTTTATTTCCCATTTTAATTGCTGCTACTTGGTTCCAGTATATATTCTTTATTATTCTTAAATCTTTCCCATCAATGTTGATATCTTCCAACATTTTAATCAGCTCATCATGTTTTACGTTATCAAATGCCTTAGTATAATCTATGAAGCACAAATATATGTCTCTTTGTTTCTCTATTGATCTTTCTATTAGTGTTCGTAATATATATATTGCATTGTTTGTGCCCTTTCCTTCCATAAAACCATACTGTTCTTCACTAATTTCCATTTTTATTTTCTTTCTTGTTCTTCTCATTATAATTCTGAGTAGAAGCTTAGTGACATGGTTTATGAGGTTAATTGTACGAAAATCTTCGCATTCAAGTGCTCCTGGTCTCTTTGGTATTGCTATAAATACAGATTTCAGCATATCGCTCGGTAAATATCCACTGTTGTAAATATCATTCAACATTTTGGTTAATATATCTACCCCAAATTCTCCCAATACTACTAATTCTTCTACTGTAATTTCATCTGGCCCAGCTGTTTTTCCTTTCTTCATATGTTTCATAGCATCAGCGACTTCTTCTTTTAGAATAGGTGGGCCTTCTAAGTTACTTTCTTCTGTTAATTCTTCCCTGTCTCCATTATATAATTCTCTTATATACTCATTCCACCTCTTCATTATAGCACCTTCCTCCAATAAAGTCTGCCCTGTTTTTGATTTCAAACACCCTGTATTTATTCTTATTTTTCTTCCTGTGAGCTCGCTGATTTGTCTGTACATACTTTTTTGATCTTTAATGGAATTTAATTCAATTTTTCTGGATTGCTCATTTAACCAACTTTCTTTTGCCTAGATCTCTTACCCATCTGTAATTCACCAAAAAAGATGTCTTTTGGTATTCTACCATCATCCATCCTCCTAAGATGTCCTATCCATCTAAGTCTACGAAGACTGAGCATGGAATAAACCGTCACACAACCTGATCTTTCCAATACTTCAGTATTTGTGATTTTGTCTTGCCACTTAATACCAAGAATTCTTCGCAGACACCGCATATGAAAGCTGTTTAAACGTTTCTCTTGGTGTGAGTAAGTTGTCCAGGTTTCACTGCCGTAAAGAAGAGTACTGAGGACACAGGCTTGATACTCAAGGACTTTTGTTTTGGCAGTAAGCTTCCTGTTCTCCCAGACTCTTTTTCTTAACTTGTTCATTGTTGTTGCTGCCTTACCAATCCGGATGTCGATTTCCTGATCTAGGGATAATTTGCTATTTACCACTGATATGTAAAATGGTCTATCATCTCTAGTTCGGCGTCGTCAATAAAGATTGATGGTACCCCATGTGCACCTTGTGACATAAACTGTGTCTTCTTTTTGCTAATTGTTAAACCAAATTCAGAACAAGCATTGGAGAATGCAGATATTAGACATTGCAATTCTTCCTCAGAGTGGGTCGTAACTGCATCATCATCTGCAAAAAGCAACTCTCTGATCAGTACCCTCCTAATTTTGATCTTGGCCTTCAATCTCTGAGCATTGTAGAGGCCGCCATCTGAGCGTGAGTGAATGTATATACCACCATCCTGATCACGAAAGGCATATTTCAGTAGAAGTTCTTCTTCTTCTTTCGTTCGCTTGAAATATGTCTATAACTGCAGTGCTGTCTCTTGTATGAATTGAACTGTCTTTTTCAGTTCACACAGCGGTCCATAGAGTTTATCTCCCACTGTCGTCTCTCTAGGCCAGAAGGTTTCCCTAGATATGTTATATTTTGGGCAGTCTTGGAGTATGTGCTCTGCTGTCTGCGACGCCAATCCACATGTGCACATGGCTGTTTCACCAATTTTGAATTTTGTATACATGTGGTTGCGTAATCTATTGTGCCCTGTTCTGAGGCGCAGAATAATGACTTGTTTTGGTCTATCCATAATGTGGTAGTCATCTTGAGCAGGTTTTGGTGGCTTTCTGACTGATTGATCATTCTTTTCTTTTGGTGGTATGTAACGGGCACATCAGGCTGTTCTTCTTTGGCTCCTTCCTTAGCCAATTGATCAGCTCTGTCGTTCCGGGTACTCCACAGTGGGATAGTATCCACTGTATGGTGACCTTATGCTGACTGCTAAGTTCAGAAAGTAGTGTCCTTAGTACTGGCAATTTCCCAGACAGGAGCGCCTCGAGTACTGATTTTGCATCTGTCAATAGCACCACAGGTTGTGTACCATTGCTGGTATTTAGTAATTTCTCTGTTGCTATCTTGATTGCCCCAATTTCAGCATCGTAGTTATGGCAGTACTTTCCTGTCGGTACTCTAGCTGTGTCCCTGGTATTATTTGGGTATTCTATGTACACTCCCGCTCCTCCATTTCGAACAGCATTTTGTGCTGACCCATCTGTGTAGACTCGGATCCAGAGGTCCTGTGGGTATTCTTCATCAAGGAAGCTGAGAGTGGCTGTTCTGCGCTGCACACTGTTCTGATCTTCCTTGTCAAATTAGAAGTGAAAAGTATATTCCAAAGAGAGTGGGAGCTAGTACACAAATTTGCTTAACTTCACTCTTGATTTCAAACTCTTCAGAAGTTGCACCATCAAACTTGATTATACCCTTCATGCCTGTGTGGAACGATTCCACAATGCACAGAAGAGTTGGTGGGCAGCCAATCTTCCTTAGTGCCTTGAACAGACCCTCACGACTGACCAAATCAAATGCCTTTGTGAGGTCGATGAAGGCAATAAACAGTGGTTGATTCTGTTCACGGTATTTTTCTTGCATTTGTTGCAATGAGAATATCATATCAATGGTAGACTGGTTCTGTCGAAAGCCACACTGTGATTCGGGGTAGACTTGATCTCCAAGGACTCGAAGTCTGCGCAGAACAATTCTGGCAAATACTTTTCCAACAATACACAGAAGTGAGATACCCCTATAGTTGTTGCAGTCGCTCCTATCGCCCTTGTTCTTGTACAGTGCTTTGATGCTTGAATCTTTGAAATCCTGTGGGACTTGTGCTTCTCGCCAGCATAGCTCTATTAGCTGGTGGATCTGTTGAGTGAGTGTGTCTTGCCCACTCCTGAAAACCTCTATTGGAATCCCATCCTTACCTGGAGCCTTGCCAGATGCAAGTTCATTTATAGCACACTTAACTTCTGTTATGGTGGGAAGTGTGTCCAGGTGGTCAAGAGTTGGTAGAGTCTCTATGGCGTTGAGGGCATCATCCGCTAGTTTGGTCTCACTTGAGTAAAGCTCCAAATAGTGCTCTACCCATCTGTCCATCAGCTGTTTCTTATCAGTGATGATTTCTCCAGGCAAGGTTTTCAATGGTGCACTTCTTTTGATCACTGGACCACAGGCTTTCTTTATTCCTTCATACATGCTTCTTATGTTTCCCTTATCACTTGCGATTTGAATGGACTCACATAACTTGATCTCTCCATAGCACAAAATATAGAGATCATGTGTTGCCCATGCAGCATGATCCCTCTCTCGGCCTGCCTAGTGTGACAGGTTGGCCCACCTCTCAGATCGTTTTGTTACTAGATGGAGATAGCCCTCAGTAAACCCCTCTATGTATCCTGTATTCTTTTTTAATTTTATCTATATTTTCAAATATTAGATAAAATCGTCTTTGGTTAGTGTATTTATATACATAAAACTATAGAGTTAAATACTATTTCTTCTTATAGTTAGAAGTAGATGTAGGGTAGAGTTCGTTTACAAGCCAAGAAATCAAGTCAGGCTGAATTTTATATTCAGGTTTGGCTGCGAATAATAATTTGGCCACAGGAAGGGAACTCTCCTGGATGAGAAGTTAACTTCCGGTAGCACCCTAACTTCTGCCATTTTGATAGCAACCTGGAGGGAGCAAGGAGCTACTATCCCGTCGATTGGCTAAAATTGAACACCTGTCTGTGTTTAAACATATTTTATTGCTGGCTCTTGTTAAGCCGAAAAACCCTCTAAAACATAGAAAAGCCAATGATAGTCGCCACTCCCGATAGGCCAGTCAAAATCTAGTTGCAGGGTGAGTTAATAATAATTTTGTTAAATATTTTTCTGTGTGTCAAAATGCCGGCAAAATCTAAAGGCCATGCCGATCGATAATAGATAATATTATGTAAAACTAGTGTTAGTTAACTAATATTAGAATTAGGACCGTGTTTGTGCCATGTGGCTTGCCGACAAGGGTAAAACGCAAAGCTCGTCACATGTGGCATTAGAAACATGGATAAATTACGTGATTCTCGAAATTAGGTATCCACCTGCGGAAGGACACCTGAGTTAGTCAGACGATTAGAGTTAAGATAAATTAATTATGTGCTTAACTTCGGAACTAGCGTATTTCTCTAGATAAAATACTTATTAGTTGAAGGAATTAGTTCAGAGAGTGAATAGTTACAATTAATTATTCTTTATTAATCTCTTATCTGGCCCATAGTCAGATTACTACCATGTGGTCCAATATGGCCCACTTAACAAAGTTCAAACCTTGGGGGAATTCTCCAACCCTAATATTGTTCTTGTATATAGTGAAAATAATCTTAAACCTAGCTAAGAAATCTTCTAGATGATTAATTATGTCGTAATTAATATAAGGAAGACTCACTCATAACTCCTTAAGTGAACTTGGGGGGTTTCATTGATTTTAATGGTTCACTCGTGTACATCGTGAAGTTATAGTTGTGTGTGTGATTTCATTTCATTCTATGGAATTCATCATGTGATGTTAATTCATCGTGTGGAGTGTAGTTTGTGTGTTTCCATACTTGGAAAATGATGTGTGGTGTTTCATCGATTTAATGGTTTGTTAATGTATATGTTGACGTCGGAGTTGTGGTGTCTGAGTTCCATTCCATTGAAGTCATCCTATATGTACTGTTAAGTCATTATGTGAATTGTGGTTCATGTTTCCATGATTAATCATGACTTAGAATATATATTTGGAATGTGGTCTTTGAAGTAGAGCATTGTGATTGTACATGTTTGATCTAAATGTCAGCAGAGAGAATAAGATATAATTTGTGTGCTGTTTCCATTAGATCAGTGTGCTGTTGTAGATTTCAGATAAGGAATCAAAATGTGTAAATTTAGATAATACATGCTATGAAAATTTATGAGACAAGCACGCCATGCAGGACATGGCCAAAAGAATTTACAATTCTGTCTTGAAGGATTATTCACTCCCTCTCACTGTCATTCACAGAGCCTGCACCCTGATCATCTGTAGCCGTAGTCACGACCGGTGATTGAGCTACGAACCACTCACTTGATGCAGCAGAGAGTGGAGTCCATACCACGATCCAGTCAGCACTGACAGTTTACCATCCAGGAGGCTAAGGATTATCAGATGAGTGGCTACCCACCCGTTTGCCACTGCACAGCAATCACCAAATTTGTCTGCTATCGGCTAAGAGTCTATGATTATATCCTCTAGCTGAACATTATCTTGTAGAAATTTCAGGGATCTGCGTATCTCTTATGTGTCAGTGAGTTCCCAGTGGGGCTCACGTAGTGTTCTTTAGGATTAAACGTTATGTTATATTTGTACTTTTAACAACTGCGTCTGTCATTTTAGAATTAGCATCATCAGATTGTGTGACGAGTGAAAGGACTACATCTATACGTATCTCTCTGTCTTATCTCCTGTTGTGTGAGAATACATTAGGCAGTGGGGGCTCATTATTAGTCTGAAGATGGAAGAGGAAGAAGAACAACAACAACAACAAGAAATAGAAGACGTAGACCAACAACGTGAAGAAGAACAAGAAATAGAAACAGAAGACGAAGAAGAAGAACAACAACAAAACGAAAGAAGAAGAAGAAGAAGAAGAAGAAGAAGAAGAAGAAGAAGAAGAAGAAGAAGAAGAAGAAGAAGAAGAAGAAGAACTTTCTGGGAGACTGAGATGATATGTTTAAGTAGGCTTGCATTTAACAAACTGTGATACCAATGTACCACCTCCATGGGGGATTATGTTATCTCTCTTCCCCTATTATTCCCCTCTCTTCACATCTGTGTATGCGAGGGAGTGTGTGTTATTGAGTGGGCGTATAACTGTGAGAGTTTGTGTAAATGATGTAAGTATGTATGCAGGTATGTATTATGTGTTTATGTATGTGCGTGTGTATGTGCGTTAGCAGGAATAACTTGACATACTGTCTTCGTGTGTTAGTACAGTTAGTCGTCATAACTTTCCGCCTGGCACTGTTTAGAAGTAGTGATCCATTCTGGGACTTTGATAATCATTCTTCTAGAATTGCGAGCCATTTGATCGCTTCTTCAGCAGTGGTTAGATTCTCTATTCGTAGAAGTCTATTTAGTATCTACTTTGATCCAATTCCATCCTAGTAGTATACGATACGCGACACCTAGTTCACTCCAGAGGAAAGGTAACTCCCCTACATCTGGAACAAGACAAGCTGCAGAAGCTGCCGGATCAGCAAAGCAATGCTCTAACTGTCCGCCTCTCGGAGCTTCGATCCTAGACCAGCCGACAACCAAGGCGTAGGGTCTGGTTTGCCCTGCCATGACATTTTGTCTTTAGCTTGCATTTCCTCGCACCAGGGTAAGGCTTGTACCCTCCCAATTGCTCTCTTCCGCCCGAAGCCGTTGGCACAATGTGGGGTGTCGGGTTTGGTAAGCACCGCCCAACGTTCGGCGCTAACAGAAAGCAGGTAGTACCATCTACTGTTATACAGTAGCTCAGTCATATCTGACTAAGACCTGACACCCCATAGTCGGTAGTATTGTGTGGAAATTAGATAGGTTCAAATAAAAATTTACTGTTAAAGCCTATAAACATGAGTGTGGAAAATCTAAAGTCAAATAATGTTTAAAAGCGGAAATGTGAAAACGTTGCTTGTCGTGAATTAACGAAGATTGGACAGAGAAATGTATGTTTATGCCTAGCCGTAGTGGTAAACCAGTTTGCTTACCTGCAGATTTTGTGTGTGTGTTTTTTTTTTTTTACAAAAACATAACAAAACAAAAAACAAAACAAAACAACAAAAAATAATCTGGAACAACACTTCACGACCACCCATTCAGACATAAATGCTCAATATCCGATCAATTCGGAGTTAAGAAAAGATGTCATAGCTAAAACAGAAAGTTCTCTGACTAGGCAGCAGTCATTTTTCGCTAAGGCTAACGAACAGAGCAAGAGTGCTATTGTTGCGTCGTACGAAGTCGCTCTTTTGTTGGCTCGCAAAAAGAAAGTGTTCGCCGATGCAGAAGAAATAATCAGGCCTTCCCTTAAAATTGCTGCTAGAATGCTTGACGATAAAAAGTGTGAAACAAAGTTTGATCAGATTCCGTTGTCTCATAATACTATGGCCAGGCGAGTTGAAGAATTAGCCAACGATGTTCACCGTTAAGTAGTAGCACATATCAAAAATTGTCAGTTGTTTTCATTGGAAATGAATGAATCCACTGACATTTCTGACACAGCTCATGTCGTAGTTTTTGTTCGAGCAATAAACAATAATTTTGAAGTCATTGAAGAACTTCTAGGATTTGAATCGATGCCTGCAATTACCAAAGGGACTGATCTGTTTGAAACTCTGAAGTTTTGTGTAGAGAAAAACAACATAGAATGGACCATTTTGGATAGTGTATGCACCGACGGTGCTCCGACTTTGACGGGTAAAAAGTCTGGATGTCTAGTATTATTGGAACAATTTCTTGGCCTCACTATACTAAAATATCATTGTATCATTCACCAAGAAGCTCTGTGTGGAAAGACATTAAATCTGAAAAACATGTCATGGATGTTGTTCTGAGATGTGTGAACAAAATTCGAAGTAAAGTGCTGAACAGGCGTGAGTTCAGACAGTTTCTATCAGATCCGAACGAGGAATACGGTGAGCTACTGTTATACTGTGATGTCAGATGGCTATCTAAAGGGACAGTTCTGTCACGTTTTTGGGCACTAAAAAATCGTGTATTTGTTTATGTCTGAAATAAATGAATTGCTTACAGAACGGGAATGTCTGCTGAACGATGACTGGCTTAATGGCCTGTCATTTTTGGTGGGCATCACGTCTCATTTAAACTCTTTAAATGCGAAGATCCATGGGGAAAGAACAAACTATTCACAAATTTGTGCGATGGCTTGTCTTCATTTAAAATGCGACTACGACTGCTTATCGGACAGCTGACTGAAGGGTCTTTAGAGGCGTTTCCAACTCTGAAGACGCTTGTGATGGAAAAGAAATGTGACTTGTTGCAGTGCAAAGTAAAAGAGGTAGGCGCCAGAGGTATAATTTCCCACTCCGTGTATGATGTGCTAAAGCGAATGGGCATTAAAGGGCAAGCAAGAACTCGGGCCCAAAAACAACTGTGTGAGTCTGCCGAAAAGGTCTCATACTGGCTATGGAATTGTCGGAAACTGAAGTGGGACGAATCCCGGAACTAGTATGGTTAGAAGCGGTAACTGTAGAACTACTAACAATCTCTCAACCAAGATTACGAACTTGCAACGTCTCGTATTAGCTCTTTATCCTTTCTTCTGAGCGTGGGTGGTGAATATAATTGCAGTCTAACCATGTAAATGTTGGCCGAAGTCCAACCTCCATAACATAGCGGTATTCGTCCTAAGTCGCACTCACTCAGCTGTAGAGACCAAGAGGTGGGTCCAGAAACGTAAAGGAAGACCCGGCTTCCTAGTGGAGTGCGGCGCCGTGAACGGTGCACGAGGAAGGAACACGGCAACAGAGACGAATGGAGGCGATAGAGGCCGTGGCTGGGGAAGAAGATGGCTCCCCACGACCACACGTGCTAAGGGGCAAGCACAGGCTGCACGGACTCTCCTCACAGAGGGAGGGGAGGCTTGAGAATGGACATGGTAACAGTGAAGGGACAAGCACAACAACAAGGACAACGAAAGTAACCGAACGTCTCCACGGCAGGGGAAAGATGCCCGGAGCCATGATCCGGACGAGAGAGTGTCAAGGGTATAATGGGCCGAAACTCTTGGGAAAGGGAGTACTCACCCTCTGCCGTGCTTGCTCCGCTGCGAAGTTTTTATGACTGAAAGTCTTCTGGATATGTTTCAGTCGAGATTTCAGGAGTTCACAATAGAGGAGGATAATGTTGGCCCCTTCATAAATCCGTTCGTATTTCCTGATGCCAAGCTCTGTCAATTACAGCAAAACCTTCAGCACAAAGTAATTGATTTTAAATGGAATTCTGCACTGAGATGTAAATTTCTGGAGCTGCCTGCTTCACTTTCATCTGATCATGTGATTTCATTCTGGCGAATGTTGCATGTCGAACAATTTGAACACTTGCGTTCATTAGCCCAGAGATACATTTGTCGTTTTGGTTCGACTTGCAGATGCGAGCAGTCATTTTCCGCAATGATCGTTATAAAAAACAAGCAACGTTCCATTCAGCACAGGTTTTTTTTTAAAGCACAATAACTATCGTCTATAAAAGACGGCAAGGTGCCAGTATTAGGTGCCACGTCGAGAGGCTTAGGCAATCATATTGCTCCACAAATATCTGCCCAGTGTGTTCTTGATGTTATCGATCGCTGATTGTCTTCCGTGCTACTCTGTTCACCAACTCAGTATTTTCTCCGCTTGTCTACCCCTGTCTCTAACAGCCTTGATCTTCCCGCTTGTCACACTCTTCTCCAGACCGTCACGTATGATTAATAGCAAGTTGGCGGCATGTCCTTTTACATGACGTCACAATCAACCCCAGCATTCTTTGGCTGTTTGGGATTTTTTAGGCAAGAGAATGACGCTGGATGGCCCAAAACGGTGGCACAAGTGTCACAAAATTAGCATCATCTTCGGACCGGTCAACACGAACCCATGAGTCACGGCCTCTCTAGAAGATCCTCCCAAAGGACCACATACAGTTCGTGTATTCCAAGACCCATATGAACTAAGTGACACTCATGCCCATCTTTTCTTTTCCGTTTCTCATGATCCGGGATGAAATTTGGAAAACAAACCATAACGTCATAACGTCAGTCTCGGTAAAAAAAACAACAACAACAATCACTCCTTGGATGTTGGCGGGGACGGTCGGCTCTACACAACAGGATTTTTGGATAAGATACATGATGATAGATAACCTAAGACGGTGGCACGAAGGGCTAACATCAACAGAAATGATCCAGAACTCCAGGGACCTCGATCTGTGGAGAGACATGAACGCCTACGGCATCTGACACGGCACATGATGATGCAGAGAAACACACACGCACACACTCATGCACACGTACGCAAGCAAAAATGCATGTTCCAAAGCAGTTTCCTGCTATGGGTCTGTGATGTGATAGGGCCATAACATGTTGTAGGCCTGAATGCATGGGGGAATAGGCGGCCAGTCTTTCCCTGACTCAGCGAGACGACGAGCGCAATCGTCATACCCTCACATGACACACTCAGCGTAGCTTCCTATCAACTACTCTAACTCGCCCGCTACAACACAGACACACACTGACACATAAATCTTCTGTATAAGGAACGCCAGGTTTCACTTTCTTCTTACCTCCACCCAAGTTCGAATCAGAGTCACTGTTATTCCCGGAGAACTTGCGAACCATCTCGTTTTCAGTATTGACTTCAACGTTCGCCTCGACGACTTTCCTGCTTTTTATCTGGAAAAAAAAAATAATAACAGAAAGAAAGTAAAATACAAACTTTATAATATTTCGAGAGATTCTTTTTTTTTTTTTTTTTCATAGCGAAGTCCATGTTCATAGCGGAGAGCCTGGGATATGATACCACTACATTTAGTCAGAGAATAGTGGTGGATGTAGTCACAGACGCGGTCAGCTGGCTGGAGGACAAACAGCACACAGATGTCGTGATTGTAACGAACTCACAGCGCGTGCCGAGGAAGATGAAGACGGGCATGCTTCGTGCAGAGTGGAATGCTTCAATTCACAAACCAAACATAGGTAGCGTCTGTTGGATCTTTTCCCAAGAACACGCTGGTGTGGTGGTAAATGAGCAGGCAGACAGACTGGCTGAGTCTGCCTCGTTGAATGGTGTATTGGTACATGATAAGGCATATGTAGTCATGGCACTTTGGTATTAAGTGTATAACGTGGATGAACAGATAAACCATCATTGCCCGGAGAGAATGGAGCTACAGGGAGTGACCAGAGGATCTGGCCGACAATTAGTACTCCAAGAAAATGCCAGACAGACAGATAATCAGATCACTAGAATTGGGACTCCTCGCTTGCCGTTGAGGACAGAAAACTTATGGGAATGATCTGTGCGCTGTGTTGTCGGTTCTTGACTCAACTCAACTCAGGTATTTATCTATCTACTTTCTCCTTGCTATTTTCCAACCAATTTTCCTAGTTGTTACTAAGTTTTCGAGTTTTATCTTCCTCATGACGTGC
The DNA here is from genome assembly GCA_014155875.1 of Cepaea nemoralis. Lineage (NCBI taxonomy): Eukaryota > Metazoa > Mollusca > Gastropoda > Stylommatophora > Helicidae > Cepaea > Cepaea nemoralis. Next base: position 49,927 of record JACEFZ010009808.1, on the reverse strand, counting down.
CCAAAATATCTTAACTGCTAACATATCATTTCTTTAATCATTTGACGATTTTCCTTTGCTTCTTGTAAAACTGTTTCGTTAATTTTTCTGTCCATCCATGGAATTCGTTGCAGTTTCATCAGAAAGCGCATTCCCAGTGACCTTAGATGTTTCACAGCGTTAAGAAGGCAAATACTGGAAATACCCATTCGTCTCAGATAATAAACTTTGTCAACAAGTATGAGAACGAGTGGCGACAAGTATCACTTTTATGCGGTCGGTGATATGTGATACATTGAATGGTTTTTTTTCCCCCCTTTGATATGTAAGTTTGGAATACGATAGTCTAGTTGTTATGCGTGGTTGGCTAGCTTTGAATCATTCACCCGTTCTGTTTGAAAACAAGCTCTAGGGAGATGTCAACAAGATTACATTAAGTGCTGCAAGTCAACATGGTCGAATGGATAGAGAAGTCACTCTTAAACTTCCGGTGTGCCAAGGTAGCGGGTTCAACCACTACACCGATTAACTGGACTAAAATGTTGACTTCTGATTCTTCACTTGGGGGAGTAAATTCTCGTACCCCTGAAGTCGGAGTGGGTTCGCCTGATGGCGAGGGGCACTGGTAATAGGGACAGCTAATCCACACACAAAAGGCTGTCCAGTGCACTAGAAGTAGTAGATCACGTATATGGACTACGCTTGAGTTTAAAGCGATCGAACTCCACACAAATTACAATTAATTAACTGCTGCTTTCTTTGAGCGTATTAATATTGCCGTCTGAAGATGGAAGAGGAAGAAGAACAACAACAACAACAAGAAATAGAAGACGTAGACCAACAACGTGAAGAAGAACAAGAAATAGAAACAGAAGACGAAGAAGAAGAACAACAACAAAACGAAAGAAGAAGAAGAAGAAGAAGAAGAAGAAGAAGAAGAAGAAGAAGAAGAAGAAGAAGAAGAAGAAGAAGAAGAAGAAGAACTTTCTGGGAGACTGAGATGATATGTTTAAGTAGGCTTGCATTTAACAAACTGTGATACCAATGTACCACCTCCATGGGGGATTATGTTATCTCTCTTCCCCTATTATTCCCCTCTCTTCACATCTGTGTATGCGAGGGAGTGTGTGTTATTGAGTGGGCGTATAACTGTGAGAGTTTGTGTAAATGATGTAAGTATGTATGCAGGTATGTATTATGTGTTTATGTATGTGCGTGTGTATGTGTGTCTGGCTGTCTGCCTGTCTCATAACATGGTAATATGCATTGTTTATGTTCACAACTTCCATTTGGCAATGTTTTTTTTCTTTTTCTTACATGAATGTAACATGCAAAATAGATGATTGGTGTACGACAGATGAGTGATTGTTAGGCCGGAATGTAAGACGGGCCTGCGTGCCCAATTTGTGACCCTTCGAAAATAAAGTTCGTTCGTTCGTTCTCCGAGCCTATAAACGAGCTCGGGAATGGTGCAAGACCAGTACTACAACTTCACATCCATTGAGAGGCATGCTAGGGTGTAACTAGGTCATGATGTAGCACTGCACACACGGGCTGGATGGGATTAGGCCTGGGCTGGTCGTGTTGCTTGCGAGGGTTTAGATATCACACTGTAGACAGGTGATTGTTCAGATCTTTATGTGGCCTCTTCTCTTGTACACAGACGGACAGTCAGGCTGGTAGGCAGACAGATAGAGTAACATAAGAAATTGGAGAGAGAGAGAGAGAGAGAGAGAGAGGGAGAGAGAGAGAGACAGACAGACAGAGACAGAGAGAAAGAGAGAGAGAGAAAGAGAGAGAGAGAGAGGGAGAGTTAAAATAAAGAATCACTAAACGCTTACCGGGATTCCGTCACTGTATTGCCTTCTTATAGGAATATATCTGCAAGAATTGATTTAAAAAAAAAATAAGCACAGTAAGTGAACCACAATAATCTAAGCACTGATTGCTGTCTGTACAGACAGACAGACAGACAGACAGACAGACAGACAGACAGACAGACAGACAGACAGACAGACAGACAGACAGACAGACAGACAGACATCGTTTGTAATGTTCTGTGTCCACTTCGTGCAGGTCGAAGTCAGCCTCTTCTACTGGGAAACAACTCTCTCCATCATCACTTTATCAGACCACTGTGATGTTTAACTGATTAAGTGCCATGGGATGATTAATCGTCTTAAGCGACTTACCGTATCTGCCATGGGCTTATACACAGTAGTATTCCTTATGCAACCCCCTGTAATTTGATATATAATACAACGTGTCTTCTACCATGTGGCGAAGTGGTCAAGCCGTTTGACTGGTGCTCCGAAGGTTGTGGGTTCGATTCCGGGCCGCATCCTTCGGTTTACGAGTTAAATGTTTCGGAGACTCCTGTGGGTCGTCGCTAAAAGCTACGGAGTTCGTGCTTTGTGCGACGCTTTCCGTGCCGCGGAAAGAGACCGAGCTATATGGGATAAAACCCGGTGCAATGAAGTCGACCCTGTCGACTTTTAAGCGACTTTTTCTTTACCATATTAACAACGCCTAAGGCATAACTGTGACACATTTCTACTTGCGATTTTCCGCCATTTATTTATTTACTAATTGCTGGTTTATGTGGGTGATAGACCAGGCTTATTAATACATTATTTGAAATATTTGTGAACTCTAGTTCGCTCTCCGTCGAAGTCTATTTCTCAGCGACACATTGTTATTCGAACGAGACAAGGTGGAATCCCGATAGGTACATAGATTTTTACATTTGTTATTGTCTTCTTTGTCTTCTGATCTGTATGTTATTCCTATACTCGTTTACGTGCCAAAAAATACCAGTGAATTTGTTTTTCTAAGTTGTCACTTTCACTTTTCAAGTTTCAACAGACTCTTAGTCTTAGATCAGACATACATGTTTAAAAGCAAAATCTGAAATCAATGCTGGATTAATTGTTTCAATATAATACAGTAACGTTACTCTACCTCTCTATAACAGCTTGCATGTTGATATATACCACAACATCGGTAGAATTCTTACAACTGATGCAGTCCTCCAACTATATGCTACCTTATTACAAAAGACTTTGGAAATTCCCGCACTGTTTCCGAGAAAACCCGGTTTCATTTGTAAACACTTGATCGTGTATTAATGGCAAATGGTGGTGATAGCATGAACTATGGACAACTCCTTTCCCCATCGTGATAAAAATGGAAAACGAGAAAGGGAACGTAGAATGTTTGGAAATAACCAGTAAGAAATAATATTGGTGTACTGAGAATTTCAGAACGAATTGTCTATTCGCAGGCGAATCGGCTGGTCACGTGACTTTCATGACGTCATCGGGACATGCATGTGACTGTATTATAACTTTTTAGTGATGTGTTAACGTGGGCGCTTTCGTCGTCGTGTGAGTCGTATTCGCAACTGCGAGCGCTAACAAGGCAAGTCACCTGAACAAGTCAAGCAACCTGATGCGGGGGATAATGGCACGTTGCAAGAACACAAAAAGACACGTGGCATCCAAGATGTGCAGCGTGGGAGCCGACAAGACCGTCAAGAAGACGAGCGGAGAGAACTTACATGTGAGCTGCAACAAGGAACCAGAAACTACAGTTACTACAGAAGCCACCACGAGGAAGATCGACGACAACCCACCACAGACAAGAGCCAACACAGCTGAGAAGGAGGAGAAAGACATCAGAGTCGGAAACACCGACTCAAAAACAGTCAGATGGGTTGTCAAGCGTATTCACGTGGAGCTGTCAGATGAACAAATCACGAAGCAGCTACAAGAAGAGAATGTCAACATCCTAATCTTGAAGGTGGGGCGGATCCTGACGTATTCAAAGATCCATACCACACTGGCGGTGGTGACGACTGAGGGCAGCGAGATACCACACCAGGTATCGATAGACAAGAAAATACAACAACCTGAAGGATTCATACCAAGAATCACTCAATGCTCCAGATGTCAGAAGGCCGGTCACGGCAGAGCAATATGTCGCAGTAAGATGGAAATCTGCCGTTACTGCGCCGATCACCATGCTTTCAAGGAGTGTCCGTTGGCCAAGCTGGACACGGACTTCCGAGCACCCAACAACAAGAGAAAGTGCGCCAACTGCCTGGGCAAGCATGGAGCAAGATACTTGGGCTGCCCGTACCTCCAAAAACACCGAGACGTTCTAAAGATCACCATTACTACAAAGACACCGTACAAGGAAGCAAGTCGGAGGTGCGAGACAGCCAAGGGTATATCACAAGCTGAAAGAGATCAACTTCAAAACCAGATAGACCAGTTGAAGAAGCAAGTCAAGGCACTGCTGACGCCGACTCCATCCAGCGACAATGAGAAACTGCTGGCTGAAATAAAAATAAAGGAGATCCAGCAAAACATCAAGCAAAAAGTTGAACATATGGCCGAGATGAAGAAGGAAAACGAAGAAATGCTGCGCACCATTATAGCGGAGAGAGAGCTGCTGAAAGCTGAAATGGAATTAATCCGAAACAAACCAACAGAAGCAATGCAGGAGAACACAGACAAGCCGCAAGATGAAACACAACAAAAGACCGCGCCGGAAGCGCAAGATAAAGCCAGCAGCTCAACCACGACACCCAAGACCGTCAAGGGGAACCCAATATCTCGCCAGACATTCGAAGAAAACCGAGATGAGCACCCTGATGACGACATGGAGACGCCCCGGGGACCTACCTTGGAGGAGTGCCTAGAGTCGGCAAGGATGGAGGCAATTAGAGTGGAACCCGCGCGCAAGGATTTCAGAATTCGCTGGGAAGAGAAAAGAAAAGAAGAAACCCACGGGCAACCGATACAATACCCAGATACATGGTATGACTGTGAGACCAGATTCAAGTACTATATAGATGACGGAGAGATCATCCCGTGGCTGACCACGGACGAAGACTGCGAAAGGAAACATAAAACTCTTTATCGAAAGAGAAAACAGGAGCAAGGAGGGAAATGATGACATCGAAAAGCTTCTACGGACAATACACACAAAAAAGGAGGCAAAAAGACCAAATAAAAAGTCCTTATAAGGACTGCACCCAGCCAAGCCAGACGTGCCAGGAGCCTGCACGAACAAAGAAAACTACAAGAGGAGATTACCACAAAGGATAGCCGCCGACCAATCCCCCAGCTGACGTCAAGACACAAACACTTATGCAACCAGTCCGAGGGATGACTCACTCGTAAGAGCGCACAAGACAAAAACAGGGCTAAAAACTCACAAAAACCGCGGATTTCAACAATAACCAACGCTGAAGAGGCAGATTAAACGAGACTGAATTTGTAATTTTTTTTTCTTTCAAAATTGTACTTGAAGTTGGAACTGTATTAACGTGTCCTTAGTGGTGAGTGTTTCCTCCTGTTACGCGGGAGCTCGAGGTTCGATTCTCCGACTTTTTAATTTAAAAAAAATAAATAAATAAACATTACGAACTAAAATATAGAATTGAGAAACTCGAAGCTTGTGAATAAAGTGTGCTCTGTGAATCTGCGAGGGGGGGGGGGGGGGGGGGAAGGGGCAATACCCCAGGCAACGACGGTATGATCGACTAACGGAATCGATGGATCCAATAGATGTCTTTGTTTACTATGAATTTTATTTGCCAAATGAAATATCGCCCCAAATTAATCACCTTCTTACTGGCTCAAACTAAAATTGACCAGTGAGCGGCTGCTGTGCGATGTTTGTTAATTCCCGCAATTCGACTGCGAATAAAGCTCAGTTTTATTCGCAGGTCTAGTGCGAATAAAGTCTCCCATTTCAGAATGTAGATTTGGGTTTAGTGGGGTGGGGAAGGGGGAAGGGAAACAAGGTAGCTTTGCCACCAGAAATGGAGCAGGGAAGTGGTGGTTCCAATTCCAATTCCAATTTTCAAAAACAAAAATTCCAAATTCGGCCTCGTCTAACCTGCTTCATCAGCTGTGGTTATTGTTGAGCATCGTGGTTTTTGTGGGTTTATTCACCCTAATTCTTGTCTCGTGAGTCCTATCTCGGACTGGTTACGTAGCGTTTGTGTCTTTGACGTCAGCAGTGGGATCGGTCGGCGGCTGTCCTTTGTGCATGTTTCCTCTTGTGGTTTTCTTTGTTGGTGTAAGCTCCTGGCTCGTCTGGCTTGATTGGCTGCAGTCCTTATAAGGACTTTTTATTTGGTCATTTTGTCTCCTTGTTTGTGTAGTTTCTGTAGGAGCTTTTCGACATTTCCATTTTCCTCCTTGCGCCTGTTTTCACTTTCGAGTTTGAGTTCTGTTGCCTTTCGATTTTTTCCTCCGCGGCCATCCATGGTTTTTTCTCTCCGTCTTCTATGTAATACGAGTATTCAGGATCATAAGCAGGTTCATACCATGTACCTGGGTAGTCTACCGGTCTCCCGAGTCTCTTGGGTTCCTTCTTTTCTTTTTCATCCCAAGACTTTTTGAATTCCTGGCGCCTGAGTTCCTCCACTCCTGCACCTTATCGGAGCCCCTCCAAGGTAAATTCCCACGGTGTCTCCGCGCCGTCATCAGGGTGTTCATCTCGGTTTTTTTCGAGTGTCTGGCGAGATATTGGTTTACTTTGTCTGCCTCGGGTGTCGCGGTTGGGCTGCTGGCTGTAGCTTGCGGTTCAGGCTCGGTATCTTGGTTTTCATCTTGCGGTTTCTCTGTGAGATCTTGTATGGATTTTGCTGGGTTGCTTTGGAAGAGTTCCATTTCAGCTTTATGCAATTCTCTTTCGGCCTTGATCATTTGTAGGATTTCTTCGCTCTCCTTCTTCATCTCGGCCATGCGCTCCATCTCTTGTTTGATGTTGTGCTGGATTTCTTTCATGTCGGCCAGCAGCTTCTCATTATCGCTGGTCGGAGTCGTCGTTAGCAGTGCCTTGACTTGTTTCTTCAACTCGTCTATCTGCTTTTGAAGTTGATCTCTTTCAGCTTGTGCTATACCCGTGGTTGTCTCGCCCCTCTGCATTGCTTCCTTGAATGGTGTCTTTGAGATGATGCCGATCTTTAAGACGTCTCTGTGTCTCTGCAGGTACGGACAGCCCAGGTGTCGCTGCATTCAACCGCTGAAGCATTAAACTCAAACTTGAATGAATGTATGTAACAAAAGTCGCTCACCTTGAGACTGTTATAATTTTGAGATAAATCCTTTTATTCGGATCTGCTCTCTTTTAGACAAAATGAACACAACACTGCGGTATCATATAACGGGGCCCTAACACGGCACGGGACGTTATATATGTTAAAACACTTGGCCGTTCATCCAATTCTATAATTACCAATCTCTAAAGCATATTGCAGCTAATGTCTAACATGACTCTAACTCGTTGTCTATACTTGGATATATGTCAGGTCCCTTAGTATGACAAGAATGCCTATGTAAAACAGGCGATATCCCTCAGTAAACAATGGCCTTGCCCTAAATGATCAAACCTTTTGTTCACGGAGCTTTCAGGGAAACACACACAGCCGTCTGATGTCCTTTATCGAAGGTTCTCCGTTGCTCTCTTGACGATGCTTACGGTCCTCCTTAGTTTTCCCTAGTGGTCAGTCATTCCTATTGTTAGGACCTGGGAATCTCCAATTTCCACTATGTGGTGCGTAGTGAGCGTGCACACTATGTGGCACCAGGTATCTTGCTCCATGTTTGCCCAGGGCAGTAGGCGCACGTTCTTCTGTTGTTAGGAGCTCGGAGTCCGTGGTCCAGCTTGCCAGCGGACACTCCTGAAGGGCGTTAGTGATCGGCGCAGTATCGACAGATTTCCGTCTTTACTGCGACATTTTGCTCTGCTGTGGCCGACCCTCTGGCATCTTGAACATTGATTGACTCTTGGGATGAATCTCTCTGGCTGCTTGCATTCTCTTGCTGATTGATACTGTGGATCGGCATTTCGCTAGCCCTCCGAACGTCACCTACTGCCAAGGTTGTAGGTTATCATGGAGTAGGTGAGGAGCCGCTCCGCCTTCAAGAATCGGATGTGAAGATTCTCTTCACGTAGCTGCTTCAGATTTCTTCATCTGTCAGCTCCACAGGAATCCTCTTGACAACCCATCGGACTGTTTTTGAGTCGGAGTTCCCGGCTCTGGTGTCTTTCTCCTCCTTCTTCTCTGTTGTCTTGATTCTTGTCTGAGTTGGGCTGTCGATCTTCTCCTTCGTAGTAGCTTCAGTAATAGCTGTAGTATCAGGCTCTTTGATGCGGCTAGCAGGTTGGCTCTCCACATTCTTCTTCTTGTTGTCGGCTCCCACGCCGCACATCTTGGCAACCGCGTGTTTCTTGTTCTTGGACTTTCAACGTGACATTTTCCCGCGAATCAGGCTTCTTGACAGAATAATGCGACTTGACTTGTTAGCGCTCGCAGTGCGAAATACACACACACATACACAAACACACACACTCACTAACACACACACGCACACACATACACAGCGCGCGCACACACATACACACGCGCGCACACACACACATACACGTCTCCTTCTTCTTTTTCGATCGTCTGATATTTGCAACATACGCCTGTTAGACCCGGACACTTACTAAACAAGCTGAACAGCGCATAAATGCTTTTGAATATAAATGTTATACTGTTATAGACGGGTTCTAAGAATATCTTGGGTAAAGAAAAGAACAACTGCATCCATACTTGAAGAGCTGAATATTGAAGAAGGTTGGCTATTAAAGACGATAAAACAAAGAACATTGAAATATTTTGGTCACTTGAAACGTCACGAAAGTTTGGAGAGAACAATGATGGAGGGGTATATGCCTGGGAAGAGAGGAATAGGAAGGCCAAAGAGAAGATGGGTGCAGGATGTGGCGGATGATCTTCAGATGGGTGTATCGGACGCGGGACATCTTGCTTATGACCGAGAGGTTTTCTGGGAGGTTGTTATGGGAGCGAGGTTCTGCAAAGGACATGCTATTGAATGACATCACACTGATGTTGGACAACAGGATGTCTTCATCCGACATACAGGACTTCGCGTTGGAGCTCAAGCCAACGAACACAAGCAGGCAAGCAAGAATATTAAACAAAAAATGGCGTAATTGCGTTTTGCCGATCTCCCTGGCGAAGGCGTTAACGTCTTTGTCCGTAATCCCGTATATTCTTGTGATGAACGCAGCTTCGCGAGAATCAGCAGCGTTCGCGCCGCGCTGGTAACTTACGGGGTATGTGAGCCGGTCGCTCAGAAAGCAATGGCAAACTACTGAGCGTAATCTTGCCTAGTACATCAACAGCAGCTGAAAAATGCTGGTGTTATCTGCAACACCCTGTAAGGGATATGCAACATTTTAAAATAAATTGCGTTGTGTCTGTTGACCGAGTTAGCCTTCCCTGGATATATATTCGACAGATCATCCTCATTGCACATCGAACCATTCAATCCATAAGTGCTCGGATCCCCTCCTCAGCAAGTCCCGCAGCGTGTAGCGGCTAACGACGCCAGTTCTGTGTTGGTTTATCAATCTTCTTTGGCTTCCTGCGTAGTGTTCTTGTTTGGCCACCCCTCTTTTAATTTGCTGTTCTCGCAGTGTGGCCATGGTTGTAGATTCACAGTCATCACTTGGTTCACGCAAGAGTCTTACTTCTCGTAGAGCATTCAGAATGTCAGCCTGGTCCATGGCGCGTCCGCCCTCCACAGTAGCCTTACCTGCGAGCTTGTCAGCCCGCTCATTTCCTTGTACTCCCGCATGCCCTGGCACGAAGATGAAACTAATCTTTGTCAGCCGAGACCGCTCCAGAGGCAGCAACCATTCTCTTCGGATCGACCCCTCCTCTATCCTCTTGATCATGTTCATTGAGTCGCTAAAGAAACATGCCCTAGTGAATGTCTGTGTCTCGAGCCATGTTATTGCTTTACTTACTGCCATGACTTCCATGGTCAGGCTACTTGTGGTCTCAGCAAAAGCACCAGTCCTCCTTCACAATTCGCCCTCCGGCCTGAGCTGTCTTTATCCAAACGTTCAACACCACTGGGTAAAGTGAATGATTATCATCCTACTTGATGGACAAACACCACAACTGGGAATTAAAGGTAACCGGCGTGATATTCACCATATCACCTCTTTAAAGTGTACAATAGGGTCCTTTGATTTGAGTTGATATTTATTAGAATTATACAGGTCTATGCAGCAACAACTCCATGAGAAGATAATAACATTAGAGACTGTAGTTTGCAGTCTGTCACCTGCCTGCCTGCTTTTAGTGCCCGTAAACTCCCAGTCCAGTGCACCGATTGCGGGTTAAGCCAAAGCACCGGGTCAAATGGACAAAATGCTGACTTCTCTTTCAGAAAACAGTGGCAAAATACTGGACGTATACATTCTCTAGAAATTCAACCTGGGTGGGAATGACCGTAACGTTCTACAAAGGACATGCCACATTTAAAGAGTAGTTTGCCAGATATAAAACACATTTAAAGAGTAGTTTGCCAGATATAAAACACATTTAAAGAGTAGTTTGCCAGATATAAAACACATTTAAAGAGTAGTTTGCCAGAGTTATAGGACCCATTTAAAGAGTAGTTTGCCAGGGATATAAGACACATTTAAAGAGTAGTTTGCCAGAGATATAAGACACATTTAAAGAGTAGTTTGCCAGCGATATAAGACACATTTAAAAAGTAGTTTGCCAGAGATATAAGACACATTTAAAGAGTAGTTTGCCAGAGTTATAGGACCCATTTAAAGAGTAGTTTGCCAGAGATATAAGACACATTTAAAGAGTAGTTTGCCAGCAATATAAGACACATTTAAAGAGTAGTTTGCCAGAGTTATAAGACCCATTTAAAGAGTAGTTTGCCAGAGATATAAGACACATTTAAAGAGTAGTTTGCCATAGATATAAGACACATTTAAAGAGTAGTTTGCCAGAGATATAAGACACATTTAAAGAGTAGTTTGCCAGAGATATAAGACACATTTAAAATAGAGACATCGTCATAACCATGGGGTCGGGAGATTTCAATTCGCAAAGCGGTGTAGAAAGAACAGAAGAAGAAGAAAATCTACAAAAACAGTTAGGTATAGGACACAGAAATGAGAGACGAGAGAAAGTAATCAAATTTTACCTAGAAAATAATCCTTCACTAACAAACATACCTGATCAACATCTGTGCATACAATGTAATGAAAGAAGCCAATAATGAAGAGGCAAAGGACAATTTTTACCCCCCCCCCCTCCCTCCTCTTTTTGTTTTCTTTTGCTTTCGCTTGCTTTGAACTTAAGCATAGTCAACAATACATGCTACTACTTCTAGTGCACTGGACTGATTTGTGCTTGTGGATTAGCTTTCCCTATTACCAGTGTCCCTCGCCATCAGGCGAACCCACTCTAATTTCTGAGGTACTTGTCAATATTTTAGTCCAACTGCCCAGTGTAGAAGTTGAACCCGCTACCTTGGCATTAGTAAACCGGATGTTTAAGAACGAACGCTCTTTGTCTATTCCGTCATGCTGACCTCCAAACCATTCTTAATTGGTGGAAATCCACCCCAACTGAGATATGCAGATGACACGGGCTCCTCTCAAACAGTGCTAAAGAATTAGAAGAGTTAACCTAACCTGCCAAAACACACAGCTAAATCAGAAATATATTTTTCTGAACGTAAAAAAAGTCCACAGGCTACATGTAAACCAAAATAATCATAATAATCAATAAAGCAATTGAAAATAGCACAAACTTTGAATATCCTGGCTTCACCATCAATTAACAGCGGGGTTTATTCAAAAGGAATCCACAACAATGCTGAGATCCAATGGTATTACACACCCTTAATATGACACCACCTAATAAATGAAACTTTTGAGAACTCACGTATTTCCTGTGATCATTGGCCATTTGGCAATCACGAAGAAAGTAGAGGGGTTTTATACTTAAATGTGTTCGAGAGAGAGAGAGAGAGAGAGAGAGAGAAGGAGGAGAGGAAGAGGGGAAAAAGAGAGGGGGGGGGCTGGTATTTGGGAAAATTTTCCCTTCCAACCATGAGCACTCGTCGTCGTAGCCAAGCAGTTAACCTTAAAACCCCCCCAAATTTAACAAAAATTTTCCCCCAAAGATATTAAACCCCCAAAATTATCCCCAAATATACCCCCCCCTAGAACCCCCCCGAATAGCACATAACCACAACTTTTCCCCCCCAATCCACCCAAACTTAAACAAAAAATCACAAAACGAATACCAAAAAAACCCAAAAATTTCCCCCCACCCCTTATAATCCCCCAACAAAATCCCTATCCAACACCCGCCCCAAAATTTTTAAACCTTTAAAACAACCCAAAAAACCCCCCCCCCCTCCTCCCTTTTTTTCCCTCCCCCTAAACCCCCCCAACAACCCAACACCCCTACTTTCACCAACATTTTCTTTAACCCCTATCCTCCCCAAAAACCCCCCCACCCAACCCATCCAACCATACCCCAAAACCCCCCCCCATTTAAATAACCCACACCTCCAAAAAGTAAACCCCAATTAGAACAACTGTTTTCCGTTAGTATAAACATTTAATTTAAATTTCCACCCCAAACTGAATTGAATGACAGCTCTTTAAACAGGGGAAAAAATTAAAATTTAAATTATGCCAACAAAGTAATCTTTTTTCTTCCTTTTCCCCCTCTCCTTTTCTTTCCCCTCCCAAAAAACACAAACTTTATTCCTGCTCATTCTTTACCGTACCCCGGTCCAAAACCTCCCCAATTTATTCCCCCCATAATGAACAATAATAAAAAACTTTTAAACAATGGTATTTCCTGATAATATGCAATGGAATCACAAAAATGGAGGGTTTTAAAAGGGTGTTAAGAAGAGAGAAAAAAAAAAAACTTTTTATTTTATTCCAACCAAGCATGTCGCGTCCAAAAAACCCCCAACTAACACCAACCCCCCTTCCCCAAAACAATTTAAAAAAACACACCAACATTCCTCTTCTCCTCTCTAAACCATCCGGCCATTGAGGCTTTGCCGCAAAAACCCTCCCAGGGGGGGAAAAAAAGGGGGGAGGGAAAAAGGGAAGGGAGCGGTTTTGGGAAATTCGGTTCCCCATTTTTCCCCTGTGAAGCAGTTTTGTCCTTTTCCTCCTTCCTTTCTATGAAGAATTTTATTTTAGAAACCATCAATACGAGTTTCCGAATTTCCAAAATTATCCAAGTGACGAGAATAACAAATTACGCGGTGTTGGCGCTTATATTAGACATGAGGAAATCTGTGAAATAATGCAAGACGCCTGTAGTACTGGTGTGACCAAAAGCTCCGGATAGACAGAAAATGCCCCAATTGAAAATAATGAAAATCAGCATATGAAAATAACAAACAAGGACAAGGTATAGTCACGAGCAACGATTGATTACATTATAAATATTATTTACAAGCAATACACAAACACAATATGAGACATTGGTTAAGATAGCCTGTTTGTTGTTGTTGTTGTTGTTGTTGTTGTTGTTGTTGTTGTTGTTGTTGTTGTTGTTGTTGTTGTTCTTCTTCTTCTTCTTCTTCTTCTTCTTCTTCTTCTTCTTCTTCTTCTTCTTCTTCTTCTTCTTCTTCTTCTTCGTCGTCGTCGTCGTCGTCATTCTTGTTGTAATCACCTCCTCTAACAGGGAAATGTGTCCTAAGACAACCACTCATCATCATCATCATATGCCATGTCGATATGTGTGTGCGGTCATGTTTCATCATCTTACACGATCACCAGAGTCGTGGACCAGCTCTGTGTTCTTGTCTCCACCATACCGCGTCCCAAGCCGTCTAGGTATTTACTTCTCTGCATTCCCTTGGTTCTTTTTCGCCCAATCTTGCTAGTTGTCACAAAGATCTCCAATTTATTTATTCTCATAACGTGGCCAACAAGTTGTGACTGCCGATGTCTAATTGCTCTAACCAGTTTACGGTTTTCATTTGTTTCTTGTGGACTTGGTCATTGGTATTTTTGTCTGTCAATATATTCTTTATATTTTCCCCAGAAACCACATTTGATGTTTTCCAGCTTATCTGCTCATTGTTCACGATTCAAATCCATACAAAAGTACAGGCAGACAACCACTATAGCCGTTCGCTCTAAGACTCTGACCAAAACTGATTCACGAAAACTCGCGGACTATAATGTGGTGGTTTTCCATTGACTTTCCCATCCACCCAGTATTTTACCTTTGGTTTGTCAACTATTTCCGACAGGCAGGACAAGTGAGTCAACAACTTTTGTCAGGTCTTAGTCAGATATGACTGAGCTACCGTATAACAGTATACGGCACAATCTGCTTTCTGTTAGCGCCGAATGTTGAGCGGCGCTCACCAAACCCGACACCACACATTGTGTCAAAGGATGCGGGCGGGGGAGGACAATTAGGAGGATATAAGTCTTATCCTGGTGCTAGGAAATGCAACCTAAAGATTAAATATCATGGCAGGGCAGACTAGACCCTAAGCCTTGGTCGCCAACTGAACCAGGATCCAAGCTCTGACAGGAAGAAATTTAGAGCATTGATTTGCTGATACAGCAGCTTCTGCAGCTTGTCTTGCTCCAGATGTATTGGTGTTACCTTTCCTCTGAAGTAAACTAGGCAGGCTGAGAGAGGGATCATGCTGCATAAGCAACACAGGGCCTCTACAGTTCAGCCCAGACTTTGTGCTATGGAGAGGTTTAACTCCATCCCCGGTCTTACCTTCATGGGTTGTCGTTATTATGTCTTTTGTTTGAAGCACAATGTAACAAACTATCGTCTGTCAAACCGGCCTATACAGTAGACCTTTCATAAATATTGTTTTGGGTCACTGGTGTGTATTATCCCTATGACCGTTCGTTATTTCATCATCATCACGTGTTTTGCAAACCGACTTGGTCGATCACGCTTCTCCACATCTTGCGATCTCTAACGGCATTTATCAATTCGTGTGTTAACTCCTCTACGTGCCATGACTCAAGACAAGAATTTTCTCGCTCTGTTTTGCTCTATCCCTTTTTCAACAAATCTTTCTACTTGCTACAATATGTTCTAGTTTTTGTCTTCTCAAAATGTGGCCAACAATTATGAGCGCCTCTATCTATGTTTGTGATACATTGTCTGTGTGTCTTAGCCTCCCTTAAAACGTTTAGATTATTAATTTTGGCTGTCCAAGGAATGTTCAGCATTCTCGAAAATAAATATATATCTGTAGGGATTTTATTTTGCTTGTTTAATAATTGTCCAGGATTATATATGTTATAATATGTATGTTAGAACTGGCTCTATGAGACACCCAAAAATTATGTTTCTAACTTCCAGTAATAAAAACTTATTACATAAAATATACCGAGATGAGGTGCTTGAGAAGAGCTGCACATTTAACTATCCGAGAGAGTAAGAAATGATGTTATCAGTCAAACAGTGGGATCAACACATTGTATACACGTATACTAAAAGACAGAAGATCCAACAGTTCGGCTTCTCGTAAAAATGCAACATCTTCAACTACCAGCCCTGGCCCTACATCAAAGAATATCTGATACGAGACTAAGAGAACCCCCGAGAATAAAATGGGTTGACGACAACAAAGACATTGTACACTCACACGGAATGACACTGTCCAATGCCGCTATCGGGCGCTGGGACGTCAACTATTTCTCCCCATGACGCTTCACAGCAAAAGGGAAGATGATGATGAAGATCATATGTTCAGGCATCCCAACTCGTGTAAAAGGGTCCTTTACTTATTTTTACTTACGCAGAGAATAGAGTGTTGTTGCATCAAACAAACAGGGACTTTCAATAATGAGCGAACCAAGTACAACAACTAAGTAGCGAAGACGGCAAGTGAGTGAAGGACACTCAGGTGTATGGTGCGTGTGTTACTAGACCCATATAATTACAGACCAATCGGCACTTGCCGCTGATGTTGTCAGTATCACACCGGCCGCTTTTACTTCCCAAGACATTTCTTGGTACCCATTTTAGGCTGGGTCAATCAGGAAGCCCAGGTCATGAAAACAATTCTAATCCATCTCTACGAGAACTGAACCACTGACCACAAGGACACATGTACATAAATATATAGGATTTTTTATTTTATTTTTGTGATCTCTCCGTTTGAACTACTTCTACTGCACTGGAGTGATATTTGCGTATAGATTTTATTTTGTTTGTTAAGTTGCATTTATTTTAGAGGACGTTTGCAAACACCAGCATTTTGTTGCAGTTGTTGATGTCTTGGCAAGTGTACGTTCAGTAGTTTGCCATTTCACCTATACCATTTCGTTAAAAAAACAGCGCAGCGCGGTCTGCTGTCAAATCGCGCACAGATGTGTTTTGAACGTGGTTGTGCGGATCATAAACCGCGTTCGTAACTTCTTCGCCACGGAGATAAGCTATTACCAGTTTACGAAAATAATATACAAAGGTGATCCCACTCTGATTTCTCAGGTATTTGTAATTTACGTCCCCAAGTCAAGGGGGAGAAGTCAACATTTTAGTCCAACTGACCGGTGTAGGGGTTGGACCCACTACCTCGACATCAGCACATCGGAAGTTTAATAATGAGCGCTCTTATCCATTCGGTCATGCTGACCTCCATATAAAGGAAATTTAAAAACAACGACTGCAATAAATAAAGTAAGAACTCAACCAATTCTGAAAACCGCAGACAATGGAAAGACACTTGAACAAACCAATAATTTATTTTACTACATCATCATCAAATTACTTAGTCTGAAGATTGGTACCGAGGTCATCTGATCATGTCCCTTTCTTTCCCCTTCCACTCCCCCTGCTTCATAGTCTCAGTTGATTTAAAACAACACATACGTATTGTTTGGCGCTGATAGAAGTAGAAGAAAGAAGCAGAGACTTGAGGGTGGACTAGACTTCTGTCTTCTACTTCTGTCAGCACCAAACAATACATGTGTGTTTATTTATGAACTGTCTTAGTGGCCTCAAAGGGTTCCCCCCAATTGATATTCATATTCCCGACACCTCTCTTCAGTTCAAGAAGTCCCACAGTCGGGGCATGCTTGTGACGTGTTTTTTCTGGGACCTCTTTTTCTCTTTCCCTGGATCTGATCATCCAGAATTGTTCATAGTGAAACCCAGCCAAGGAAGCATTTAAAAAAATATATGCATATATTGTTCAACTGGGTGGCAGAAGATCAAATGGTTTTGCCATTTCGTTAGAATGCAACACCATCAGCTACCATCACTGGCCCTACATCAAAGAAGATCTGCTACGAGAGTAAGAGAACGCCCAAGTAGAAAATGGATTGACGACATCAAAGACATTGCGCAATCTCGCGGAATGAAAATATCCAGCGTCACCCATCGTGCGCTGAAACAACAAGTATACCTCCCCACGAGGCTTGGCGGGAAAGTGGAAGATAATGATGATGTTCAACAATGAAGTCAACGAAGCAATGAGAAGAGTAGGTATGAATTCAGTTATGCAGTTACTTAAAAACCAACAAATTAAATGGTTTGGTCACCTCACAATTATGCCCTAGTATCATCTGCTACAAACAGCTACATTGAAGAAATACAATGGATACAGAGCGAGGGGAAGACCACGTAAAAGATAGAGTGATTGTACCAAGAATAACCTTAGAGAAATGAAGACCAACATACAAAGCACGTTGGAAAGAACGTTCAAAAGATCTTCACAACCTCTATCCCTCCCCTCCAACACTTTACTGATGCAAATGGAGAGATGGAGAACAGTGGTGATATAATAGTGGTGATGAAGACTGGTAATAGCAAAGCAGAGGTTAAAACAGTATTAAGAGCCTATGGCACAAACCAGCAACAAGTTAATACATGTTTAGAAGAAGTTTAAGGTAGATGGACTAGCAACAGGGATGATCATCATCAAGTGCCGTGCCGACAAGCTTGGGCCATCATGTCTCGCCATCTTACACGATCACCAGAGCCGTGGATCAGCTCTGTGTTCTTGCCTCGATTATACCATCCACATATTTATCTCTTTGCAGTCCCTTTGGGCTTTACCCTTCAATCTTGCCAGGTGTCACTAAAGGCGTTATAGACAAGAATAGTCTTGAATACCAGCAGGTCTCAAAACAGTCGAACAGCCAATAGCAACTAAAAATAATGAACAGATAGATCAATGGAAATACCGGGCGGATAGAATGTGGTCCTGATCCCAAAGATGTCATCAGCTATCTGAGAAGGAAGAACCAGAATAAGGTCTTCAGACTTTGAAAACCCCCGGGAAGGTTAACCCGGTCAACAAATGCCCGCAGAAGTCGGATGTGTCGGCCTAACGGCGCAAGAACACAGCTCTGCTGTAAACAGGCACAACGCAATCACGTCCGAAAAAAAAACAACTCCGGATGAAAGCAGAAGAAGAAGAAGAAGACTTTGAAAACAACAAATCGCCTAGTACGCATCTAAACAGATTCGAAACAGCACACCTCACTCCACTCGCCTATCCGCTTGTAGTCCATGTCTTATGGTATTGGTCATCTTGTCTGTAGACAGCCTGCTGTCTCGTGCAATGCCAATCCTGTATAATTCCGGTGTTCCTCCATGCTGTGCTGTCAAACTGTCCAGCATCTTCTCTCGTATCAATCCAGCGCCAGTGTGTTTTCTTCACCTCTTGTTTCATTGGTAATTGTTTAGTTCTCTCCATAAGATCCACGTTGGTGATTCTATCATATCATTTAAATCCTTCTATTGTGCGGAGGCACCAATTAATCAATATTTGTAGTTTATTTGTAAACATAATAAACCCGCACGTCGATTATTGCGGAAACAAATATGTTTGCGTCTCAAGTGTCACGATATCCTTGCGCTAATCAACTCTTCTGTTCATTTTCTTCTTATAGTTTGTCATGTGGCGTTGTGATCATGTCTGTTCACAGCATTCCGTCTCTTGTTCTGCCAGGTATTTCTGATACTGATGTTCCTTCACGCCATGTCAAACTGCCAGCATCGTCTTTGACTTGTCCCCCCCCCCTCCCTCCTCCCTCCAACTTTCCCAATGGGACGACATACTCCAGCTTTCCCCTTCTCATGACATGCCCAAAGAATTTAAGCCCCCCCCCCCCCCCCCCCTCCCTGATGCGAGTAACTAGTTCTCTTTGTGAGTTAATTTAAAGATATCTTCATTTCTTTTTCTATGCGTCCACGGTATTCTCACCATTCTTCTATAAAATCACATCTCCGCAGCTTCCACACAATTCCTCACTTGTCTGCTAACTGTCCATAATTCGCCTCCGTTAATCAACTCTAAGAACAGCGATCTGTTCTCGTATTTAATTTACTTGAAACAGATATGTCGTCCCGGTCTGCAACTATGCTAGAAACCACACATGAAACTTAACAAGTCCACACACATTTACTTCGTTAAAGAAATTAGTATATAAAACAAAGCAATTAATTTGCTTTAAATTTAAAAAAAAAAGAAAGAAAAAAAAAAAAGAAAGAAAAGAAATCCACCGTTTTACAAATTAATTGGTGCTAGCAGAAATCGGGTGATCGGCAACTTTGTCCACATTAACGCTGCCTCAGTGTCTCCAGTTCTTTCAGGCCGGGAAAATACCAGTAGTTTCCCTTGACGTTTCTGCTCATCTTCATGACGTCGTCATGCTCCCCGTCACAGCCCGCCCCTACCATCCTGTCCAGCATGAACTCAAAGGCGCAGGGATCCGCGGCGAAGGCCAGGAAGAACATTCCTGGAAGTAAACAAGTCAACGGTCAGCGGTAAAAGTAGTTCCGGATGATATACCTATGACAGCGTATCGGTCATATGCATGCTTATAGTGGGGTGTAAATATCAAATTCATTCTGTCTGTCTGTCTGTCTGTCTGTCTGCCTGCCTGCCTGCCTGCCTGCCTGCCTGCCTGCCTGCCTGTCTGTCTGCCTGCCTGTCTGTCTGTCTGTCTTCGGCATTTGTTAAAAATCGCATTTTGATTCGTGATCCGAGGAGTTTAAGCAATAGCTGTCTGAAACTGAATATTTAACGCAGGGGTGGGGAACCTTGTTTTCAAGGGCCTTTTGGATATTTATAACGTCATTCCCGCGTCTTAGAAAAAGCATGCGTGTCTGTACCTCTATATACTTGTGTGTGTCCCATATTTTCCGTATTGTACCCTAGTGTGTCCTGTCGTTCCCGTTATGTACTCGTGTTTCCCATCTTTCCCATTATATACTATTACTAGCTGACCCGGCCCGGCTTCGCCCAGACCCTGGTGGGGAGCATCTAATTTAATTCATATAAGTAGTCATATAAGCTCCCGTTCCCGTTCCCGACTATCTATCTGTCTGTCTGTCTATCTGTCTGTCTGTCTGTCTGACCCGGCCCGGCTTCGCCCAGACCCTGATGGGGAGCATCTCATTTAATTCATATAAGTAGTCATATAAGTTCCCGTTCCCGACTATCTATCTGTCTGTCTGTCTTGGGTAAATGGAGGACGGAGGAGGAAGAGGGAGGTGGAGGAGGAAGAGGGAGGTGGAGGAGGAACAGGGGAGGGAGGAGGAGGAGACAGGAGGAGTAGGGAGGAATAGGAGGGAGGAGGAGGGATTAGGAGGAGGAGGAGGGAGGAGTAGGAGGGAGGAGGAGGGAGGAGGAGGAGGAAGAGGGAGGAGGAGAGAGGAGGAAGGAGGAGGAGGGAGGAGGAGGAGGGAGGAGGATGAGGGAGGAGGAGGAGAAAGGAGAAGAGGGAGGAGAAGCGAGGAGGAGGGGGAGGAGGAGGGAGGAGGAAGAGAAAGGAGGAGGGAGAAGGAGGAAGAGGGAGAAGGAGGGAGGAGGAGGAGAGGGAGGAGGAGGAAGAGGGAGGAGGAGGGAGGAGGTGGAGGGAGAAGGAGGAGGGAGGAGGAAGAGGGAGAATGAGGAGGGAGGAGAAGGAGGGGGAGGAGGAGGAGGAGGGAGGATGAGGAGGAATGTGGAGGAAGGAGGAGGAGGGAGGAGGAGGGAGGAGGAGAGAGGAGGAGGAGGGAGGAGGAGAAGGGAGGAGGAGGGATGAGGAGGAGGGAGGAGGAGAGGGAGGAGGAGGGGGAGAAGGGAGGAGGAGGGAGGAAGAAGGAGGAGAAGGAGGAGGGGGAGGAGGGAGGAGGAGGAGAAGGGAGGAGGAGGGCGGAGGAGGAAGGAAGAGGAGTGATTAGGAGGAGGGAGGAGGGCGAGGAGGTTGGAGGAGGAGGAAGAGGGAGGAGGAGGAGGAAGGAGGATGAAGAGGGAGGAGGAGGGAGGAGGAGGAGGAAGAGGGAGGAGGAAGAGGGAGGAGGAAGAGGAGGGAGAGTGGGGAGGGGAGGTGGAAGAGGGTAGGAGGAGGAGCGTCTCATTAAATTCATACAAGAAAAAAAGTAACTTAAAAGAATGTCCTTCCACACACCAATCATTATTTTTAATGAAAACTGTTGTTAATCACCTACATGACTGTATATAACTTAAGCATAAAAAGATGAGTTACAATCTTATGCATTATGCATTATTTTTATGAAAAATTTGAAAATGCCTTAAAGATTATATCATTATTTATTATAACTCAAGAGGGAGGAGGAGGGAGGAGGAGGAGGAAGAGGGAGGAGGAAGAGGGAGGAGGAAGAGGAGGGAGAGTGGGGAGGGGAGGTGGAAGAGGGTAGGAGGAGGAGCGTCTCATTAAATTCATACAAGAAAAAAAGTAACTTAAAAGAATGTCCTTCCATACACCATCCATTATTTTTAATGAAAACTGTTGTTAATCACCTACATGACTGTATATAACTTCTTTAAGCATAAAAAGATGAGTTACAATCTTATGCATTATTTTTATGAAAAATTTGAAAATGCCTTAAAGATTATATCATTATTTATTATAACTCATATGCCGGTAAATAACTATAGACAAAGAGTTTATAAATCTTTGAAAACCATGCAACAATATGACTATAAGGTATATAGCAATGTTATTAAAAGTTATGCCCCTTGAAATAACTTTTACTAGAGTTAAGTCCCCTTGCTATATTGAAATCATAATGAAAAATGAAATATTAAATAATATTAAGTAAGTAGCCGATTTCACATTTAAAAAAAATATGACACTTGGCAGCGCGGGAATGAGAGGAAGACGTGTAGAAAATTTCATCTCAATCGGATGGACCGTTCGCGAACGCATAAAGGACATACAGACAGACAGACAGACATACATATTACATTCTTTTTTATATATAAGATGTTGATTTGGCCGGTCTCTCTGGTTTAGAGGTTACACGACTTTCTCCGTAATTTCGTATACTCTCGTAAGTAACGTGACGCTGCGCGAGAATTGGTAGCGGTTCTCTCCGCGTCGGTAACTTACGGGGTATTTGAGCCGGTCGCTCAGAAATCAATGGCAAACTACTGAGCGTAATCTTGCCAAGAAATCAACAATCAGCTGAAAGATGCTGATGTTGACAGCGATGTCCTGTAAAGGATATGCAAAAACATTTATGTTTATTTGAGTTGAGTTGGATTGAGCTAAGAACCGACATTACTGCACTCAGGACATTCCAATTAGCGCTCTGTCTCATCGTTCAACAGCCAGCGAAGAGTCATACTACTAATCGTTCCTAGTACTATCTGATTAAAAGTTCTCCTGGCCTTCCCTCTCAGTTTGAGATTCTTCCAGAATCCCTAGCCCACTCCCCCCCCCCCCCCCCCCCCCCCCCCCGCAATCTCATTCTTTCCAGATACGGACTTTCAATCTGTTCCCCCGCCTTCTCCACCTGGTCCCACAGGTGCACGACCACCTCTCCCTTGTCCATAGGTAATCTACCGCCAAGAGATGCATTCCCTGCTAGCCTATCAGCCTGTTCATTCCCCCATACCCCCGCATGGCCAGGGCAAAATATCTATACAGTTCTCACAATCTGTTGTTAGCCATTCCACACGAAACATTCCCTACTCTACCTTACTAAGTAATTGAGTAAGTGATTCCGTAATGAATACAATGTGTGTTGCAGTGGTCTCCTCTAACCAAAGGAATACCGCTGTGACTGCCTCCACCTCCATTCTCATGCTAGAGGTCGTAGACTCATATGCCAGACACTTCTGTTTCAAGACTCGTCTATTAGCCTTTGCGATGAAACCCGAACCATTACGTCTGTTTCTCACCACCGACCCATCGGTGTAGATCACTATGTCACCTTGATGTGTGTTACTCTGGATCAGTTGTTGCACCTCACACTCTGTACTGCGCGCTGTCCAATCTCTGCACTCACGACCCAGTGTTACTATTACATTGTGCCAGTCCGTCATGTCTTCTGTTACTTGAACTCACCCTTTTCCCTGATTAATGGTCTCTAGATCACACGCCTGACGTATAGCTATTTCCACCTGTGCCACCCAGGACCTGCCTCGTTTTAGTCTATGACCCTTGACCACATCCATTTCTGCATGCAGGGGATGATCCCCATCTGCAGCAACTCGCAGGTGCCATTTGGCTTGAAGGACCCTATGTCTATCCGCAATTGTTGGTAGCGCCAGGATATGCCTCTTGCATATAATTGGTTTGTCTTTTGTGCACCCCGGGTTCACCTGCTTAGCCGCATTCTGTACGCGGCTTTCAAGCTGGTTCTTTGATTCTGACAGCAGCCCTAAACCATACTCAATGACATAAATTATTAACTCCCGAAAGAGCACGTACAACAACCTCTGCTCAACCCCGGTTGCTGCCATCGCCCTCAATACATTAAGTCCCTTACCAGCCTTCACCACGAAAGTCTCCACATGATCCTTAAAAGACATACACCTATCAAAGGTGATTCCCAACTACTTCAATTTACTCTGCTAAGAGGACATCCATTCAATATAATACATGGGACATTTGTCTTCACGATCCGGTTATCCAGGGAGTACCATACAACGGACGCCTTGTTTTGGTATGTAACGGCCCCTGCATCCCTGTACCACTCTTCCACCCTGTTTACTGCCATTTGCAAGTCTGCAGCCAAACTTTCCCTATCTCTTCCTTGTCTTTACACCAGCACATCATCTGCAAATGTCAAGATTCTACCAATACCTGGTGTCTCAATAGCTGCGTCTTTGCTGGTATATACATTAAAGAGCACTGAGGACATGGCAGATTCCTAAGGCAGCCCAGGTTTAATATTACAGGGGGTAGAAGTCCAAGAACCGATGCGCAATGAAATGTGACGCTCATAAAAGACTGCCGCAATCCATTGGAAAATCCAAGGGCAGACCTCCATGTCCAACAGAGTGTACATCACCTGATCATACTTGACCCTGTAATACGCATCTTCCAGGTCACGAGCTACCGCCAATGTCTCTTTTTTTTTATATCTTGGAAGCCCTCATAGACATCGAATGCAAAGTTGCCGCATTGGTCCAGGTGTCCTTCCCATGTCGGTAACTCCAAAGCTTCTTGGGAAGTAAATTACGACTTTCCAATTATCGCTGGACCCCGCGTGCTACTATATTTTCGAGGACTTTGCCAAAGGTGTTTTTGCAGGGTTATGATTCGGCATCCATTAAGTCTTGAGTGATCCTTACCTCTATTTGGGAGGGGGACCAAGTAGCTGTGCAACCAATCCTGTGGTATTTCTGCCGTTTTCATTTCCCCCAAGTCCCCATAATTCACATTCTTCATACGGGTGAACCTAACCTCTAAGGGGTCTGCCGCTATGTCTGTAGCTCTTTTCGGCACACGTCTAACACCCTCTACCTTGTCTACCATGTCTTCATAGTCCTCCTTCCTATTGACCTGTGACAAGATTGCTCTGATCACATCCCTAATAGCCCTGTCCTGCTGATAAGTCTGTTTTAGAAATCGGACAATAAAAGCCTGTCTAGGTCAGTGGTCATTAGTCGTTTGTTATCATCATAAACTGTATCATGTGTACCAGGCATGGCCTTTCTGTTACTCTGTCGGTGCAGCCTCCAGAATTATCGCAATGTCACATCCCCATCGACTTCATTTATAAACTGTTCCAACTTCAGCATTTTTGCCTCTGCTGCCTGGAATTAATATTCCGCACTTTTACTATTTTATTCCTTTCAGTCTCCTCCAATTCTATGTCAACCGAATGTGTTACTCTCCGCACCCTCTGCCAATTCCTTATAGCCACACTCTGTTCCCTCCATGATTGCTCCACCTCTCACGTATGTCCTGTCTTTCCCGTTATGTACCTTTATGTGGCATGTATTTCCCATTATGTACCCGTATGTTTCCTGTCTTTCCCGTTATGTACCTGTGTGTGTTCCTGTAATGAACGTTTCTCGCCTGTCCCTCAAAATGTATGTTATTGTACAATTAATTTAATATACGTTGATGTAACCAAAAAAAAAAAAAAAGATTCTCCTAGATTGATTGAATTTCGAGCCTCGCAATCGTTACAATTGATTTAATATACGTTTTCGTTTAACGAAAAGGAAACCGCCAATCCTGTGACAACCACCGAGGCATCTCCTTGCTTTTAATTGCAGGGAAGATACTCGCTAGACAGTGGTTCTCAACCGGTGGGGGATTCCCCCCCCCCAGGGGGGAATTTTAGGGTTTCCGGGGGGGGGGGGGGATGAAGACCATTTCAAGATCGCGTTAATACAAGAACCGATTACTTGATGTTTTTCCCTTCATACTTTACAGTTATGTACGTCTCATCCTTCTAAAATTCACTTTATAAAGTAAGTAGACCCACAAATCATGTTTTATGTGGATGTCTAGACTTGTTTTAATATATGCTATTAATTTACCTTCCATTTTTACGTATACTGTGTAGGGGTGGGGGGATTTTTAGATAGGAAATATGAAGGGGGGGGGGGGATGACGTTCTGAAAATATGGTGAAGGGGGGCACGGGCCAAAAAAGGTTGAGAACCACTGCGCTAGACTTCTCAATCGCCTCACGGCCCATCTCGATCAAGGTCTTCTTCCCGAGAGCCAGTGTGGCTTCAGAAAAGAACGTGGAACTGTTGACATGATTTTCGCTGCAAGGCAGCTGCAAGAGAAATGTCAGGAACAGAACTGCGAAATGTTCTCCACTTTCGTTGACCTTACCAAGGCTTTTGATACAGTCAGCAGAGAAGGCTATTTCATAATGGCATGCATGCAAGAGTACAGGAAAATGGTGAACTGTCTGAACCCTTTCCTGTCACCAATGGAGTGAAACAAGGATGTGTCCTGGCACCAACACTGTTCAGCCTCATGTTTTCAGCCATGTTGACGAATGCCTTCGAGAACAACGACATTGGAATAGACATCAACTACCGCATGGATGGAAAGTTATTCAATCTCAGAAGGCTGAAAGCTAAAACCAAAATTGACAGTGACACCGTTAAAGAGCTCCTGTGTGCTGATGATTGCGCTCTATACGCCAACTCAGAGGCGGACATGCAACATAATGTTTCAGCTTTCTCACATACCTGTGCCAACTTTGGCCTCAATATCAATTTGGAGAAGACTGTAGTTATGTACCAGCCAGTTCCAGGGAATAATCACACTGTGCCGAATAGCAAAGTGAATGGTCATAGTCTAAGTGTTGTGGACAAATTCACCTATCTTGGCAGCACTGTGTCACAAGCTGCCACAATTGATGATGAAATGAATGCAAGAATCTCCAAGGACAGCGGGCCTTTGGCAGACTGTACAAGAATGTATGGGACAGAAATGGAATAAGCCTGCAAACAAAGCTGAAAGTCTACAAAGCAGTTGTATTATCCACCCTGCTATATGCTTGTGAAACCTGGACTGTTTATCAGCGACACGCTAGGAAATTAAACCACTTCCACACATTCTGATTTAGGAAGTTACTGAAGATTAAATGGCAAGACAAGATCCCAGACACTGAAGTCTTAGAAAGAGCGTCATATCCAATATCCACACTCTACTAATGAAGAATCAGATTCGCTGGGCTGGTCTCTTGACTCGCATGCCAGATCACAGGCTCCCTAAACGAATTTTTTACGGCGAGTTGCGTTGTGGGAAACGCTCCCAAGGCGGCCAGAGGAAACGCTTTAAAGACACTCTGAAAATCTCACTGAATGCTTTTGGAATTCATCATGACACCTGGGAGACTGCAGCCAGAGACCGAAATTCGTGGCGTGCATCATTACGCAAGGGTGCAGTCATGTGTGAGGCAACCAGGACAGCAAGAGCTGTGAAGAAAAGACATAACAGAAAAACCACTGCAGAAAATCCTCCTCCAGAAACGTCAAGCATTCTTTGTCCACATTGTCAAAGAACATTTCGAGCCAAAATAGGCCTTATCAGCCATCTTAGAACTCACGGCTCCATACTTTCAACCCCACTGGATGAAATGAATGATCATCATCATTCTTGATGGACAAACAACAATATACGTTTATGTTGTCATGAAAAAATCTCCCATATTGGTTGCATTTCGAGGCTCACATGCGACTGCTTTGCCAAGGCCAGACTTAAAGTTAACAGAAAAGCGAAGTACCAACTTAGATATTTTGGATACAAGTAATCAATACCTTAGACCACATGTGTCAAACTCAAGGCCCGCGGGCCACATCAGGCCCACCGTACAATCATATCAGGCCCGAGAGGTCTTAACCGACTATAGCATATTAAAACGTCCTTACCCTTTCCTAGCATTGACGCTCTTAAAAATACCTTGTGCAATGTCCTTTAATTTGATATATAATACAATATATTTGCTACCATTTTAACCATTTTTAGATCATTATTATGACACACCCCTACTTCCCATTTTCTGCCATCAATTTCTGCTTGGACCAAACCCAATTTTTGTTTGGCACTGAATAAGTTAAAAATGAACTATTCCAAACAGCCAAATTGACCAAAAATCGATATTTTTTTAGGTTAGCATCGCCTTAAAAGTCAAGAGGATCGACTTCAATGCATCGGTTTTTTATCCCATATGGCTTGTTTTCTTTCCTCATGGCGGCCTGCCGAAAGAGTCGCACAAAGCACGAACTCTGTAGCTCCAGCGACGATCCTCAAGGATTCTCCTAGAAAACTGCACCCGTGAACCGAAAGACGTAGTCCGGAATCGAACCCACAACATTCGGGGCGCGAAGCTGGCGGCGTGATCACTTGGCGGCGGGAACTCCCCCGTGTAAACATTGCACCCGTTAAACATCCATTGGCAGTTGGGAAACAAAAGGGGTATGCGAAAGAAGGCACTGCCCTGGCTAAATTTAAAAATGAGAAAACCTACCCACATTGTATTAGGAGCGTTCATTTGAAATTCGCTCGCCCGCACCGCGCGTAATTGCGTACGCTGAACATGATCATGTAATAGTTATGTGATAAATACTGACCAATGAATAAAAGGGTACGTGCTCATCTTCCCATGATGCATAGGTTCTGTTTCTGAATGTTGAGAAAATGGCCAGGTTGATCTAAAAATCCGTCCAAAGAAGTTCAAAGAGAGGTGATTAAGTTTCTTTCATCTGAAGGATGTCGACCAGT
Organism: Cepaea nemoralis; assembly: GCA_014155875.1. NCBI lineage: Eukaryota > Metazoa > Mollusca > Gastropoda > Stylommatophora > Helicidae > Cepaea > Cepaea nemoralis. Next base: position 21,626 of record JACEFZ010009808.1, on the reverse strand, counting down.
GAACATTCATCGAAGAATGCAAGCAGCGTACGGTAACAAATGTGTGTCGAAGACAGCAGTGACAGACTGGGCACGCATGTTTCGGAGAGGACGTCATATCACGACTGATCTTCATGAGGCCGAGTCAAGCGCATATTGTTGCAACAGAAAAAAAAAAAAACATCACCAAAATTGATGCAGCAGTACAGATGAACCCTTATAGAAGCATATGTTCGCTAGCGAAAGAATTTGATGTTTCAATTGGGACAATTCAAAAGGTCGTTCGTAAGAAACTGGAATATCGGATGGTGTGTTCACAGTGGGTACCACACATGTTGACCGAACACCAAAAAGAGGAACGCATAGGATGGTGTTTGAACCACTTGCTGCGTTACAGAGTGGAGGGTGATGCATTTCTCTTCCGCATAGTGGCAGGCGATGAATCATGGTGTCACCACTTTGAGCCGAGCAGCAAAAGAGCGAGCATGCAATGGAAGCATGCTGGATCACCAAGAGCCAAAAGATTCAAGTTACAGGTTTCCGCTGGTAAGGTTATGCTGAGCGCATTTTTTGGCCATGAAGGGCAATTGTTGGCCAACTTTAAAGAACCTGGTGTCAACATCAACTCTACCCCAACTTGGAAACACTTGACAAGCTGCAAAAAGCCATCAAGAATAAACGACCCAGCAAGCTTTTTCGTGGTGTTATTTTGTTGCACGATAATGCTCGTCGGCATGTTGCAAAGATTGTGCAGGAAGCATTAGCAAGGAAGAAGTAGGAAATTCTACCAACATCCAGCCTATAGTCCTGATTTGTCACCATATGATTTTCATTTGTTCGGACCTCTAAAAAAGCTCATAAGGGGCAACGATTTCTCACAGATGCAGACGTAATGAACGCCGTAAACACTTGGTTCAGTGAGCAACCATAATCCTTTTTTTTTTTGCGGACGGCATTCGCCGCCTACCTAAGCAATTCTACCACACCTGTTAATGTTTCTTTTATGCTTTTGTAATAAAGCCATTGGAACGGGTTTCAAATGAACGACCCTTATAATATGTATGGTTCTGATTTACACAAATATTGGTCCCCTCGGTGCCTGGGATCTGGAGTGATGTTCTCAGATTCTCTAAGAGTTGTTTACGGGTGGAGACTGGAGCAAATTTTAAGAAGGTATCCTTTTGCAGGTAAAATGCAGGTAAAATGACCCCTTTACAAACTACAAACAATTACGCGTTTTAAATAAAGAGAACGTAGTGTTTTGCTTTAAACTCGAGCTTAATCCACGCTGGACTGATTTTTGCGTGTGGGCTACTTTTCCCTATTACCAGTATTTCTCGCCATCAGGCGAACCCACTCAGACTCCTGAGGTACTTGTAGTTTACGTCCCCAGACCATGGACGATAATTCTTCTTCTTCTTCTTCGTTCATCCGGAGTTTTTTTTTCGGACGTGATTGCGTTGTGCCTGTTTACAGCAGAGCTGCGTTCTTGCGCCGTTAGGCCGACACATCCGACTTCTGCGGGCATTTGTTCACCGGGTTAACCTTCCCGGGGACGATAATTCAATATGTTTAATCCAGCTGACCGGTGTAGGGGTTGAACCCGCTACCTTGCCATCACCACACCGGAAGTACAGTGCTAGTAACAATAAACACGTGAGGTAGATAAATTCAAGAAACAAACCCGCTTTCTCCGAAAAACTACCGTAGCTTTGCGACTGTCTCACGATTTCATGCTGGGGCGTGGCGTCTACGTCCGTCGAGCCAATCATTCGAGCCACGTGACTTGTGATTGACTTATTCTCCAGCTCTTTGCCGCTGACCATCTCCCTGGTGACGATGTAAATATTGTCTTTCAATAAAACACACGAAATGGTTAGTGACAGTTCTACACCTAAACTACGAACGGGCTTCAAATGAAAACCTTAAAAGTGTGCTAGAAATTACAATAACCATGGCATTATCTTGTTGTGGTGTAGGGTAAAGAGAGAGGGATAGTACCTCACGGTGAGTGGCAGCCATGTCCCAAGGGATAGACCAGGATCCTATTTGGTTCCCATCTCTTTACCTAGCTTATGTATGGCTCCACGAATACCGCTTGTGTACAGGCGGTAGCCACACCACGGGCAACAGTCTTGGCTGACTGGCTAAACTACATGAGTGAAGTAGGGGTAATATCCTACTAAGGGAATGTCCATCCCTAGTACACAAAGACTGGGACGGCGGACGAATATAATCAACGGCTTCGAAAGCGAAACAGCAGAGTGTGTGGCACACATGAGGCGTGTTCAGGACATCGTGTGCTGGCCATCGTGGAAGAGATTGGGACCTCACCATGTAATATCCCAAAGACAGCAATGGTAATTCAACAACAAGAAAAAAGCGATACGGGTAATTCTTGGCCCCCTGGAGACGAGCCTGTTGTAAATATTCACAGGGAAGAGACAACTCCTATAGTGAATAAGGAAGTGCATAATGACGAATGCATCCCAAATTCTTTTGAAAGGTTTGCATTCTGACAATACCTACCTGAAAAGTAGAAGGAGAAGTCTGAGAATTGGTACGTGGAACGTACGCACCTTATATCAAGCAGGGAAGTTTGATAACCTTATTGCAGAGACAAAAAACATGAATTTGGATATCTTAGGCGTTTCTGAAACAAGATGGACAGATACAGGTTATATAGGAGAGAAGATAACTTTGTTTTCCCGCCTTTCCATCCTGTTTCAGGATATTGCGGTCAACACCAGCATCTTTCAGCTGTATATTGATTCCTAGGCTAGATTACGCTCATCAGCACGCCAAGACTTTTTGAGCGACCGGCTCCATACTCTCATATGTCACTGGCGCGACTCGAACCACTTCTAATTCTATTGCGCTCACGTCAACCACGAGAGTATTCGAGGTTAACGGAAAAGCTGCTAACTCCTCGGCCAGGGAGCCGGCGAGAGAAGATAACGTATTCATTAATTCAGGAGGGGATCATCACCAGACAGGAGTAGGAATTTTAGTAAAACGAGATTTGGAGAAAAATATTAGTGGATTCTGGACTCATAAAGATAGGATGATATTTCTCAAAATTAAGCACGACCGTTCAACATAGTAATTCTTCAGATATATGCTCCAACAACTGATTATAGTGATGAACAGCTAGAAGAATACTATGAAGACCTACAACAAACACTAAACGTTGTAAAATCATCAGAGGTCCTAATTGTCATGGGAGACATGAACGCAAAAGTTGGAAAAAAATAAATATAAGCAGACAGTAGGGCAATATGGTATGGGAAACAGAAACGACAGAGGAGACCGGCTGATACAGTTTTGTGAAGAAAACAATCTTATTGATTGTAACACATTTTTCCAACATAACACTAGGAAACTGTATACATGGAAAAGCCCTGGAGATAGAACAAGAAACCAAATTGTCTACATTATGATTAGAAATAGATTTAAAAACAATGTTAAAAATGCCAAAACATACCCTGGTGCTGATATCAACTCTGACCATAATCCTGTAGTTTTAAAATGACAAATAAAACTTAAAAACACAGGAATAAGGAAATCGAAGGCACCTCAAGTAGATATATCGGCATTGAAACAACCAGAAATAAGTCAACTATACCTAGTTGAAGTCAAAAATAGATATGATAGGCTAATCATTGAAAGTATGGAACAATATCGACGTGAAAATCCCGAGGATAAAATTAATACAAAATGGGAAAGTGTAAAAACCAGTATTCTGATTGCAAATACCTCCTTGCCAGTGAAGATTAATAAGAAAAAACAATTATGGATAACCGATGAAATCATGGGTAAAATGTCTCAAAGAAAGAAAGCAAAGAACACTCCAGAGTATACAGTAATAGATAGAGAAATACATCACATGTGCAGAGTTGCCAAAGAGGAGTGGCTGCAGAACCACTGTAAAGAAATAGAGGATCTGGAAATGAAACACAACTCGAAAGAATTACATGAACATATAAAAAGATTTACAAAGAAGAAAAATAATATAACAGGAAACGGTTGTATGAGAGGAAATAATGGAGAAACTATAATTAATAACACTGAAGATAATAAAAAGATGGACAGAGTACACAGAAGATTTATTTTGGGACAACAGAGTCAATAGACCAACATTGTATAATACTCAAGATGGACCAAAAATACTAATGGCTGAAGCAGAAAAGGCTATTAAAAAGATGAAAGAAGGAAAGGCTGCAGATCCTGACAAGATAACAACAGAGATGATAAAATCCTTATCCAGCTTCGGCATTGAAACTATCACAGAATTATGTTTTGATATATATAATACTGGGTACATCCCCAAGGATTTGAAAACATCCATTTTCATCATACTATCGAAGAAGCCAAGAGCTGTTGAGTGTGAGGATTACAGAACTATTAGCTTAATGAGCCACATAACTAAGATACTACTCAATTCATACAAGAAAGAATTCAACATAAAATAGATGAGGAAGTAGCTGAAGAACAGTTTGGGTTCTGCAAAAACAGCGGCACCAGAGAAGCAATTATCTGTTTGAGAATGTTAAATGAAAAATATATAGAAGTTAAAGTATATATGTTTGTTTTATAGACTACAAGAAAGCTTTTGATAGAGTACAACATGAACGACTAATTACGTGCCTTCAAGATATAGGAGTAGACGGAAAGGACATCAGACTTATTAGTAACTTGTACTGGGAACAAGTGGCGTCTATTAGATGCGGTAAAAACTATTCGCCACCTATAGAGATAAAGAGAGGAGTACGGCAGGGATGTGTACTGTCCCCAAGCCTCTTCAACCTATACACAGAAAGAATTGTTAAACAAGTTGAAATGCCTGGACTCAACATCAATGGAAGAATCATAAACAATCGTATACTGACCATACCGTGTTACTAGCAGAAAGTGAGCAAGACTTGCAGACCTAGTGGAAAAGTAAACAGGCACAGTGCAGAATGTGGCTTAGATATTAACATCCAAAATGCAAAAACTATGATAATTAGCAGTGAAAAGGAAAGGTCATCAATGAACATCACAGTAAACGGGCAGATACTAGAACAAGTAACATATAATAACAGATGATGGCAGAAGTGAAATGGAAATCAAAAAGAGAATAGGAATGGTCAAAAATGCTTTCAACGGCATGAAATCAGTATTAACATCTAAAGAGATTAATAACGCATTAAAAATGAGAATTGTCAAATGCTACATATATTCAACGCTACTGAATGGCGCGGAATCCTGGACATTGAACAAGTAACTAAAAAGTCGCATAGAAGCCCTGGATATGTGGATATACAGACAAATATGTCGTATTTCATGGAAACAAAAACAATCAAATGCAGAGGTCCTAGAAACACTGGGAATGAAGAGAGAGTTGATGAAAGAAATAAAGAGGAGACAAGTGAAATATTTTGACCACGGTAAAAGACATGATACTCTTATAAAAACCACACTGGAAGGCAAGGTTGAGGGCAAGCGAGCAAGAGGTAGATAACGATACAAGTGGGAGGATAACATCAAGAGATGGACGAACATCAGCCTGACAGAATGTACAGTCAAGGCGAGAGACAGACAGTGTTGGAGATCCTTTGCAGCCAACCTTTATTGCGGAGACGGCAACTGATTGATTGATTGGTTGTCTTGTAACCTGCGAATATTGTTGTTATGGATGTCAAGAGTGTTAAGCATGTGACATCACGGTGCAGACAAACATGGTGGCGTCATAAGGACAGTTTAAAGATGGCCGCCCCACTTTTGACATGCACCATTCGTTGTTTGATCAGTGAAGGAGTGAAACCTATAGAAATTAATGGACGAATGAAGGTCCAGTATGGTGATGCATGTCTGTTAGTCTAGCAAATTTATGAGTGAAGTAGGAAGTTTCAAAAATGGCGTGACTTCTGTGCCATAGTTTTCGGTCCGATGAAGAGATACAGCAGGTGGTGAATGAGTTGTTACACACGGGACCAAGAGAATATTTTTCTACAGGAATCCAAGCATTTTATCGGCTCTATAGGACTTGCATTGAACGCTGTGGTGACTACATATAAAATGATACATTTGTTCTTAACTTTTTCAGGAAATATTCACACACCCCCCCCCCCCCCCACACCCACCCCTCACCAAAAGAAAAACATTTAAGGTTTTCTCTTGAAGCCCCCTCGTAGTTGCTCACACAATAAACAACTACATATTTACCAGTAACTTTGGGGTGCATTTCTGTTGGACTGGGTCTAAACACGTGGGTTGCAAAAGGTAAAGGACGTTAATCCCAGGTGATGTAATCATCTACACGGATGCTCTGTGCTAAGAGATGAAATAAATGTCTGGATGTTCGTGGCGAAGGTTGGTGGACGGTATTTGGTGTAGGAGAGCCTGGCATATGATACCACAACATTTAGTCTGAGAATGGAGGTGGAGGCAATCACGGCGGCGTTCCGCTGGCTGGAGGACAAACAGCACACGCATGCTGTGATTGTAACGGGCACACAAAGTATGATAAGAAAGATGAAGACATGCATACATGGGACAGAGTGGCAGGCTTCCATTCAACGATCAAACATAGAGAGCATCTGTTGGATCCCCCCCCCCCCCACCCCTTCCAATGACCTGCTGGTGTGGTGGAAGACGGGGAATGGCGTGGTCTGCGCTGCTGGATAGGGTATGGGTGCATAATAAAGCAGACGTAGTCGGGGCCATATAGGATCGTGGGTATGATGTGGGAGAACAGACAGGTCATTATTGGCTTTAGAGAATGGAGCTGGGTGGAGTAACCAGATGATCTGGCCGACACTCAGGACTCCGATGAAAGGCCAAACGGACACATAATTAGACTGCTACCGATACCATTAGAATTGGGACTCTTCGCTGGCTGTTGGAGATGAGAACGGAGCACGTAAGGGAATGTACCGAGTGTTGTGATGTTGTTCCTTGACTCGACTAGAATCGACTCGATTCGATGTGTACGATATTGTCTAATGAATAAGAGGACTCGCACGGCCCACTAGCCATCTGGCTTGCTGACGTCATGGCCACTCCGCCATTGTTTCTGTGAGATGAGGTATAAAATGCCACCGACATCAACATTCAAATAAATAAAGAAAGCTATACATAGCGGACGAAAGGTTGGGGGGGTGGGGGGGGTACTCTTGTGCAGATGCTTGATCGATTGCCTACTATCCCGAGGCCATGTGCCACGTCACCGCTGTTTCTAGGAAGAGATGATGTTTATACATACCACCGACATGAATATTCTAAAGAAAGACAGCTGCACATACCAGGGGGGAGGAGGGCACTCTAGTGGACTGGCTAGAACACTTGCCTGCTATTTTAAAGAATTGATCTGCGCTCCCAGGCCTGCCCAGTCTAAACACATGGGTACCAGAACATGTCGTGGACAGTAATGGTTTCATATTGACCACATGACCAACCCAGTGTCGGTTGGTCTAAAGAAATATTCGATTAGCACCATATGACCACATGACCCACCCAGTGTCGATTGGTCTATAGAAATATTCGATTAGCACCATATGACTAGGTCCTGCGCCCCATGACGTGGGTAAGGTCCTGCGCCCCATGACGTGGGTAAGGTCCTGCGCCTCGTGACGTGGGTAAGGTCCTGCGCCTCATGAAGTGGATAAGGTCCTGCTCCTCATGACGTGGATAAGGTTCTGCGCCCCATGACGTAGATACGGTCCTGCGCCCCATGACGTGGATAAGGTCCTGCGCCCCATGACGTAGATAAGGTCCTGCGCCCCATGACGTGGGTAAGGTCCTGCGCCACATGAAGTGGATAAGGTCCTGTTTTACTTATTTATAATCAACTGTTTTTAGAAATGTGTAACTGTTTCATTACAATGTTGTCGTCGTCCAGTGGGTGGTGTTTGCGGCAGAGTTGGTAGTTGTGGTGGTGGTGGTAGTTGTAGTAGTAGTTGTTGAATTAGTAGTAGTAGTAGCAGCAGTTGTAGTAGTAGTAGTAGTAGTAGTAGTAGTAGTAGTAGTAGTAGTAGTACTAGTAGTAGTAGTAGTAGTAGTAGTAGTAGTAGTAGTAGTAGTAGTAGTAGTAGTAGTAGTAGTAGCAGGGGTAGTAGTAGCAGGGGTAGTAGTAGTAGTAGTAATAGTAGTAGTAGTAGTAGTAGTAGTAGTAGTAGTAGTAGTAGTAGTAGTAGTAGTAGTTTTTGTATATGAAATAGTAGTAGACATTGGCATTGATGTTGTTGTTTCAGCTGCAGTAGTATAGTGATAGTATATAGTAACAGCAGTAGTTGTAGTTGCAGTAATAGCAGCAGTAGCAGCTGCCGCAGAAGAAGACACAGAGGAAGACGGAGGGGGAGGAGAAGGAAGGAAGGTAGACAGCAAAGAAGAAAGGAATTAATGACAAAAATAAAGCACTCAAGAGAGACATGACAGGAGGATAAAGTAACTATAAACAATATGATAATAATTAAAATAATTACTACTTACTACTACTTACTACTACATACTACTACTACTACTACTACTACTACTACTACTACTACTACTACTACTACTACTACTACTACACCCACCCAACCACCACCACACCACCACCACCACCACCACCACCACTACTACTACTACTACTACTACTACTACTACTACTACCACTACTACTACTACTACTACTACTACTACTACTACTACTTACTACTAATACTACTTACTACTGCTACTACTACTACTACTACTACTTACTACTACTACTAATATTACTTGCTACTTACTACTACTACATACTACTACCACCACCACCACTACTATTACTACTACTACTACTACTACTACTACTACTACTACTACTACTACTACTACTACTACTACTACTACTACTACTACTACTACTACTACTACTATTGTTGCAGCTACTGCTACTAATACAACCACTACTATAACAACAACCACAACAACAACAAAACGGACATTCTATTATCATACCTTCCTATATACTGCTCCAGAACCTGTGGGTCGTTGTCAACCACGCAGAAATCGTGGACCCATTTTTGAGTCAGTGCGTAACTTCCGCCCGTTTGACATTCAACGGCCACTTCCTTCAGGCCTTCTGGCTTGCAGCGGTTGGTCATGTTGTCCATGAAACCGGAAATGTCGCGGCCATTTTTGTAATCAAACCTGTTGAACAAGACATGATGACTTTTAATGGATAAGAGACAGTGGTAGAAAGAGAGTTAGTCACTTAACCACAGAGCAGATATTTGATTTCGTTGATTTGCGAGGGATCCTGGCGTAGGTTGATGAATGATGTTTGGTGCGGGAGAGCCTAGCATGTGATACCACATCTGATCTGAGAGTGGAGGTGGAGGAAGTCACGATGGCGTTCTGTTGGATTGAAGACAAGCAGCACACACATGACATAATTGTCACGAAAGTATGACGAGGAAGGTGAAGACAGGCATGCTTCGGATAGAGCGGCAGGCTTGAAGACAAGCAGCACACACATGACATAATTGTAACGAAAGTATGATAAGGAAGGTGAAGACAGGCATGCTTCGGATAAAGCGGCAGGCTTCAATTCAGCAAACAAAAAATAGAAATCCTTGGTTGGATCCCCACCTCTCCCCTTCAGGACATGCTGGTGTGGTGGAGTGTGGACAGTGGTATGGATTGGATGGGTTTGCGCTCTTTGGTGGGGTATTTTTAGTAATAAACATCAGTGTTTCCTATAGCGACTAGGTCAAGATAGTCTTTTCTATATGATATTCAACACTTATCTGTTTTTCTCAACTGTCTTTGTGTTGTGTATATATGTTCGCACGCTTTGAACTCAGTCGTAGTCCATACACATGCTACTACCCCTAGTAATTGCCACTACTGGCTAGTGCACTGGACTGATTTTTGTGTGTGGATTAGCGTTCACTATTACCAGTGTCCCTCGCCACCAGGCAAACCTATTCCGACTTCTGGGGTACATGTAATTTATGTTCACCGGAGAATGAGAGAGATGTTCTGCAAAGGATCTGCTAAATGATGATAAGAAATAAATGCCGCTTGCCCAAACAGTCTGCACGAAGTATGCAAACTAGGATGTCATTTCAAAAAGACTCCAGAGTCGGGGATCGAATAAACGTCCCAAGGTGTGCTGGTCGGATACCCGCTCCTCGTGTCACGCCATTAAGATTGATATAATACCATGGTCTTCCCTTGGACATTGGGTTGGAGTCGGTTGACAATGTCATATCTAAAACATGTGAAGGAAACATCAACAACTGAAATCTAAATCCAGCTTCATCGCGGGAGCTGTGCTGAATCGGCACCTGGTGATATCATAATAATACTTTTCCTCAGAACATGACTCTTCTTTAAACCTACATCTTTGAGCGAGCATCTTTCCGGTGGCAACATACTCGCGTGAACCGTGGACCATTTTGCTGTCACTAAAAAAGAAAATCAGGGTTTTGAGCTTCAATGTTATAGAAAGGTTGTTAGAATATCATAGCCAAAGAAGAAGACAAATACTGAAATCTACAAGGCCAGAACATCAGATATCATAGCCCAAGAAGACGAATACTGACAATGTGCACGACAAGAACATCAAACATCATTGAGCAAGAAGAAGACAAATTTTGACAATCTACAAGACAAGTGCATCAAAGAGAACCTGCTCATAAACAGCATCATCTCTCGGAAACTGAAATACGCTGGCGATGTTCAACATCTCCGTGGTTTGGAAAGAACAATGACGGAAGGCATGATATCTGGAAGATGACCACTCGGACACCACAAGGACGCGGTGTCGACTGCTCTTTTGCGGAGTCGCGCCGACAAACTATATTACCGGTCTCGCACAAATAGTTTCTGAGCTTGCAGATGGGAATGTTATCTCTGAAACTCAGTCGTCGGGGAGAAGATACTTCGGTAGCCGGTGGGGAGGATGACTCCACACTAACCTTCATTGGCACCTTGCCGTCTTGACAGACAGTAGTTTGTGACATTGTGCTTCTGGCAAGGCATAATAACTACAACCCATGGCGGTAATGAATGTTATACCTCTCCATAGCACACAGCCTGGGCTGAATTATAGAGACCATGTGTTGTCCATGCAGCTTTATCCCTCTCTCGGCCTGCCTAGTTTACTCCAGAGAAAAGGTAACGCCAATACATCTAGAACAAGACAAGCTGAAGAAGCTGCTGGATCAGCAAAGCAATGCTCATGCTGTCTGTCTGTCGGAGGTTCAGTTCTATACCAGTTGCCGATCAAGGATTAGGGCCTGGTATGCCCAGCCATAACATTTAATCGTTATGTTGCATTTTCTCGCACTAGATTATGGCCTGTACCTTCCCAATTGCGCTCCTCCGCCCGAAAACTAAAACCTAACACCGATAGATACTGCAGAGCTCTGCCCAGCTCCGCCAATGCATAGGCATTTGGACTTACGACTAGAGGATTCACAAACAGCCAACCAACCAACCACCCATCCAACCAACCAGCCAACCGACCAACCACCCATCCAACCAACCAACCATCACCCATCCAACCAACTAACCACCCAACCAACCAACCAGCCAACCAACCAACCAGCCAACGAACCAGCCAACCAACCAGCCAACCAACCATCCATCCAACCAACTAACCACCCAACCAACCAACCAGCCAACCAGCCAACCAACCAACCAACCACCCATCCAACCAACCAACCAACCATCCAACCAACTAACCACCCAACCACCCAATCAACTAACCACCCAACCAACCAACCACCCAACCAACCAACTAACCACCCAACCAACCACCCATCCAACCAACTAACCACCCAACCAACCAACCACCCTTCCAACCTACCAGCCAACCACCCACCCACCCAAGCAACCAGCCAACCAACCAACCAACCAACCATATCCTGATTTGTATCTGTATGTCTGATACCAAACAAAAATATAATTTGACACCAAACAAAAATAAAATCTGATACCAAACAAACATACACCCAAGAACATATAAACAAACTTACCCATAGATGTCCTCAAACTCTAAGATGCTATCCTCGGGAAAGCAGTGCATGTAGTGCTTGCAGAAATCAAACAGCTGTCCTAGATTGTCGCATTTGGCATGCACAAAGATGTCCCCGTCGGTCACCGGCAACTCCCCATTTTTCCCTTTTCTTTGCCTGTAGCAGAAGTTCTTGCACGGAGGGCCCAAAGACTGGGCTAGAAGATTGGGCCCGAAGCCCACTCCTGCCACAATCTCTTCACTACAACCGCACGGATCTTCAGACGCCTTGATAGCTTCGTCAAGTCTAATTGCCGCGTTCACCACAGCACAAGGATCAGCCGTCGGTTCTAAAGTAATCCACAAAAATAAAGAATACATCTTCAGGGGGGATGTGATGTTTGGTTGATTGTCTGCGCATTCTTCCTTTTCCTTCTTCTTGCATGGCGCTGGTGGTTTTATTTTGTCACCAACGACGGACTTCTTCGATTTCGCATCTTCGCAATTTTTGGCGGCAGTGCTCAGAATAAGGAGCGATTTCATCTTCTGCAAAAAGTCACTTGTCCATTTTTTGTTACTACCAAAATAAAATGCACCAACAACCCCGCTTAAACACAGTGCGGCCTTTGCAGTTTTATTACACTTGACTTTTAGCTCCGGAAACTTCATTTTGGTCGAAACACTTCTTGAAAATGATCGTCCGGGTGCTTTAGTCAGGATAGCTCTGAAGGCTAAAGCTCGATAGACGATAGCCATCACAGAGGCCGCTAGTGGTTACGGTAGTTTCCCGTGTGTAGACCCCAACTTGGTCGAGAAATAGAATTTTCAGATATCTGTTTGAGAGACAAGGACGTGGTGTTGACCTCTCTTATTGCGGAGAAGCGTCGACAGGCAACACTTAGCGTGATGTTTTCATCATATTGTAGTGACGTTGTATGTGTAGTTGCTTATGTGTAGTTTGTAGAGAGGCTTTTCCTGCTAAAAGATGGTTATTGCGTCATACGGGACTGTATGTCGAGAACGAACATTGGCATCAGTGAATCCACATCGTTGTCTGGAATGAAAGACTCGGGATTAAGATTTGGCTCGGCCAGACACGAGAGGCACATCGGGAGAACGAGGGACCTCGTCAACCAACACACAGCTGGCACTATTAGCCGCCGGACGCTCATACATATGTTGGGGTGGGAGGGGGAGGGGGAATGTGAACATCTATGGACTTGTCCGGAGTCAAAGAAGATATCCCCCACAGATATTAATCCCCCACTGATATTAAATAACAAAGGAATGTTTAACAGATTCAGTTGCAAACAAAATGTGGCTTTGGACCAAACAAAAATGGATTGCGTAAAATTATGACTTAAAAGTTGTTAATATGGTAGCAGACATATTATTAAAAGTTGTATTATATGTCAAATTAAAGCAGATTGCTTAGGGGAAATGACTGTATTGATATTTCAATTGAGAAGACATTTTGCAATGACAACATTTCGGTGAAATGTAAGCCCATGGCAGATATGAGAAGTCGCTTAAGACGATAAATCATATCATGGCATTCAATCAGTGAAATAGATGCTGTGGTGTTTATGGACGTCTCTTTGCCCGGTGAAGCGAAGTACATGAGCATTCTCAGAGAGTTCGAGTTGCAGAATTGTTAAGGAAGCAAGTAGTGCTTTTGTCGTTATAACTATAACAAGCGGTTTTACGAAGGAAACAATGGCTGTAACAAATGCCCTGAATCGGCTCAGTTCGCAAAAGTATGCAAACGCATGCAAACTGAGCGATTCAACGAACATGCTCAAGAAGGTCCAGACTGGTATCATACAACATAGGTGGCTCGACACACTGAGCACATCACGATTAGTCAAGCTATTTGCAGACAGACAGACAGACAGACAGACAGACAGACAGACAGACAGACAGACAGACAGACAGACAGACAGACAGACAGACAGACAGACAGACAGACAGACAGACAGACAGACAGACAGACAGACAGACAGACAGACAGACAGACAGACAGACAGACAGACAGACAGACAGACAGACAGACAGACAGACAGACAGACAGACAGACAGACAGACAGACAGACAGACAGACAGACAGACAGACAGACAGACAGACAGACAGACAGACAGACAGACAGACAGACAGACAGACAGACAGACAGACAGA
>JACEFZ010009808.1:0-5000 GCA_014155875.1 Cepaea nemoralis | reverse complement strand
TCTTTAGTTATTTTTCTACAGCCATTTGTGACTTACTTATTAACTTATCCTCGCAATAATAATAATAATAATAATAATAATAATAATAATAATAATAATAATAATAATAATAATAATAATAATAATAATAATAAAGAACTCAACTGCAACGATGAACCTCGGGCGTCCCAGCTAAAAATTCGCTCTACTTTTAAACACACATGTCAGATACTACAGGCCACGCGTTAGCGAAGTTGATAAGATGCTATACAATTCTGAGACCTATGGTGTTTATCTCAATGGTTAGATACGAATTCTGTCCATATTCCATAGTTGTAGGTTCATGTGGATCATAGACCTGGCTAATGTAGACACCTTTTTTAGGAGTGTCTAGTTGGTCATGAGTCGAAGTATACTTGTTCCTGCAGCGAGGTGCTGTCGTCAACTGGAGGTGACAAGTTCGAATCCCGGTCTGTAACTATAGCTTTCAATGTTTATGTTGTCGAGTGCGTCCTCTAGTCTCTAATTCTTTCCCCTACTTCTATGAGTTCCAAATAATAAGAGTGTATGTATTTATGAACTGTCTTTGTGGCCACAAAGGGTTCCTCAATTGATACGTATGTGTAAATTATAATACTTGTTAATTTGATTGTGCATCATGTTTGGTCCAAATCTTCGTTTTATTTGGTACTGAATCAGTTTGGAAACAATAAAATTATATCTCTGAGTAGTTTTATGTTACATGGCACTAACTGAATTGGCCATATTAGTCATAATTAGTCATTAGTCATGATTCCACGTTCACATCAAAGGGTCACCCCATAATGCCCCGTTCCTGTGCCAGTGAATATCACACAAAATGCTCCTTACTGTCCCATGTGAAATGTGGAAAACACAGCAGTCCCGACACACCAATAGCGGGCACAGGCATACATGCATAAGGCCACCACTAGAATGCCAACACAATAGACCACCACTAAAATTACAGTTCATCGTCGATGGAAGCGGCAGTCACTAGAAAACCAGCAGTTGCACACACATTACTGTATAAGGCACAACAAACTAGTTCAGCAACCAGTAATCTGCCATTTTCTGAACATGCATTTCACAGTACAAACCATGGACAGATGTAAAAGCATTTCACACGAAATCCACAGCTCACAGTGTCGCTTCACGCACTTAACTCAGTAGTTGGGCAACAGAACCATGTACTAACAGTCCAACATGATCCTTCCTTCGGTAGCCAGACACAGAAGCCACACACAATATATTATCCTGTCCAGTTGTGTATTGCGTCGTTGTTGTTTGTTGTTTTTAAATTATTTTTGTATTTATTGCTGTTGCTAATGTAGCTGTTGTTGTTGGTCTGGTTGTTGCTGCAGTTGTTGCTGTTGCTACTATTGATGTTTTTGTTCCTGTGACTGTTGTTGATATTGCTGCTGTTGATGTTGTTGTGATTGTTGTAATTAATTCTGCTGTTGTTGTTGTTGTTGTTGCTGTAATTGTTGTTATATAACACCGCAGATTCTTCACCTCCACGCGGGGAACTCTAGCGGGCACTCTTCTGGCTAACGAAGGGAGGATCGACCACGCTGCCTCCAGGACTGGAGTCTGCCAAAGATTCAAACTTTGAACACAAGACTCTAAGATCATCACATTTCCCAGCAATGATTAATGATGGACAGTCAACACCCACGTCTTGCACCCGCGACAGCAAGGTCGCAAGAAGCAAGCTCGGAGTAAGTGTGATGCTTGTCTCTCGGGACAGAACCGAATCATCTTCTCCTGTTTCCGAATTGAGCCAGCCAACCCACACCAAGCACTTTTTAAATGTGACTATGATTGCAAACACATAAGCCACAATCAACAGGCTGCATGATTTATTTCGTCGCAAACTATTGAACGTAAACTTGCCAAGACATCATAAACAGCCAAAACATGCTGGGGCTGACTGCAACGTCCTGTAAAGGAACTTCAACTTTAATATTTCGCCGCATCTCATCAGTTGCATACTGCAAAGTTATATATTATATGAAGTGAATACATGAATTATACTTTGGCTGATTTATTTAAAGCACATAGTCACTAATTTTGTTCGGAAATTGAGCATTTATTATCCCAACAGCAATCGCAAATGTTAAAACGAAGTCTTTGTGTCTGCACAGAATTGATCGGGACTGCCTAATTGTTAAAGTCTCGTTATATTTGAGCAATGATTTATTTTTCGTCGAATGCAATATATGAAAGGCCTATTCTTTATTAACTTTTTGCCTTGCAATTTAGCAATTGTTGAGAGATGGCCTAGCTTGTAGTTTTATGACCTGCCGACGGCAAAGGAATTCCGTAAGACTGATTAAGTAACTCTCTTTTCCATTCTTACTGGTATGTGATCGGCTATTCAATTCGCTAATTGTCGTTCCGTTCTACCTATGTAAATTGCTTGATTATGATTGGTCAGATTGTTCAGTTAAAGTTTACTAGGGAATGGGGCAGCTAATCTTTCGCCAGCCCTCCTTTTGTCTCTAATGACATGAATGGTACTATTCTTTGCTTTCCTAAAGGGCCTCGGCAATACTCATGTGACCTAAGGCATCGCCTGTCCCAAATTCTACAAGTAGTACAAGAGTTAACAAATGGAGTCGAACAATAACAAAAGCAACGACAGTTATAGCAGTAACAACAGCACGACAATAGCAGCAACAACAGCAGTGGCCACAACAACAGCATTAACCACAACAACAGCAGAGACAGCATTCGCAGCAACGACAATACGGGCAACAACGACAACAGCAACAACAACTACAGCAATGACAACATTGACAAAAACAGAAGCAACAACGGAAGCGACAACAGTAGCAACAACAACAACAGCAACAACAGCAGCAGCAACAAAAACAGCAACAACAACAGCAGCAACAACAGCAGCAACAACAATAACAAGAAAGATAAAAGCAGCGACGACAATACCAACAGCAGCAGCAACAATAACAGTAGCAACAGCAACAGCTACAAAAACAACACCAACAATAAAAGCAGCAACAGCAACACAATCCGCAACAACGATAGCAACAACAGCAACAACAACAACATCACAACACCAGCAACAACAACAACAATAACAACAACAATAACAACAGCAACATAAACAGAAGTCGCTTACAAAAAGCTTAAAAGTCGACAGGGTCGACTTCATTGCACCGGGTTTTATCCCATATGGCTCGGTCTCTTTCCGCAGCGCGGAAAGCGTAGCACCAAGCACGAACTCCATAGCTCTAGCCAGAAGCAGCAAAAAAGCAACACCAGCAACAATAACATCATCAACAACAACAACAACATCGGCATCAGCAACAACAACAGGAGCAACTACAACATCAACAACAACAATAGCGACAATAGCAGCAATAACAACAGCATCATTAACAATAACAGCAACAATAGCACCAACAGCAACAACAACAATAAGAACAACAGCGACACCATCAACGACAACAGCAACAACATCGGCGACGACGACAACAACAACAACAAAAACAGCAACAATAACAACACTAGCAACAACAACAATAGCAATAGCAACAGCAATAACAACATCAACAACATCAACAACATCAGCAGCAACAACACAAGTTGCAGCAACAACAACAGTAGCAGCAGCAGCAACAACAACAACACCATCATCATGAACAACAGCAGCACCAACAACATCATCATCAACAACAACAACACCAACAGCAACAACATCAACAACAAAAATAGCAACAACAACAGCAACAACAACAACATCAACAACAACATCAACAGCACCAACAATAGCAACAACAACATCAACAACAACAGCAACAACAACAAAAA
Organism: Cepaea nemoralis; assembly: GCA_014155875.1. Classification (NCBI taxonomy): domain Eukaryota; kingdom Metazoa; phylum Mollusca; class Gastropoda; order Stylommatophora; family Helicidae; genus Cepaea; species Cepaea nemoralis. The sequence goes on along the minus strand of JACEFZ010009808.1, from coordinate 1,169 downwards.
TAGCAACAACAACAACATCAACAACAACAACAGCAAAAACAACAGCAGCAACACCATCGTCATCAACAACAACAGCACCAACAATAGCAACAACAACAACATCAACAGCAGCAGCAGCAACAACAACAATAACAACAACACCAACACCAACAGCGGCAACACCAACAACAACAACAACAACCACAGCAGCAACAACAATACAATAGCAACAACAACAACAACAACAACAACAACAACAACAACAACACCAACAATAACAACAGCAACAATATCAACAACAACAGCACCAACAATAGCAACAACAACAGCACCAACAACAACAACACCAACAACAATAGCACGAACAATAGCAACAACAACAGCAACATCAACAACAACAATAGCAACGACATCAACAACAGCAGCAACAACAACAGCAACAACAACAACATCATCATCAACAACAACAGCAACAACAACAATAGCAACGACAACAGCAACAACAACAACATCAACAACAACAGCAGCAACAACAACAATATCAACAACAACAACACCAACAACAACAGCGGCAACAACTGCAGCAGCTAACACGCAATCAATGGCCCTTGAACGCGACTCAAACAGCTCAGATTACACACAGCATGATTCGGCCTGACTCAGGAAGAAACTGGTTACTATAAGTTTGAGTCAGACAGACATCGATGCAATTTTATAAAATAGAATGGACAGACTGCGTGTTGGGTTAAGTTGGTTGGTTGTTTGCTTGGTTGGCTAGTATGTTAGCTGGCTGAATGCTTGGTTGTATAGTATGTTGGTTGGTTGATTGCTTGGTTAGCTAGTATGTTGGTTGGCTGATTGCTTGGTTGACTAGTATGTTGGTTGGTTGATTGCTTGGTTGGTTAGTATGTCTGGTTGTTTGATTGTTTCGTTAATTAGTGTGTTGGTAGGTTGATTAATTGATTGGTTGGCTAGTATATTCGTTGATTGATTGTGTGATTGACTATAATTTTTGTTGGTTGATTGCGTGGTTGGCTAATATATTGGTTATTTGATTGGTTGGTTAGTTAGTTGCATGATTGGCTAGTATGTTCGTTGATTGATTGCTTGGATGGCTAGTATGTGTGTTGATTGATTGCTTGGTTGGCTAATATGTAGATTGTTGAATACTTCGTTGGCTAGTAGGGGTT